>OZ005743.1:107685826-108274219 GCA_963930735.1 Dioctria linearis
ATCGGACTGAGTTTCACTGCTGGTAATATCGATATATTTTTTGCTCTTTTTCTTTTTTTGCGGTTGTCCTCTTTTTTCCACAATGCTTTTTGTTATTCTGTTTATTTTCTTTATTTTCTTTATTTTCTCTGCTTTATTCCCCCTCTGGACAATTTTACCGAATTCTCATTTCATTCTATTTCTGGTATAGGGGATGATTGATGTAAAAATTTAGATGGTCTTTTTAAGATTTTGGTTCCGCGATCATTTAGTGATATCAGCGATGGTAACGATAGCTAAGTACCATCAAAGATGTAATTTTCAGTGTCTGGAGAAAGATTGAAAAGGCTTGATAGTGGCCTAGGAGCCGTTTGATTTTGGTTCACGCTATTCTGTAATTTATATTCAAAATATTCAATAGAAATTACTTTCCAATATAATTTCGACGCTCGTTAAATTTTTGCCTACACGGTTTTCCGCATGCGCCTATTTCAATGGCTGACATGGCACACAGGCCTACGGGAGGGTCACTTCTAATTATGGTAAGTCACCAATGTCACCAACATTCCTAACATAATGTATTCAAACCAGAGGCATGTATCCGAATGAGACAACTATCCGGGTCTTATCCTATATTTCACCTTTTTACATTACACTGAGAAATTATATCTTAATTGTTGTTTGAAAAATATTTAAAGTGAAAACTTATTAAGATCTCGAAATATTAAGTTTTTACTACGCTCATAACTCGTAGAATACAACAACAAATAAACAACTTTTCTTTCTCACATTGCTTAGTTGAAATTAAATGTTACCTGAAGATCTTTTACCACAATTTTTCAATTCCTTTACTTACATCCTCGTCGCTATTAACTATACACTACTGATAAAAAAAGAAGCGACCGGAAGAAAATATTTCAAGAATCGTTTAATTACGGTAACAAATGGCACTAAGTTTTAGTGTAAAGAAATCGGTCACTTAAAATTTGGAATTAAAACAAGAACAGATATAATCTTAGTTTCTATATTTCCTCCTTTATTTTTTTATTATGTCCACCAGTTTTCTTGGATTAGACGATATTAGATTTCCAATTAAACTTGATGAAGTTTCGTTCGAAGCCTTTTGAACAACTGTTCAAAGTTCGTGGATATTGCGAACATGAATTTTGTAACTTTTTCTATTAATATGGTCCCAGAGATTTTCGATAGGGTTCAAATCCGGAATTTGAGCGGGCCAGTTGTTGAAAAGTTTTGTGTTCTTGAAACCAAGTTTTAGTTTTACAGCCCATATGACATGGTGCATTATCCTGCTGAGATATGTACTCGTTGCTATTCTAAATATCTTCCCAATCAAACCTTCTGCCAAAAATGGTTGTATAAATATCAGCATTTATTTTAGTACCCTGATCCACTTTCAAATTTCTAAAAAATTTCGGCTGCTCACTTTTTTTTTTATCAGTAGTAGTGTATATGTATACATTTATCTTTTGGATCGGATCCTTTGTATGAGCATTGCAGATAAAACGAATGTTCACCTATCTGAGATGTACTTAGACAATTGTGAGAAATTGAAATGACTAAACCATGCTACTTAGAAACTCATGATAAAAATTAATTTTATAATAATTAAAAGTTGTAAGAAGTACAGTGAAATCTCCTAATTCAAATTGTCTATAATTTTTTAAATTCAAACCCAATTCACGCAAATAATCGCCATACATTTATTTTTATTTTATTCGTGATCCCAGTAATTCACGGTAGAGCTACAGAAGGAAGATGTTTTTTTTTTGGATTTGGATTTGGGAGTTCGTTGGGTTAGTCGAAAATACATCGAATTCTTAGATGATCATCGTAAGAGTAATCATATATCACTTACTTTAAAATAATGTAATTTAATTATTTAGACATGTGCTAAAGGTTTAGAAACAAATCTAAATAATCAAAATACTTTGGAAGAATTCTCAATATTTTTATTAAAAAAAAAACAAGATTGGCTTTTATAATTATTTTCAACCACGGCTACGAATAGTATATTAAATCACATCAACTTAATTATTTTGTAAACAATGAATTACAAAATATATAATAAATAATTTCCTCAACCTTGATGCCGTACAAAAAATACATAAAAGAGGCACAATTTAGGAGCTCATAAAAGTCAAGAGGTGAAAATTCAATTCCACGAAAAGGTGGAATAATTCCCCACCGATGCGAGCCTCGCATGCTTTCATCTGGCATTTACCGTCGGTTTGTTGTGACCGTAGGCTAAGTACTCGCAGGTAGAACGTCATCCAGAATCGATACTGTTGTAAACCTGTTGAGGTCGTAAACAGAATCCCAATTCCAATATTTGATTTTCCGCTCTTAAGAACTGTGGCTTTATTTACATCGTGAGCCGCGATAAATTGTTGATAAAGTAGCGTGCTAGAACATGCAAATTGATGTTCATTTGCCGAAGCTGCTCAATGCAAATCGAATCAATTCTAACAATCTGATCCGAATGTAGAGCGAAGTCTGCATCTGGGATACTTTGTCGTTCTGTATTTCACCTGTTTGTATGTAAACTGAAAAGCTCAAAAGAATCAATTTAAATGATTTTTCTTTGAGATCTGTATGTAGACACTCGTGTATGTATATGTATTTGCTGTGGATGCCCTAGAGGCCAGAGGATACGGCAGGGGGAAAAAGGTATGTTAATTACCTCTGTGCTAGCGTTTGTAGTGAGCAAAATAATTAAGCTCCGCCAAAACGAATTATTTAGTACTCGCAGATAGCAATTAGCCTGTTTCATCACTACCTGCCAATTTAGCTTAATCACTGGACTAACAACCTCATAAATTACTCTGGAATACATTTTAAACAGAATCGCATTGCACAGGGGTAATAAGGGGTGGGAAGAGTTAGTATGGATATTAGTATTTAGTGTGGAAAATTATAATACCTATCACATTTTCATGATTTCTCCGTTTGTAAGTCCGGTGGGAGCTCATTGTTTCAACGTGATTTGAATTAGATTTCATCCATTTTTCGACCTATAACACCCACTAGAAAAACTAAGTTTTAATGACATCAAAAAGTCCACCAAAAATTTAATTTTTGTACAGAAAATTTTCTATATAGGCACATAACTACCTGTCTTAGCTAAGGTTTACTGTCAACATTACCTGGTACGCATTAGTAATGAGTACATGAACATACCTTACTTTGAAATGGTTTTGGAAGGCAGGCGTAATGTGTTGATGCATCGTATTTTTGAGCATGCTATGTACCTTTCAGGGAATATTTAGAGAAGGCAGAGGTAATTAGTGTTGTTATCGAAAACAGTTAGAAATTTGTGTGGCTATATTTGCACAGGCTAGTTCGAGAGAGTGCGTGCAGGTTGAAATGAGTCATAAAGTTTCATGTTTTTTTCTAAAAACAATGAAGGAAAGTGCGTGCAGGTGGAAAGTATTCTGATTTGTGCATCATTTTAGAAGCAGTGGATAATTTTCATTTAAGTACGAGATTTGAATAAGTGAAGACGTGTTTATATTTTATAGCTTTCTGAGAAATCAGGAAAAGTATTCCCCTTTACCTATCAGTGCAAAAAGTAAGAGTGCTTCCCTCCACTTTCCTGAGAGTAGAAGTAAATTGAATGGTGCCTTCCAACTTTCCGGCAAATTCATGCTTTATGGTTCCGTTCACTTTTCGGAATTGGTAGAATTAATGCTTCCACTGAATTTAAAAGTAATACTTCTTTTCACCCTCCATAGAATTGCTAAGGAAGGCTTCCTTTCACCTTACAGGTATTGCGGTAGTGAGGTGTGCAAGTGACCACCTTATATACCTACCCATCGTAGGACATAAATGCCTTAAAAGGAATACAATGGGTATGAGAGCGTATTGCTTCCATACCTTTCATAGAATGTTTTTGTAATGCAACCGAAATTATTCCGTTTCCTGCTGGGTAATTAAAATTAGGAAAATGTATTTAAAAATTATTATCTTCTATATCACGCCATATTAATAAAAGCCATAAATTACAATTTACTAATTATCAAGCTTTGGGATAAAAATCGTAGCCAACAGCTCCTTAGTGGAATTATATTGAACATCGGAATGAGTTTGAAGCTGCAGCAAGAAGAAGATGTACTGGATCAAAATCAATCCTAATTTGTGACATAATATTAGCATACGATTTGGCAACGTTGTAAGGATAAACCAAATCATCGTCAGATAGAATATAAGAGAAGAAGATAAATATAATATAATATGTATGTATGTGAGCAAGGTAAGGTTAAAGTTGTAACGAAGTTACATACATTCCAGCCAGACACCAGCAAAAATAAATCGTCTAGCAGAAGTCGCAACAAAGTAACCCAGCCGCCGAGAGAGGAGCAGACTACTGATCAGCAGCTCAGTGGTGTCTCGTGCTGGTGGTGTCATAGTAGAAGCAAATATTCTACACCCGACACCAACAGCCAGACTGCCTATAAATAGCCGGCCGCCAGTACGAAGATCACTCCAAGCGGACACAAGCCGAAATGAAAACCACCGATCACACAAAATATCCGACATCGAGAAGGTAACTCCAAAGTAGTAAGAGTTGACCCCACCAGTGAACTGCCAGTAGACTGGCTATTAAAGTCAGGCAGTCCTGATAGTTTGGTCACTTGCCTCCAAGCTGCTCGACCAGACACATCTCCCCTCCAGTCCTAACCACAAGTCGTGTTGGCTAGTTCAACGGCAAGCGCACGTTAATCGTGTTGGCCTGAGAATTAGCAAGCACACGCATACCGTCTCATACCCCTGTGTTGGCTATTCTGACGACAAGCGCATGTAATCGTGTTGGTCAGAAGAATATTGAGCGCACGCTCCTATCCCGCACCCACGTAAATCAGTGAGAGAATATAGGCTAAGTAGTTTTGAATAGGTTGAATAAAAGGCCGCCCGAACCGCAGAGCTAGAACAGCGGTCTGAACCTAGCAACGTCGGGAAAATGGCCCTCGACAATCTCCTGACTACCCGCACACCAACAACCGACGTTACAAAGTTAAGCTTAAAGTTAAAGTTAAGGTTAATGTTAAGTTTAAGGTTATGGTTAGAATTAAGGGTAGGGCGTTTTGGCAGTACAATAAACTCTAGCATAGTCGATGTAGAAGTCAGAAGAGCCGTATGAGAAAGAGAAATGCAAGGAGGAGTATTGTCACCATTTCTATGGTTATCAGTGATGGATGAAATCCTAAATTTGTCAAAGGGGAATAATGGACGGTAGTGGACTATACAGAAGAGCAAGAAATTCTGCTAGAAGGAAAATTTCTAGCTATGGTTAGTGAAAGCCTGGGACATGTACTGTTAAAGCTAGATATTTGGGACTCAAAGCATTGAAATTAATGTGGCTCTAAAATTCAAGGTAGTCCATTGGATGTACACCGCTATAGTTAAGCCAATTCTTTGCTCTGGCTCCCTAGTCTAATGGATTGAAAATGCAACTTAACATGCTGTCAGGAATTCAGAGGATGACTAGGATGTGTACAATGGTATCTCTGTGCATCATGCCAACTTCGGCGCTGGACATAACACTTAACCTATTGTTATTTGACTTCTACTGTAGAGGCTTGGCTAGTGCGGTCATACCAATTGCTACATCATGCTGGACAGAACAATTACACTGTCATTCCCTGGACCCAGGTACTTTGGTATCTCTGAAAATAGCCGATATTACTGAAGGTATAGGTGGATATGATCTGCTAGGAGGTGTCGCCAGCTTCATGTGGTTTCTTTATGCTTTGACCTAGAAAATATTATTGACTTTCTGTTCGACGCTTATACAGCCAATTCTGTCCTTACACTGTCCTTTTTTACACAATTTTCATTTAACTCATTAAAAAAATTGCACGAATTCGATTTAAATTTTAAGAAAAAAATATTTCCATTAACTGTAATTTTCAACGACATATCGTTTGTTGCCTAGAACATATTTAAATAATTAGTCGATAACATTTATTTCAATCTTATGATTAGTTTCAATCTAATTGGAAGCGTTTTTATGTTGTACATTTTTGATATTCATTCAGTTTTTAATACTTCAATAAAATTTTCAATATGAAAATAAAATTCAATTCAATTTCTATAATTATTGACTGAATTGAATTAGTCTCATATCAGATGATGACAACAAATGAAATTAGTATTTCGTTTTTTATCAGGTTTTGTGTTCCTAAATTTGTGATAATGTTTAAATTGTCTTACTTTTCCCTTAACACATGAATTACATTTTGTTTATGAAATGAAATATGCATGAAAATTATTTTTTTATTTTTTTAAAGATGTTTAAGATAGAGTTTTTTTTAATCCTTTTATTTTATGTAGTTTTTACACAGTTTCCAAAAAGACAGTCATTAAATGATACCAATAACCTATTTTTTCCGGTACAGTATTCTTCTTCTAAACGTAGAACGTATTTACCGTGTACAAACAGACTTGAGTTTATGGAAATTTAATTCCATTAAATGAACTCTTAAGCTCTCTTAAACTCTTGCTATTTGCTAAGCTGCGCTCGTAATGTATGATACCGAAGGGGAAGCAATTTTGTGTTTTAGAAAATAAAATTTTATATGGAAAACTGTGTGCTTTGCTTACCTTAATTAAGAAATAAACGGTTGAAATACTGCTGATGTTTCTGACTGTTGTTGCCAATGTATAATCTGAAAATTAAAAAAAATATATGTCTTAAATTAAATTATAATTCTAAGGTCTAAGGAAGGTGAGTTTATTTTAACTGGCAACCTAGTTCAACTAATAATATTTTACATGTGTAAAAATAATTCATGCATAAGAAAGATTTAATATTTATCTTTCCCTTTAAGGATAGCTTTAAATGATATTCTACATTTATTGGGTTCTGTACGAAATATTTTGTAACTTCCCCGAAGGAAAATTCTAATCTTAAATACCGAAGTTTGATTGCGATCAAATTAGCGATAGTACTAATAATAATTTTTAAAAGTATGTTAAGGATATTATGTGGCATCTGGTGAATAGAAACACCTTTTCAAGGTTAAAGAACCACATCTTGCATTGTGAAGTACCACCAGGAACTCTCAGTGTTTGATCTTGATATTGTCTACAAGAAGGGAAAGGAACACGACAATGCGGATGTTAATGAATAAAATGTCTAGAGATATCGAACACGCTGAGGACGGGTGCGGTAAGGAGTAGATATCCACGCAATGCAGTTATCGTAGAATCCTAGACGAACATTAACATAGACGAGATTGAAGCGCAGGAAATAAGGATACGGAAAAGCACAAAACCACAGTACATTATTATGCCAGGGATGGGACATTGAAATAATATTTAAAGATTACCATGACTTACCGTTCGGACCACACTTCGGACGTAAAAAGCCTTCCGAAGAGTAAAGCGGTCCTATCGTTGAAAGGTGATGATGAATTACATCGGCGTTGTGTGAAATGTTAGACAAATAGGAATTCCAAAGTTATTAAAATACTTCTAGCTAGCATGGGCCCAGGGCTCCACGATTCATGGAAGCCCGATGACCTATTTTTCAACCAGTAAAAAAAACTATTAACTACAAGTTAGTTTAGCTGTTAGAGTTTGGCTACTGAAAGAAGGCCATGGAATTTATTCGAAATTCTATATATGACAACAAACTTTCATACGAAGTAGCATATAAAAAAAACCTTATTGCCATTTTATAGTGACAGTGTTTGTAGCCCCAGTATTTTTTAAATTTCCCGCATTTCTCCATGGTTTATTTTCAGTAGCAGAACTCTATTTGGTAATCAGAGAAAATTTGTATACTGTTGGTTCATAACATAATCTGTTAACTCTGCTTGCGTAAGGTTATTTCCCTTATCCATTTGATTACAAAATAAACTAAACAGACTCGCACGATCGGGACTTTCCCTTTACTTTAAATACGACATTTGGACGAAGATTTCTCTTTGTGCCACCTTACATTAACTTTCTTCTCGTGACTGAAAATAAGTTTACTTGCTTTTGAACTCGGAATCGGTAAGTTTCCCGTGTTACCTTTGCGATTATATTTTACGTCATTATTCCTGTTGATTACCCCAAGAAGCTTAGAATATAATTTTTGTTAGAGTGCCCTTGGCTTTAGATGGCCCTGTCTGTACATATAAAAAACACAAGCGTCATCTACGTACTTTACGTGAAATAACTAATTAAGTACGGACATAAACAACTATCAGAAATTCGTATCATAGAAAAAGGCAAACGAGATCTATAAAATACGGACATAAACCACTTTAGGGTCAGAAAATCGATGGTTCGAAGATGAAATATTCGGGAAGGTTCTTGGAAAATTTATAGATTATAAATGCGGTACTTGTCACCGCAAGAAGGGGAGTCTTGTCTTAGAGAGTGAAGGAAACATAGTAAGCTATTTGAATTGCGACAATTAGAAGTACAGTACTAGCGATAACTAAAGTAAAGTTGATTGATAATTGTATGTGAATGTAATGGGTAGTTGGTGTAGTTGGTGTTGTATTTGTTGCAGTGTTTGTTGTTTTAGTTGTTGTTAATTAATACATTTTTCACAGTTTTCATGGTTAAAACCCAGTACTTAGCACACCACTTTCGCTGTAGTTTAATATTATACGGAAACGTAGCTTCTTAATGAGCAAAAATCCGATTACTAAGTGAAAGTTCAACCGACTTTAGTTAACAAATGCTCATTAGACGTGGAATCAATCGTATTCGCTATTCACCAAAATAAACAGAAAAAAAAATTATAGAGCAAAACATGATCAAATTGTTGTCAAAGTAGAAAAGATCTCTAAAAAATGGTAAACTTCGAAATATTTTCGATTGTAGCTTCGTCACTTTTTATCGCAACGAAATAAGGAATATATGGTAACAAAGGCCTCGACAGCTAATAAACAATGGTGGAGTTATAAATTATTATAGACATGAACCTACCCAATAACACTTTTTTGGTCCAAAATGAGATTTTGAGGGTGTATGAGAAATTTGGTCGATACCACTGTTTTAGTTTCACTAGACCTCAACTTACTTATGTCTCGTGAAAAGTATATCGAGTTTATATTTGTTTGTAACACAGTGTAATTATTAGTATTACAAGAGTTAGATACACATATACATTCATATATCCTCTGCCGGAATATTATCAGTTCAAATAATTTCTTAATTTTTATTGCATTTTAATTAAATTCGCGTATTAGTGGTCATTAAAAATACAAACCCATGAACGACTCGTCATTTAGACTTAAACCGACCACCCTTATTTTCGACATTATATCCTTGATTGATGTCTCATTTTCCACAGATTAATGAAGCAATAAAAGTCGCTCATATCCGATGTCAGAGAATTACAACTTTAGACATAAAGCCGCCAAAATGCATAACATAAATTTTATCGCTTCATATATGTAAATTACTCATAAAGTTTTATACACGTGATCACTACCAACACAGTGAAAAATAATTCAACAAACTTTGAAATTGCTTTTTCCTGACTTGAGATTATGAATAGAGATGAGCCCTTAATAGCCCGCGCTGCAAATATCAAAACTTGTAAAACAAACCAACATATGTACCTACACAGCTGGTAGAGTTTGGGAAAATATATATAGCCACACCTACCTACACGTGGATATTTTCCTGCCCAAATTTTAGGATGGATAGAATGAGATGCGGGAAAACTCTTTGTAGATTTTAAGGTAAATGACAGAACAGAGAAAACCTTTTAGCTAAAAATAAACTTGGTAAAGGGTAGGATGACGGTGATTATTAAATCACGTTAATTAAAACTTTGGACTGGACACTAATTAGAATCATAATAAATCTAGAAAGTGGATGTGGATGTACGTTGAAGGAGTTTTACAGCGAATATATAGGGTATGCAATTTTAAATATCTCGGACAGAGGATATTTTTTTTTGGTTTTTACACATTTTTTATATAAAATATAAAAGTTAGGTACTAAAATTTCTACATATAGAAATATTTTAAACAAGAGAAAAAGGTATAATTGCTTTTAGACCAATAACATTATACCCTAGATGTAAATAAAAGTTAAATAAAGTGGAAAACAAATGTTTTGTATGGCAACACCAAGCAGGGGTTGGCCGATTTGGTTCATTTCTAGAATTTGTTTTATTATTTTTATGAACACAAAATTTGGCTCTGCACATCTACGCGTTCTAAGGCAGTGCCCAAATATATAACAAAAAACGAAAAGTTTTTATGGCAACCTTACCAAGTTTACCGAGTTGACCGATTTGTCCCATTTTCGAACTAAAATGTACTATTTTTTTTAAAGCTCGTGTGGTAAATTTCAGCACTTTAAGTGAAAGTGTTCTCGAGTAATCGTGAGGATGGACAGAAGGACTGACGGATGGACATGTAGAAATCAAAATAACTTTTGATATAATCCGTGGGTGTTCAAACCGTTTTGCTCTTGTAGCATTATTTCTATGCGTTACAAGCTGAATGACAAACAAACAAGAATAGCTGGCGACTACTTCCTATTTCTCCTCGGAGCTGGGAAAGCTACAAGGTACAGAGCTTAGATGCATCCTCAGTTTGATTTAGCAATCATGGTTGATTAGAGTTCTTGGTAGAAAGATAAAGCTCCATGGCTCTATGAGGCATAATGGGCCTGCCAGTCCTTAAGATTCTGGAAAGTTATAATATAACTAATGTCTTAAAATACGAAAAAGAAGTAGGTGGTACTCTAATGAAATAACCAAGAGTGGAGTGGTAGTATATACAAATAAAATATTAATGATATCAGTTAGATGGCGTATGGATTCAAAGTTGGACTGTACTTTATATATCTACAAAATTTGTTAAGCGTATAAAGCTAAAACTAGTTGCATCCTTCAGTTGACACCATCCTATGCAAGCCTAAATAAAGAAAAATTATAAAGCGTCAATGAGATGAATTTACTAATAAGCAAAGTGATTGGAACTATTACAGGGTGGCAAGGAATATTGTAAAATGAATTTATTGACCTTCTGTTTATTTTAGGAAGATGACTTCATGGAACAGGAAGTAAAATTGGACAATGTGTTTTTAGAGCATGTAAGTTATAGATGGCATCAAGGTTATTTCAATCCCAAACCTCAGTAAAATTTAAACCAATTCCATTGCTAATTATTGAGCTAGGATGAGTACTGTAAGACCATTCCACGGTGCGTCAGCCACTTCCTGAACGACTTTCTGAAGCGACGTCACCGATTTGACCGACATTTTGTCCTCATATTGCGGATGAGACAGCTATTTGAAAAACGAAAAAAAAAGAACAAGTGTTTTCCTAACTACAAAAATTCATATCTCCGGTTATACTAAGCCAATTTTAATAATCTAAAAAAATCTTTGATGAGACTTATGACAATTATTGTTGTTTTTATGAAAAGTTCCATATCTAAGGAATAATCTATAAAAATAGCAATTATTTGCATTTATGTTCATGCGTTTCACGTGCCCGTATTAATTTATTGAGGAAATCACTTATTGTATGGGATGGGTACGGAGTTGGTAAGTATGAATCACTTGGTCTCATATACAGGGTGTTTCCCCTTAGGAGGTCCATAGAGCGGGAGGTGATAGTACTCACCTAGACGAACCAAAACTTGTATGGCAGGGGGGGGGGCAATATCAACCGTTTAGGAGTTACAGGGTGATTCATAAAAAAAGCTAGGTTTTCACAAAACACCCTGTATATTAAAAACTACAAGGCGTATGGTCACAGTTAAGGGGTCATTGTATGCAGAACTTCATGGCCTTTCCAACGACAACTCAACCAGTCCCATACCCCTCTCCCCTCAGAAGTTATGAAGGTCTAAACTAAAAATTTCGGATTTTCTTTCCTTTTTTTTTACTTTGACCTCTATTATTTTTGAAAAATGGTCGTTAACATAACTTTTTTTTATAAAAACTGTAAACTGCAGACTCTCCTCTTTAAGTTGACCTATTACATCCTATGTGTTAACTGTAGCCATTAAACAGTTATTAACTCATAACCTATTCAGGTCACACCGAAAACAGACGATATTTTTAAAAATTACGTGCTAAGGGAACAAATTATCGTTGAGAATAGGTTTGAAAATAGGTTTGAGAATAGGTTTAGAGCTAATAACTCTTAAAGGGCTTCAGATAGCACATTGGGTGTAATAGGTTAACTTAAAGAGGATAGTCTGCAGTTTACAGTTTTTATAAAAAAAAGTTATGTTAACGACCATTTTGCAAAAATAATAGAGGTCAAAGTAAAAAAAAAGGAAAGAAAATCCGAAATTTTTAGTTTAGACCTTCATAACTTCTGAGGGGAGAGGGGTACGGGACTGGTTGAGCTGTCGTTGGAAAGGCCATGAAGTTCTGCATACAGTGACCCCTTAATTGTGACCATACGCCTTGTAGTTTTTAATATACAGGGTGTTTTGTGAAAACCTAGCTTTTTTTATGAATCACCCTGTAACTCCTAAACGGTTGATATTGCCCCCCCCCCCCCTGCCATACAATTTTTGGTTCGTCTAGGTGAGTACTATCACCTCCCGCTCTATGGACCTCCTAAGGGGAAACACCCTGTATAATATCTTCAGTGTTGTGATTATATATCTGTAGAGTGAAATTGAAGTGAAGTTATAGTGAAGTGTAGGTTTTATAGAGTCAGCCCTCAATTATTTGAAAGAATTTATGAACAAAGTAATTACTGAAAAATTATTAGGATTGAGACACGAGATACGGTCCCACTAACGTATATTTTGTTGAAAACTTTGAGACGAAAAATGGACAAGCAGTAAATGAGCGTTGTTCTTATTAGATCACTGCGGATGAGACAAAAATAGTGAAGGATTTTCCCGGGACATCATTATAACTATATTTATTTGAAAAAAAAAATCGAAAAAACAACAAGAGGAACGGGAACAAACAAACTATTTGAAGAGTTCTACAGCATGCACATTATTATATTAATTACCTAACACTATAGCAGTAAAAATAATTATTTCAATGGCAACCAAAGAAATAAGAAATAACGAAATAATAATAAGAGAATACTGTTCGCCCTAGAGGACGAGGGTGCTGAATATGATACTTTGTCTAACTTTTGTCGTATATTTTTAGCGCATATTTTCATGATTCACGAAAAATTTGACGTACTTTGGTTTTTACTATAGTTCATTTTTATTTGCCCATTTCGTCACCACAATGTGAACTAAAATTAATTTGCAGTTAATAAAGATCAGAATATAATGACAAAAAGTATGACAACTGCTTAAGTTCGAAATAATATTTTTACAATTCTAATGTGATGAATCCGACCAGTTACATATGTACATATGTGTCACTCCAAGCAAGTACATCTGGCGCTGAAATTTCGGCCTTCAAGATTAGATGAGAAGAGAATGCTGTTGGCTCCGTGAAAATATCTTTACTATGTAACGAGATTACGCGTATCCAAAAAAGTTTTGACTACGTGTCGAATCTTCTTTTACTTACTAAATAAAATACTTTCAACACTCGGTGACATTGGCCATTTCGATATTAGTTGCAGAAAGTTATCGGATCACAGTTAAGCTGAAGTTCAGCCTATACCTACTTCTATAACTTACGAGGCGATTGAAGGTCATGTTAAATTTAGTAAACTAAGTTGCGTACATTATTGAAATTCGATTGTTATTATTTTACAATGCCACAACATTGCATACATCATTTACAATTTACACCAAAATTTAATAAGAATTTATCTATTTCTCTATTAAATTTTTAACCATAGTTGCTAATTTCAAAATTTTAACATAATGACCTAAAAGCAACCCCCTCCTTCCAAATCCCACAAAATTCCATTAAAATACAACACGCAAAAACGCTCCAGTAATTACCTTCTAACCATTTCAAATAGGTTGTGGGCATTAGGATTCGACATAAATCTATCAGTTTTAACCTTGTATTCTGCAAGAAAACGTTAAATTAATTAAATGCTGCCCCAACTTTTAAATTGCAAGTACAGGGAACTACCTCAGATTTTCCATTTCTACAATGTTAAACCACAAGGATATCTTTGCTTCAGCTCCTTTGGGTTATAAATTTCTTAGTCTGGTTTGTAGAGATTTATGAGAACTACCGACTTGGAAAGAAGCTCAATGAAAGTGAAAGATTTACAATATAAGCACGAAAAGCTGCAATTAGGTTAGAAATTTGTACTGCGCCTACAACTAGAGGAAATGGTAAAACTTGAAGAATGTGAGGTTATACACCTTCTAGCAAATTAATATTAAACAACTTTTCAAAGTCTCCTTAAGACGTAAAATATGGGGATATCAATTCGTTTTGCTGGTAGTTACCCTTCACCTTGTAGTTGCTTTCTATATAATTGTTATAATAGGAAAATAAGTCCCCTTCCTCTCAAACTTCTTTGTCAAAATTTGTGTTTATTTTGCTTTAAACTGGTTATTATCACTCCCAAATCCCACCGTTGTTCAGGATGAAGTAAAGAGCGACTTAGTGAGAAATTTTCCTACCCCTTGTATATTTTTGTGTACATTTAACCCTATTCAGATATTGTAGAGCTTTGTTGAGTATATAACAAAACACAAGCATACTATGTAATTTCTGTAATTTTCTATACTTGTGCAGTTATAGTGTCGGCTTTACTGTGGGGGGTTAAGAATATAATTATTATGCACGAAGGCGTATTTTAGCAATTTTAGAAAAGTAGGAAAATTAAATTAAATTTGTTGGACTGAAAAATGTTATTAAAAGAGCATCCTTTAAGTAGCTTGGATTTGAAAATAATTCCTTAATTTTTAAAGTGTTTTGAATTCCTATTATGGCTGTGTGTATCTTCGCGCGAATTATGACAAGCGCTTGCAAAGTGAAGCGCTTCCACCTCATAACCAGTAAATTTTTTTTTTCGGAGCGCTCTCTTAAAACATACCCAAAGGAATCTCTCCGGAAGCAGATCTTTTCACTGATTTTAGGGTTACTCATGGAATTCATATGCATCTGAAAGAAGAAGATTCAGAACAATTTTCATTAAAGTATGTGGTGTCGTTTGATTAATAAATTGTGACAATATTGTTTCCGTTTTATTTAGGAAAATGATCCGACAATTTGCAGCGCCTTACAATAAAAGAGGGCACATTCAGTACTGAATGAAATTGAAAAACTGAAATCTTCAATAAATCTTTCATTCATTCCCTACATATAAGCGTTCCAAGCCTCCTTCCCCGAATCTCCAAGTAAGCGCTTCCCTCTGCGACATATACACGTTAAAAATATATGAACGAGGCTAATGTGGGAATCACTCAGATCTTCCGAAGGAGCATCTTGCATTTGTATCTGAGCGGTTTTATTTCCCTGGCTACGACGACCTTGAAATTAAATTCCTATTTTCGGTGTATTCAAGTTAAATTCTAGGTCTAGTTTTAGTTATATAAAATAGAAATAGATGATAACATAAGAAAGAGTAAAGCGTTTGCTTAAGATTAAAATAAAAAATAAAAACTTTATGATTTCAGAGGAAAATCTGCTGAATCTCAAAGAGAATTGTCAGTGTCCCCAAACGTCCCGATAATGTACGAAACATAAAGAACGAAGTTAAATACCACTTTTTTCACGCATATTTTCAGAATAAATTTAACTCGTCATTTGGAAGACCTCATATTGATGTGTGCTCAAATTGTATAAACAATAGGGGGTAAAACTTTACGTGACTCTTACTTGAACAATATTGAAAATAAGCTGAAGATGCTAAGTAAAGCTGAACGAATTTCACACGAAAATAGAGTCCCTGTTGATCAAAATTTGTAGAACTTAGTTTTGATTTCAATGAATATTTACCAGTTTCACTTCTTCCTGTCCAAGAAATATTTTACTGTATTGGCAGCTATCTGTGATGAGTTGCTCAATTCTACGGATAAGGTAGCTGAAAACTCAGAAAAGTTGGAGAAAACTATCAACAATATTTTTTTTAAGTAATATTGATGTGGTCAACAACCATCTTATCGAGCCTCCATAAAGAAGACTTCTGAATACTCAGTTCTCTCCACAAAATTTTGAATTCATTATGAAATGACTAAATATTCTAAATCCGACGAAATTTTTCTTGTATATTTCATAACTCGGCCCTTAATTTTTCGTGAAACAATGATTTATAAAAAAGCCGAAATGCAAAAAAAAAAGTCAAGCCTACATAAACACAGTGAGTTTCGAAACCACGCTCAATAGATTCAGGAATGTCCTACCAATTGTTGTATATTTGCTGGTAAGCTCCATCAGTATTATTTTTTCTTGCTTTGTTTCTCTCTGTTGTCCCGGTTCCTTTCCTTTATATAAGATATCCTCGCACGGATAACCACTGGCCCATCAAAGTTTTGTGTTGCATGTTTGAATGGTTAACGCCAACGTATAACAAAATACTGATATACGGATATAATATCAGTTTAGTCACAGGTACCCATTATGCTGACCTTTTTGTATTCTTGCCGGTGTTATATTTCGTTATTTCACTTTCAGCCATTTTAGTGTCTAATGTAATTATTGCTATTGTTGCTATAAAAACAAGGAAAACCCCAAAATAAGAAGAAAAGGTAGATCCTGTTGGTATAAGACGAATTCTTATGATACCCTAAATGAATATACCCGTTCGAAAGGTCATCCATCATTGTAAGTTTGATTTTTAAAGTGGTTTTTTGCATATATTGCTAGAACAGTTCGTCGGACAGAAAAAAGAAACTCATTTGAAGTCCAAAAAGTTCTGAGGCCAAACCATGTCATGGTTTTTCTTATTTTTCAATGAAGAACCAATATTTTCAGTGTTAATGCTCACTATCATGTCCAAACTTAGATGGAATGTGTCCATAGGTACCAATGACGGGTTACACTATCTAGATCTAAGATTTTATTACGATAGTCCTTAATAATATTTACCTATATATACAAGAATGAAGGACTACCAGGAGGATTGCACGTAACTGGAATCTACAGTATTTTCTTTCCAATCGTTTTCAGACTCGGAAGAATTGGGAATTACAATCTTGGAAGAGCTGTAAGAATGCTTTACAGCGATCAGAATAACTCATCCAAATATAGAAATGTCTTCAGAGTAGCGATGATTTCGTCGAATAACTTGATAGATTTTGTTCATAGTATTTCATCATCTAAAAGGCCATGTCTCCGTTAAAACAATAAGATCGTAAGAAATATCCATATTAAAAGAGTTCCAGTAAAGTTGTAATTTTGGTAGTAAACGCCCAAGTCGTTACTCTGCCATTGTCTTTTTGGCCCATCTTATATTTAATTAAAAAACTTTTTACTAATAACACCTTAGATTGTAAATTTGTATCTACCAACAATTCCTCGAGATTGGTGGAAATCTTCAATTTAAAAGACGATTTGCAAGGTCGTCTGGTGTCGAACAGAAGCATCTGATGCGTACTGATTAGTAAAATTCATTTTTGAGCGCATGCATAATTCACGATGGATTGTGCTTAAGTAACTCCACAGTCAATCCACCTGCATCTCAGATATAAAAATATATTTCCATCAATAAGTGATATTCCGCACAGATTTGTGCAGTGAATTCAACTAAATCAATTTTGAAATCTAATAAAATAGAGAAAACGTGAAATTGTGCAATCAATCTCCAAAGAAAACTCCGAAAACCCTCTGTGAAGTGCAGTTAATCGTGCATTAGAAGCAGCTTAAAATGTTCCCTCGCAAGTGGATTTTATGATTCAAATCGAAGGAGCGAGCAAGTGTGCAGAGGAAAAAAATTCTATCCGCATTATTTTAAGCTTTCAAGGAAAAAATTGAACCAATACTTTTTATTGGAATAGAATCTCCCATATTTTCCCAAGCTAGAAGTCTTCTAAAAATTGAAACATAAATACGCGCGCGTGAATATAATATTTCGTCCGTTCTATGCAAATCGAGCGGCAGTACTGCGTTGAAAATTGCTTTGTTTATGCATCAAATGAATATTTTTTTTTATAATCTTAAGAAGAAGAAGAAAAAATTATTAGAATATGTAAACATCCTTTTCACATCCGGTAGAATTTCAAATATTCCTCCTCCACCCCCTTAGGAGACTGGAGATTAAATGTTTTCCCTCCGGAGAGATAGGGTTAACTTGAGATTATGTAAATATTTTGAATTGGGTAGGTATATTGAAAGAGTGGAACCTCTATAATGCAAAAGGAATAATAGAAATCTTTTTTCTTGTAACATTTTTCGAATATTTTCAGCAAAGTTAGGTCTCTGATGGATATTTTCTTGAATTCTATCAAAATTTTTTTATCTTCAGGATAATTTTGTCCCCTGCTTTTGGTATTGGAAAAGAAAACTGGGTGTGTGTGTCCGGTCCGTATTTGTACAGTTTAGGCAAATTTATAAGATTTAAATATTCAAAATTAACTGAATTTTTTCATATCTACTTTATTTCCCTTTGTTAAACTACTTCCATTACATATTGGTTTTAAGTAGGCACAAATTAGGGTTGCCACCATATGCTCATTTGAAAGGGTTCGTCATCTTTTTAAACGATTTGTGATCTCTTGATAAATACAGGTAATTATCACTGTAATAATAAAATTGATAATATATTATACGTGTATAAGCTAAGAAATAATATAATGAAGGATTTTTTCATTTCTTTTTGTTTTGAAGGATGTATGAGGTTATTTTGGTTTCTTTTTCTAAATTATAAATCTAAATTGGTTATTTGAGCATTTACAATTTATTTTAAGAAAATTTCTCGCCAAATATTGACTCAATTTTAAACTAATTAATTATATTCTTCAAATTGAGTTTAACTTTAATTTTACTATATAAGGACTGGAACGAAAAGTTCTATCGCCAAATAATGTAGTATAACACTAAGAGAACAGCAATTGTTTTTTTGCGATATACAATTTTCACAGATGCCACAAGTATTCCGTCGAACAACAACAGCTGTAATAGATCAATTTTTGAAAATCATTTTTCACAAGAAAGTTTGCGGAAGGAGTTGCACGAATTTACATAGTAAATAAAACAAAAATCCAATCTAAGTATCGTGAAAGAGGTAAGAGTGTTATGGTTAGAGCAGTTCAGCGCGTTATAAAAAGTGTTAAGGATCTTCAACCTTTAGAGGATAAGACAAAATCGGATTATTCAACAGGTCCAGTTCGCAAAAAGATCGAGTCAGGTGTCTTGATGGAGACTGATTTGAACAAATCATCATCGATATCGCTCGAAAATTAAAAACGAGTCACGCAATAATTCAACGTGTGAAGAAAAGAAACAAGCTAAGACGTAAAAAAGGAAATAGCGCCAAAAAGAATTAAGGCACAATTGGAGAGAGAAATTTTGCGAGCTGGTAAAATTTTCAATGGAATTTTAAAAAACTCTGACAGCGTTCTTGTTTTGCATGACGAATCGTGTTTTAAAATGGATTTTTCGACAGTACCAGGCCCACAATTGTATTGCTTCAAAGCTATTACAGTCCTTCCAGATGGAGAAAAGTTAATTAGAATGGAAAAATTTGGACGAAAAATTATGGTTTGGCAAGCTATTTGTCAATTTGGCATCAGGAGCGGGCCGTTCTTCACAAAAGGGACAGTCGATGCAAAAACTTATGTCAACAATTGCTTGCAAAATAAGTTACTACCATTGTTAAGAGAACATAGACGCTCTGTATTATTTTGGCCTGCTTTATCCAGCTGCCATTATTCAAGGCACACCGTTGAGAGGTACAATAAGAACAACATCGATTTTGTTTCAAAAGAAGTGAACCCACCTAATGTTTGCGAACTGCGACCAATCGACGGATATTGCGCTCTAGTGAAGCACAACTACGAAAAGAAGGAAAGTAACTAAAACCATGGACGATTTATAGGAAAAGTGGTTGAAACAATCAAAATTGGTGACTAAAGAGGTCATTATGAATTATTGATGGAACGTATTCCCGAAAAAGTAAAGGAATTGATGTTATAGTAAATCTTAAATTTAATATTGAATTAAAACATTTCTTAAAAACTAACGGAGTGTTTTTAGCTTATCTCACGACAAGACTTTTCGTTCCAGTCCTTATCGTTATCAGCAGCCACTTGTAGAAAAAAAACGATAGCAGATAATAAATGTATGAACGAAAAGAAAAACACAACAGAATGTAATTTGAAATAAATGAAAAGAAAGTTTAAAGTAAAAAAAGATTTAAATTTTGTGACATGTGGTTTGTAGTTTACTTTCATTTACCAAAATTAAAAAAAAAAATACTCTGAAAACCTGTGCTGAACACTCTTTAAAAACTGCCAACGATAGCGATTGTCGTTTGCATCGCTTTTTGAGAGGCCTCATTCCTTAAAAGATTTTTGAACGTGAAACCTGCCACTTTGGACACTGCCCAATCGCACCACCTCAACAATTGGACCACACTGCCGACACACAAAAAGTTGCTGGTACAAAATTCACTGCGTAATTGGGGCACCAGCTTATTTGGACCATGTCGGCAGCGTGCTCCAATTATGGACGTGGTCCGATTGGGCAGTGTCCTGATTAGCAGATTTTACTGTAAATAGGCATAGAGTAAAGAACCTCTAAAGACCGAAACTATAAGGCGGAAATTCTCACTAATAGTTTCCCGAAGACCCGAAGCTAACAACACCGCATTTTTTAAACTAAACTCATGAAAATGGCCGCTGATTTCTATATTGGTTCTCTATGGAGTGGTGTATATTCTTATAACAAGCTTTGAAAGCTCTTTGGTGTGTAGTCAAGACATATGTATGTACATATATAGAAATACTACTGCAAAGCTTAATATCGTATGAATGAAAATATCTTTAAATTTTAAACCTTTTTTTTTCTAATGAGAATATTTTTGCTTCGCAGGATTAAACAAAAGGTAACACTCCGAGGTTTCCAAACCTCGAAAGAGGGTGTTATGGTGATCTTGCATTTGGCGGGAAAGTCGTGTAAATTAAAAAACTTGAGGATTTTTTCCAATTTTTTGATTTTTACGACCTATAACTGCCGAGGAAATGGGGGTGGGGATATAATTGTCCACTTCAAAGAATATATAACAAGAAAGTTACAGGATCTTAACGGATAAAGTACCCAAAATCACAAAAGTCCTCCCACCGCCCAAACGACACAACACCTCTTACCCCACTCAGTTATTAAATACTCAAATATAGTGCATTATATATGGAACACCCTGTACGCAGTTACAATGTCCATATATATTTCAGTTTAGATTTTGTTCTGTAGAGAAAAAAACATCATTATAAATGTGCTTCAATGCATAGCGAAGAGATTAGTTAGAAAATTTACTCCGTAGCTCTACAGGAAATTGATAAACGCTCCGTTCCGGAGTGAAGCATTAGTAGGTGAATTAGATTAAAGAAGTGAATACTAGATGAAATTTGGCCTAATAAATATTGATATTAATAGTAAGGGAAAGGTGTATAAGAATAAGACTTCTAATCCTTATTCTTCGAGTAATTCAAAGCAATACTCTAGTCAGGGTACAGAAATGCATGTTCCAGGCTGGAGCTACTCCGGGTCAGTTAAAATCGCTCCGCTCCGACTTCCTGACATGGAGCGGTCCGGAGCTGATATATCTGATTCGACTTATAACTTCGCTCGAATTTCTGCACCAATTAATTTCTACGGTTATTGTTCTGCTCAAGAATCAGTTCCGCCCCAGATGGCGCTGCTATGGAGCAGTTGTAACCGGTCAGCTCCGGCACCCTGATTGTGAGTCATCATCAATACGTGAACCGCAAATTAAATTTATTTGTTGGAATTTATATGGCTCTCTTCAGTGAAAGGTATTAAATTACAGAACTTTCTCTAGAGGGGGGTTGCGTTTTATTTTCAAAAACGTTTACAAAAATTTATTTTTTATCATTCGATACATACATACATACATTTCGAGTTCATGTTCTGTTTTAATTTTTTTTATTTGCTTCCTTGAAATGGAATTTGCACACATGTCTCTGAAGTTTTGTAATTCTGTAGACTTACTCCCCTATTAAGAAAGGGATTTAACAGACTACAGAAAAGATTTGTCGAATTCAAAATATTTTCTTTTTTCCAATTATTTATTTCCCGATTCTTACTACTTCTAGCATTATTCGACAAAAAGGGAAACCCGAGATGTTTCTCTGATATGTGTATGTGTAGGCACAGGAAAAACAACAATAAGAACCTTCAGCTTTAAAAATGAAGCTTTAAATTTTATTTAACAGAAATTTCCTAACTACCTCAGAAGTCTAATTGAAAAAATAACAAATGGAACCACTTTAATTAATGCAAAATTTGAAGAAAAACAAATTAAGGACATCTCTGTCTTGAAATTGTTTCTGTTGCTGAAGACCTTTTCTAGAAAGGACAACAAACCCAACCTTGCTTCCATATATAATGATCCTTAATAATGAAGGTGCTGGCAAAGTCCTATTTCTTGTTATTTTTCTCGTGTTGTTGTTTTTTTTTGTAACTTCGCTCTGCAGCAGTAAAAAAATTTTACCCATTGGAATGAGTAAAACATTAGGCGTTACTTAAACATATTCTCTATAAAAAAATAAAACAACAAAAAACTGTTGTGCTTCCAACTGAAGTTTCAAGGCAAACAATATCTGACTCAGGTAGATCCTTGTGCGTGCCGCTATCCTAAGAATATATATATATTATTATCCTTGCCTACAGTTTATCCTAACGAGGTGAATTTACACAACGCTTGACAACCATTTTTGCTATGTGGAGCTGATTATGGTTTTTCTGTTTGTGAAGTGGAAAATGAAAGTTTTCTTAATCCTACCAGACTTGTCCTTTCTTAGTATTCTCTGCAGGAGTCTTTATCCATTCTTGAATTTCAGAACTTTATGTGTGCCTGCTGCCCCATGAGATAGGTTCTGGGTTACATTTACCGAAATTGACAGGTGTTTCACGGGTGTATTCCCAACAGAATTTTTGGTCTTTTGGATGTTGGTTTTTATTTGTTTTTTTTTTTTGTGAGATTTATACCAAAGTTTGTCTGTACCTATATACCATCCCAAAATTTACTCATTTCGATCATAATCTACTTTTCTAAGAAAATTTTTCATTGGACTGAGCTATTAAGAATATTCCATTAGGAATTTTGGTCACATTTAAGAGCTAAGTTTAGTAAGGGATTCATTTAGTTAAACTTGAGATTAGTTTTTATTTTCATTCTGCATTAATTAAAATACTTTTCACGTACAAAGCGAAAAGACGTCCTTGTTTATATTCGCTTTCCTATCTTTTGTCCCTTTTTTGTGGAAGGTACGGGCTGTTTGACCGATATGGATGCTATTGTAGTCTGGACATTTTTCACGATAAACAGGTGATTCCGAAAATTTGCTCTTACCATCCTTAAATTGGAAAATCCTAACACTTAACTTTTGCGCAGCTCGATGTTATGTTTCTTTAAATATTTTTTTTAAGTTTATTTTTAAATGTGTGTTTAAAAGGAACACAAATACGAATCTTTACATCGTTGTCTATTGCTGGTAATAGTGTAGTAATGTTTTTCTGATCGAAAAATTATCTTTTTCTAGAGTGGAATATCTCCTAAAGTAGCTAGATTAGCAAACTGTTCCGTACCCACAAATTAAATATCCCTAATCTATTACTTTCAGATTAATCCTTCACTATTATGTTATAATTAGGTATACTTTGTTTATTTTGTATATGTATAACAACATCAACAATAAAACCATAAATACTTTAAAGTTCTATTGCTATTCGCAGCAGAATGTGATTTTAAGATCCTATGATCGAAAACAGGAAACTACGTATATGACCATGGGCAATTCGCAATCGACGCCTGCCAAATTGGGAATTTTCATCAAAAACTCAACTAATTGACTTAGTTAATTGTCAAATTTTTTTATTTCTACACGTACAAGAAATTATGTCACAGACCAATGTAATATAATTTTTCAATCTCCTAGATCTCTTGTAAAAGTTTTAGAATACAACGCAAATCAAAAATCCAGTAATATGTTGTTCGACAACTAGAAACACCACCACAATAAGATCTGCAAGAACAACTGTTGAATAAAATTGTATGCCTTTTTTCGAATCAAATATCGACGTACATAAATTAGAGATTTTGAATACACAAGCAATCTGCAAGAGAACATCGTTAGAACCGTATAAAGTAGATGCTAAAAATCGATGATTAATGAACAGCTAAATTTTCTGAACAGTTCAATCTCTATGTTGTGAATCGTGCATATAAATCTTAAGTGATGAGATTTAAGCCTGATTCACACCGCCGCGCCGTGATAGCGATGGCGACGTATATATATAGCTGCCTGAATCAATTAAAGTGATTTTCGAATATTTTAAGCACGGATATCGGGACAAATTACAGTTTCCCAATTGTATTACGTGGCATTGATGGTGAACATGTTACCATTAAATGTCCATTTATTTGGCTCGACTTATTTTTCTCATTCGAAAAAGTTTGCAATTGTCTTACTGGCCATGGTTGATTTCGAATATAAATTGTTAAAAAAAGTAGTGCCGCAGGATTTTAAGTGCTTCGTCTACAGAGCTGAAGCCGAGAAGATTTTGCCTGATCAAAATCAAAAAAACCCCTCATGACTCGATTTTCGATTAAATATTTCCCTTACAATTTTCCATGATGCGTCCTTTCGCAGCAAGATACGCTCGACAAGGTCCTTAGAAAGATCAGATCAATACTTAAATTTGCATAGCCTGACAAGTAAATATTTGGAATAATCTGAATTTTTGCGCTAAATGGAGAATATATGTCAATCCTATTGGAACAAAGCCTGTAATAACTACTAAAAGTATTAAGTTATTACCTTCTTCATATTTTATTTACAAACCACAAATGAGGACCATAGGTGTTACACCCAACATTTAGAGTCATCTGAATCAAAAATGAGGGATTTGATAAATTGTGGAGTCAATGAAAGAAGGCCTACAATGGAAGAAATTTTCCATTTCCAACACCGATTTTGTACACTTCGCTTAACACTTACCGTTTGTATTCTAAGCTAGATTTAGCCTAACAAGTATAGGGGAGGACACAATAAACCAGTTCTAGTCGCGGAGTCCGTAGGGTTCCAGTTGGCTAGTCGTCAATACTCTTAATATAATCTGACTTGTATTAAATTGGAAATATCATCCACCACTTTGTCCTTTCTTCTAATGGAGAATTTTGCTATGAAATAAATTCTTAGCGAAGTTAGCCAATATGAAAATTTGCTGGCAAATCCTCAGCTAAAAAATTGAGTGGAAAAAAACTCTTTACAAACAAAAAATCTTTGAAAAAGATATTTATTTTACAAAAGAGGGCGTTTAGTATCAGCAGGAATCGTATACTCATCAGTACGGCTTGGTTTCTGCTAGTCGCATTCGCCAATTTTCCCCACAATTCTGGAGTTACAGATTTAATTGCAAACTCGGTGAATTTGATTTGAATTGATTAAATTTACTATGAATTAATTTCTCTAAGAAAATCTAATCCCGCATTGGGCTAATCTTGCTAGGCATTCAAGTAAATACTTCGCTTAAATGTAATTCACACTTAAAAATTATTTTAACTGCAGATATGAGGTTAGCGTTGCTGTTACTTTGGCGTATACGGCAGACAGGAACCAATTCGTATTGAAGAGTATACGATTCCGGCTGTTACGAAACGCCCTCTTTTGTAAAATAAATATCTTTTTTAAAGATTTTTATTTTATAAAGAATTTGTTTCCACTTTTTTCTAATATTTTTAAAATGTTTTAAATTCAGATCATATGAAATTCGGGATCTCTTTATATGATTTCAATTTTTCATTACCCAATTGAATTTTCACTATCCATTTTGTTCTCACAGGTCGCGATAGACGACTGTAATTGTGCATGCTGCGATAGAAGTTTCAATCGCTTCTGGTAAAAACTTGCCAGACATTTTTTGTATCGCTGTTATCTATCGCGTTGGTGTGAGAATTAATACATTGAAAACTATGAATAAGGATCTATCGCTGATGCTTGAGATGCTTGATGCTCAAGATAAAACCTAGATCTATCAAATAACGTCGAGTTTTTATCATTTTTAGTTGCGTTTTTCTTTGTTTTTTTTTAATTATTTGGCTCTAATAGTACCTGTTTTTTCTACAGATATTTCACTGATGAGAAATCGTAATATTTTATTGGAAGTTGTTGGAATACAAAGTACAAAGTTGGGTTTCTCTCTTTTACGCTAGATGTTTCTAATGTGACTTGTGATCTAGGTCTAGGCTATTTTTTAATGAATTTTCTCACTTTCAGGACACATACCTACGTATAGTAAATTTTTTTGCCTACAGGCTCGGTGGTATCTAAATTGAATCTTTTTCTGAGTACTAAAACCTCTTAATATAGTCGGAATTTTTTATGGCATTCACATCTGAAGGAAAAGTAACTATCATGCATGATAAGTGATAAAGTCCAAGAACTCTATCCAATAGTTTTCATTTTTCATCATCAGCTATAAAATTAATTAGCAGCTGGTACGAGGTTCGCGTTCTACTCCATCTTTCCTGCATTCTGGTGTCCCTCAAAGATCAGTCCTTGGTCCACTCTTATTCAGCCTATATATAAATGACCTTCTGTTGGTTGCAAATAATTCATCTATACATCTGTATGCTGATGATGTTCAACTATACCTTAGTGGGCCAATCGGACTAATGGAAGATTGTGTGTGTCTCATTAATGAGGATCTGCAGCGAATACACAATTGGTCACTAGACAATAAATTGTTACTCAACCCATCAAAATCAAATTGCTTAGCTGTGTATAGAGGAGTTATCGAAAAATCTGACATTCCACCGGTGATGCTCAGCAATATGATATTGGAATATGTTGATTCCATAAAGAACTTGGGCATTCAATTTAACTCAAACTTCAGCTGCTGTAACTATACCACTCAAATGTTGGGGAAAATATATGGCAGTCTGCGCCAGTTGTGGATTAGCTCTAGCTGTCTACCCACATGCCTTCGTAAAAAATTAGCTCTAACGCTTGTTATGACTCATTTTACCTATGGTAGTCTCGTTTACAGTGGGGTTGTTTTTGTATGTCGAAGAAAACTGGTAATTGCTTTTAATGATATGGTGCGCTACATTTACAAGTTTCCGCGGTACGGTCATGTATCTGAATACGCAACATCACTACTTGGAACCTCGATTGAGACTTATCTTGATCGTCGTAGACTAATATTCTTACATAAGCTAATTATAGGAAAAACCCCAATGTATCTGCATGAGAAACTGCACTTCCTGCAGTCGGCCAGAAATCTTCAACTTCTTGCTCCGAGGTGTGCCTCTAGATATGGTGAGCGTTCTTACTTTGTCCAGACTATCCGCAAGCGGAACTTTCTTCCAAGTAATGTTCAGCGCATTGGGTCCAGCAGGGAATTTGTCAAGTTATTAGAGGACTTATAGTTTAGAAATGGCCTTCATATTTTAGAATAGCTGTAGTATTCCTTAAATCTTAATACAGATAGTTTAGTAGTTTAGTATATACATATAAGAATTGAACTGAATTGAAGTTTTCTATATTTTTATTTTATTTATTTTATTTTTATTTTATATTATTTTGTTAATTTTGCTACATATTTCCTTGAGTAGTACTAACATAAGATATTGTAATCTTCAGTACGGCACCAAATAAAGTATTATTATTAACTCTAACGCCTGTTGGAAGGTGAGTTACATTCTGTGTGTGAAGAAAAGAGGAGGGCCATGATAATGCCAATTGTAAATTTGAACTTAAAAAATTGATTGGAAGAATCATTTCGTGTTGGCTGAAACCCTAATACTCTTCATTACGGAGTATAATTTAATAAAAAATGACTCAAGAAAACATACCATCTCATCCAATTTACGGCGAAATTTTTTCAAATTTAGCGCTTTGGAGTAGTTGCACAGTTGATTCCCACACAGGGACCTTCGTTTTTCAACACTACGCACTAAATTGGAAACAAAATTTCGTTCACTCAATTTTAAAATTTGACACCAACCCGAATTAATTAGTTTGATCATCAAATATCGACTAATGTCTGTACAACTCAGAAACATGCAAATCACTTGTTGATTATCAGTATATCAGGATCAAATCAGTGCCACTACCTTTTACAATATAGCATGGCTCATTAAGATATTAGGTGTGGGACTTGCCTTACCTTCACAGATATCATTCGCTCTCAACTTAAAAATTATTAAACTCATCTTCAGCAATATTGAAGTAATGGGGAGCTATGTACATATGTTACCCCTCACCTAACTAGTGAGCTCTTAGATGCTCTACCAAAATTCAAAAGATTTATTCTCATTGGTTAACGATTATTGTAAACTACAAGGTTTTCTACTTAATAGGAAGTCTATTAAGAGCATCCAATACAATTGTGTCACTTTTCCATTTCCCTTTGTTCACACAAAGACGACCGGAATTATCGCCTAAAGCTCCACGAAAAGATGAAATACATAAAAAAATTAAAGCCACCCAAAAACGTATTTTATCGGACTTCTCTTATAAGAGCTGAAAAGATGACATGTTCGAAAGTCTAAAAATAGCTTACCTTTTTATTTTTTTTCAAAACTCAGTCGATAACGGAAAATATATCCGAGTATGATTAAATTTTTCAAGAGCTGGAGAAAGGTGATCATCGGTTGGCTCCATCCAATGACGACACAGTTCCATGTTCAGCACGGAGTAACACCAGCACATTTTTGCACCTTGAGAAATATTTTCGCGTTTCTCCCCCTAAATAAGGCCGAAATTTCCTAACGAAAATCCAATTTTAGTTCAATCGGAAACACACAACTCGCGTCTTAGATTTTTTTTCTGTAGGTTGTAAATATATTTGGGGCACACGATACAAGTTGACGGAGCGGCAATGGCGACGGGCAGTACCCGCACAGCTCAGGTAGATAGGATCGAAAAATGAATTAACGTGGGAGGGTGGAATGCAACAGCAACAATTCCGACAACTTTAGCATGTAAACAGGGTACTTAAAATTGATTCTCGTCGACGAACGCCGTCAAAAACTCAACCTCGATGGAGGATTATTACAATTTAAATTGAGCGAAAACGCCATTTTCCCTCCTCCACATCGAAAATAATCGAATGGAGGACAAAACCCGCAGCGGTTGGGAAGGATTCACATTAGGGCACTTAACAAAACACACACCGCTCAATAACATCACCGATAATGCGTACTTGAAATAAACAAACTTTCCAGTAGCTATAATTGGTGGGTAAGGTAGGCAGGTAGGTCTGGGTTCCGGGCTCACTACGCTACCCGCACGATACCCGGAACACTCAGGAATTTTTGTAATTATTCACCTGTCGAGCAATTTTTTTCTTATCTTAAAAGCACAGATTACACCACAGATAATAACCGTTTTGGGATCACCATAAATTTACGTCAATTAATCTTTTTTTTTATTCTTTTAAGGTAAAATTTATGCTTCATTGTTTTGTAACTACCTTCAACACAAGAAAAAAAATTCACATTTTTGATAATTTCTTCATCAAGGAGCACCAGAAAGCTTTGGTTCCAGTCTCGCGACTATATTTGACGAATGCAAACAGTTAACTGAATCAAATTTTCGCTTCATATTATGTTTAAATGTTGCACTGCAACAGGTGGAAGTTCAGATGGGAATTAAACTTTCCAGCTGGAATAAGAGCTTTCCTCTTCGAAGTCTCAGGGAAAGCGCGTATATTCTGGACTTTCACCTATTGAATGTGGTACTGTTACTGGTGTAGTGTTGCTACTAATACAACAAAGTCATGTGGGTGTAGGGTAACGAAATATGTAGTGCTTCCAAATCTGTTAGTATTCATTGAGATTTACGGGCAGAGAGAAAAGTCCTTTTCATTGGCGTCGTTTATGAGTGCATGAAGATAAGTTGAAAGTGCCATCTGCATGACGTTAACGGCCTAGGCAGCCATACCGAATTTGTAGGGTTTTCGTAAAACCAATTCGAAAGACACCTTGAAAATTCGAAAAGGTCTCGTAAGTAGGCCTCGAATTTGATGTTCGGAACTAAAAATAAAATTAAATCCATTATCCTGTCAACCAGAGACTATTATAGTTGTTTTATGCTCACGACTATTTAATAGTTGTTTAGGAGTACAAAAATAACAGCAATCGGCCCAGTCTTTGAATATCACAGAGATTCGTCATCTAAAACAATAAAAGCGAAAACGACCGAAGCAGTGATTTCTTATTAATTTTTTTTATTTCAGAGAATTAAGCTACTCGAAATCTTTCTAGTGTAGGATCTTAGCGTTACTCGAAAGAAGTTTCAGTAGGCAGTGAAAAAATTATAGAAAACTTAAATCCTGATTTAAATATAACCCTTTAGTGTAACTAACTGAAAATCTGTCATAAAAGACTTATTTTTCATTATTTATGTTTACTTTTTGAATGACGCAGAAATGTGAAGAACTTTCCAATGGCTAATGCGTTAGTCACCATAGATACTACACTTACACTGCTACAGTGCTGAGAATTAAAAGAAATAAAAATTATTGGAAATACTGCTTTAGCGTAGCCAAAATATTAAGTGGGTATCCCTGCAGCCAAACGTTACCCAAGTAGCCATTTGCTACAATTGTAGGCAAAGTGGCAACACTGATGTACGTTGAAAACCTTTGATCGAAAGAACATATATCTATCAATCATGCCCTTATCCCCTTGTATCTTTCAAATAATCGAATTCTGTGTGACAGCTGAAATAGATTGCTCTCGGGGTAATCCCCAAGTAAAAGAACTCGAGCAAATTAACCACAAATGACACAACAGCCCATTTCCTTTGGAATTTGGGGTGGTTATGCGCTTGATTAAGCCTAATATGAAGTCTAACGAAGCCTATTGAATCCAAGAAGGATTTAACGAAATTACACCAATAAGATCGTAATAAGTTCATGCCCCACCATGTAAATACGATGGGACACATGAAAAGGTACCGTCATACAGGCTTACATACAGGAGGGTAAATCCTTTCTTCTAGTAATTGCTGCCTAGTGTGGTTTGTTGCCTTTAGCATGGTTCTTCTCATCATTAGTGGATGCCTTGAAATGTATTTTATATATTTATCAATTAAAATTGTTTTGGGTTGGAAAGATCAAGGCGTCATAGGATAAATTTCTTTGAGTACCTACCATTAAGATTCATTCGATTGGAGAGATTTTGCACCAATTAATCTGATAAATTTTAATTAAGCTATTTTCGTGATATTTATGTCCCCTTGATTGATGTCTGCAATAATCATCTTAAAGAAATTTAGTTTTGTAGTATGAATTTCCAATTTGTGATAACTACTAAAATTTCCCTTTCCAAGCATTGCTGATAGGATAATAAATTTACTTTAGAATTTATATCATAGACACAGAATCCTGCGACAATGATAGGTAGAGGAATTCAAGGGCATTCGATTTTATTACAAAAATGCAAAAACTTTACACTAACAATGGATTTGCTTTTTAAAAATTTTACTTCAACTTACTAACGTTCAATACACTTTGGCTATTATATGAGTCTGTAAGGAAGAATTTTAATTGATGGAAATAAGCTGCAATCGCTCAGAACCAGCATAGCTGGCAAGCTAGGTCTGTAGAGCTTGAGGCATTTAATCGCAGGGTAGTTGGTTCGGACGTGCATTGTATTTTTTATATCAATCATTAAAATAAATTAATTTAAATTATAGTTTTATGGAATCGAGCCTGACGTGGGTCCACCGATATCAACTGTATGATAATTATCATATTTGTACCCAAATCGATGTATGATAATTATGCTTTTGGGCATAAAATTACGACGCAAACTTTTAGTGATTCAATCATCGTATAATACTCGGAATATGGCTTTATGTAAACTATGATAGTGCTGTAGCCAAAGTTGGATGTTGTAATTCTCTTCTTTCGTGGAATACGAGTAATGGAAACATCGCACACTCGTAATGGTAATAATTTCTTGAATAATAAAATAATGTTGGTATGACTTAAAAAGCTTTATAGATGAAAGAGAAATATTTCCGTACATGCAACGCTCAGAATTTGCTTCAGATCGTTTAATTTATTCAAATTCAATAATAACCCTGCGGTCAATCTGACTAAAATCAATAGTCATAGTATATTTGACACAAATGGGATCTTAAATTCGAAAAAAAATATCAAAAATGACTGCAGCATTTTGAATCCCGGAAATAACCAACAATTCCGTTGATTTTGGAGAGCAGGTTGACTTGCAAATAACAAAAAAATTTACGTATTATATTTCACACCTGAAAATTGTGCACGAGCTACATATGAGTCATTGATTATGAGCATTTCTTATGTTTTATTTACTACATTTATTGTTTATTTACTTAAAATTCTTAAAACTACTATATTATTTTTTTGAATTTAAATTTTATAATATTATAAAACATAGTATAGCATGAAAACATATTCGTATTTACCGTAATTTTCCATCAACTGAATTTTAGAATTCGCACCATAATTTTCATGGAAAGGTCTGATAAATGCAAAAAAAATTAACAACGCTGCCGCCTTTGACGGAAATTTTTGCTAAAAATAAAATAAAAAATAAATTTATGAAACTGCCTTCGCAAATCTATTGTCTTGCACTGAAGTTCCTTAATGATATAATTTTAATTATTTTGAGAATTATTTAAGATTAAAAAAATGCATTTTCCACATTGAAAAATAGAAAGTAGTTTTTCCCTTCATTTAATGTCTTGTCATTAAAGTTTTCTAGAGTTTCCCATTTTTTTGCATTTAGTTAAATTTTGAAATTATAATGAATTTGCGTAAAAAAATTAAAATTTTCAAGGTGCACAAAGAAAGTACACTTGGAGGACAGCAAACTTAGATTTAATTTAGTATTTTAACAAACATTAGGAGTTCAAATTTCAATTTCAGGAAATTAATATTCACTGTAGTGTTAAAATTTCAACTGCTCAGACTTCACTTTCTCTGTGGACGTTGAAAATTTTTAAATTTATACATAAATGTAATAAAGCTTAAAAGTTTAATTAATTGCAAAATGAAGGAGAACTATAGAGAACTTTTGTTATAAATTAATGAATTACAGCTAGAGTTAGAGAAAAGAAAAATTATTTTCTAATTTTATTGTGGATTTTGAAGCGAAATCCTCTTTTTTTTATTCTTTTTTAAATGAACATCAATAACATCAATTTTCCATTCTTTCTATTTAGAGAGATGATGCTGGAATCTGCAACAGTTTTATGCCCAACTAGGGCAGAGTTCGGAGATGCTGTCATATTCATAAGGGCTAATATTTTTGAAGAATGAAGTTTTGCTTTGAAAACTATCCAAATCTCTATTCTCATAAAATTCAGTTTCTTAAATAAACAATTGTTGATTTTTCGAGATCGAATGCGAACTCGTCGAAAGCTTTATCATCGTTCTGCCTGGCATATTTAATAGTTTGTCTTAAATTTATTTTAATAATTTGTATAAGATAGTCATGATAGTCATCTACTAACCATGTCATCTACGACACAACGGTCGACATTTTCGATAATGTTTACACTAAATTTGTTTGTCTACGCTAATGTTTATGCTAAAGGGGAAATAATGAAAGTCTACGCGTAGAGAGACAACACTGAATTTTAGGCAGGTCAAATGAGTGACAAATCTCAATCCAGCTTCATGCAACAATAAATTTCTTTTTCTTATCTTTTCTTAAATTTCGACTATTCATTTTGGAAGTTGACTTACGATTATTCACATTTTTGTTTTTCATTGCTTTTATAAAATTTAAAGCCTACCAAGCTAAGCCGTTCTTCATTCACGCAAGTGTTGCATCACGCGAATTTTGAAATTAATTTTGCCAGGATTACAAAGTGGTTGGTAAATAGTTCGAAAATGTGCGACTCGTAGCGTATATGTAGCCACAGATTTTTGTTTTAGAAATTTAATTAAATGTTACTACAACTGTTATTATAATATGTACCTATATGAAGTGCAACCAACAGAAAATTAAAATATTATTAAACATACACTAATTATTATAAATATCGCTTACTCAGATTATACATAAGCAAATAAAATGATCAGAGTAAGTTTTCCAGAATTTCTTACGACTATAAAACTATCATCTTAAAAATTACTACATTCCTTAGAAAGTTCATGGCTATACACCACACTTACACCAGTCGCCATACAGGAATACCATTTATATTTATTTGTCCGGATAGCACTCGGTTTAAAATTCTTAATTTAATAAGTTGTTCATAACAGCATTAAAATTTTTTTTACTAATTACAAAGATCAAAACAGAAAAATGTTAAGCTAAGCTGTGCGATCAGCTCCGACCTCTACATAGAAACTGTATTCCATTCTAGGTCTGATGAAGAGCATATAGATTTGATGGGCTAAAATATTTCTTACACCCTTTCAGAAATTCAAGACTCTTCAAGAGAAGGTATGATCTGTCTAGCTTAATTTAGTAAATGCTTAGACAATACTTCATAAAAAAAAATGGAAATGGTAAAATGTAGATTTTGTTTTAAAGATAGGAGGTAGCTTTGGGCCTTAGCCGCATGAAGTTCGACGGGATTTGCTTTACCCCAAGCGAAGATCTGATGAAGATAATTATTCAATGATCTAGTCATGCAATTGAAATAAGTGACATTCTTACTGGAGTCCTTAAGAGGATCAAAAGAGTAAATGAGTCAAGAATACTGTCATCAGTAAAGCTATGGATGAAACTAAAATAAAACATATCGTTAATGAAACTTAAGAAGAGAGATGGAGTCCTGTGGCACACCAGCATTTATAGGGTGAGGGTTAGATATAACGCCATCTAATACAGTCCGTATTAGGCGACCATATAACAACTTTCAATCCATAATAAAAGACGATGGAGAATACCAAGTGCTTTAAGTTTGACTAAATGGGCACGATATCCGAGTCTCTTAAAAGCCGTTGAAATATCTAGGACAACGATTTTGGATTCGCCAAAATTGGTGTTCATTGATGAGTTGATTAGTTTCCATATATGCATTTCATTAATTTATAGTTAACGATAGATTCAAAAACCTTATAACTACTGCGACTAAAGATGGTTCTGAATTGTGTGTTGCGCTTATTTAAGTACAACAATATTTATCTGACTTTATTTCCGGGATATCTCCATTAGTGATCTAGAAAATAATTTGTTTAAAGAGGAGAAATTAATTAGAGAGCCTTCAATTAATATTTCCCTCATCGCCATCTAAATAATAATCTGTGCTAGGATTCTCTAAATTTTTTCCCAACCGTTTTTCTTTTTTGAGTGAAATACTGTCAGTAAGTTTTCTTTCAATTAATTATTTGTCATTAACCTCAATATTTATTACGCTTGTTCTTCTTCCTTTTATTGATAAAAATATCACAATTTAAAACAGTTGTCTTTCACAATTATTTCATTTCGAAATTATGTTCAAAAAGTGTAGTTCAGGTTCAGACAACTTGAGGAATAGAAAATTTGATAAAAGTATTGAACGGACTGAACGGATATGATGAATGGCCAATATGATTTTAAGTTTTATTTACAAATAACGAGAGACGGTATTTTAACATGAAAAAAAAACACCAACGGTGACATGGATGGAAAAAGTACAGACATACTGTATAGGTACTAGTTTAAAACATGTCGTTGATTACGGTATCCAGTTGCGAAATGTTGGCATAGCCCAACCATATTGACTCTTTTGGTCATGTTTCCATACTACCACAGTAAAACGAAAGTTACTCTGCCTCTATCTACATACTAAGAGTAATAAATAAAAACATAATAATTAAATTCCAAAACTTTTCTAATACTCAATCATCCGAACTGATTTAAAGTCAATAAAATTCAATTCACTGTCCACTTTTGTGAAAGGGGACGACTTTATCTCAAGCATGATAAATTGATTATTCTGAATGTTAAATTCGCATTAATTTTGACTGGACAGGACAACAAATCCGTTTGCAAATATTTATAAAATATACAAATTATTCACACACTTCACCCAAAATAACTGGAAACCTTTCATGCGCATGTAATTCCATCGGTCGTTGTATTTTATTTATTTGCTTGTATTTGGCAAGAGCTTAGTCTGTTTCGTCCTCCAATTAGAATAACAAATTAACAACACCGGGACAAAAATGGCAAGAGTACCCCTGACTTCTGGAATGTGACACTCTTAGATTAGGCAATATTTGTCAGAGGTTTTTGGTTTATGGTTGTATTCATTGTAAATCTCTTTGCCTGGATCTTTGAAATTAGACCTTTTTGGCCTATGTTTAATAGCATTTGGGTTTGAAGGCATGAGGAAACATACGAGTATAGTGTATAATTAAAGCAAAGTAAATTATACAGTATTTTTAAGCTATGAATATTCCCTACGTAGGATTTTGCGTTAATATTTCCAAAATATACTTCTTCCATATAAAAACGTGAAAAATGTTTTCTCTAATATGTGGTTAATAAATCCCCTTAGAATATTTCTAACGATGTGATTATTTATCCAGATGAAATAGCTTTACCATACTGATCCACAAAGATCTACATATAAGTTTATTAGAATAAAGTGCAACACAACTATTTTAATTAAATGATTACGCTTTCTGTGGAATATTAACAAGAAGCAACAATTCGAAACTGGTCACACAAAATTGCAGCTATAAGGGATGAGGTTAAAATCTGTTGGATTTGGGAGGTAGCTAGTAATTCTTTCGAGTTCGATCGTATGAAGTAGGTTAAAAGCTATGAGTAAATTTCACCTGTTAGGAAATGACGAAATATGTCATATGTCTACTTTGGGGCTTTAATGAACGTATGTGGAAAATTTGTCTACTGACAATTTATCAAGAAAAAAAATGCATGCATGAAATACATTTATCAACAACTGATCGGTTATACAATTTACCATGAGTTGATTGGTCTAATGGAAATTCATACATAGCTCATAATCCGTCCATTTTTATACCCTAGATGAAATCTATAGGGTATACTAAGTTTGCCATTCCGTTTGTAACACCTCGAAATAATGATCGTAGAGCAAAATGGATTGGACACCCACGCATAATATTCAAAATTATTTTGAATTTTGCATGTTCGTCCGTCTGTCTGTCCGTCCGTCTGTCCGTCTGTGCGCTCGATAACGTGAGAACGCGTATACTTAGAGAGCTAAAATTTTGTACACGGACTTTAAAAAAAAAAGTAAAATTAAGTTCGGATATGAGACAAATCGGCCAACTTCTTCGTGGGGTTGCCATACAAAACTTTCGTTTTCCACTATATATTTGGACACTGCCTGAGAACGCGTTGACATAGAGAGCTGAAATTTGGTACGTGGTGTTTTCATAGTACTAGCAAATAAAATTTCAGAAACGGGCTAAATCGGGCAACACCTTCTTGGTGTTGCCATATAAAAATTTAGGTTTTTTACGTATACTGTGAAAACGATCAGTTCAAGACATTTTTCTTGTACTAAAAACTTCTTCAGAATACGAAATCCTATAAAATTGGTTATAATAATTTTTTCTGTCCTACAAACCGTTCTAGAAATATATGCGAAAAATCACTTCAAAAATCAAAATTGTTCAAATGGGTGACCATACGAAAATTCATACGAGCATTCATCTAGGGTATCATAATAATTGGTTTTAGACCAATTTTAGCTTTTCTACTTGTTAATCCTATGTTGATTGTTCGAAATTTGTAGGTAGAACAAAAATAATTTTACAGATCGACATTTTAATTTTAGTATACCTAAAATAATTAGGAGTCTGATTGTAGTTACAATTGCAACAATAAGGAAAAAGTTGAGAAGATGAAAATATAACTTAAAGTCGAATTAGATAATTAGTCCCAGTCTTGTATAAGATCAATTAACCGTTAATATAGCAAAAATTTCACAAATTCTAGCTTCCATGAAAATATTGAAGTACAGTAGAAGTCGGTTAATGCGCAATCGTTGGGACCAGCGGAAGATTTTCCCGGTATCCTAATTTCTTATTAACCGTTGTCTTGCACACATACACAAAAGCATTTATATCGTTAAAAAGTTTGTGCTTTGCATCCTCTTTTTCTTCATCCTTATCTAGTCTTTAGCTTTAGATGTAAAGGTTGATCATCCAATTATTTCCACAATTTCATGCAACATTGAAGGAGTATCAATATGTTCGTCCAGGTAGGTTCAAAAATTCTTCGAACGTAATATCTCTGGCTAAATTCAGACTTGTAGACATCGCGTAAAAAATTGTGAAATTGATCGTTTTCGTAGCAAGAAACCCTTACGTAGGGAAGCTTTACCAAAGAAAATCCAGGATGATTAAAACAATTTTTAATTGCTGTGGTTATTACTCATCGCCATCCAGAAGAAGTAAGGAGTCCAAAAATGTGACTCCATTAGTATCTATAACATTCCTGAACAGAAACTTTGTGAATGGGGCTTGCTCTTAATGTTGTCCTGAATACAATGCTTTAAAATACTTGTAGTGTTCCATCGCAGAACAAACATTATTTCGTGGAAATAGACAAATTTTCACCAAAAAGTAAGAATTTCAAAAGTTTTCGTATTATGAGATATTTTGTGTTATTTATTTTCCGATAACAGAATTAATTAACATTAAAATAATTTTAAGAAAGGACTACTGAGCGTTTGTTTCGTGTTAAATGAACTTTACTACACATGGATTGGTCAACAGATGCAATACATGTCATCAACCACTTAATATAAAAATTTAATATACGTTAGGGCCCTTGCAAACTGCGTACTTACGTAATTAAAAAAACGTTATTTCGTTTAATTAGATACACAGAAATATAAATTGCAATAACATTTATACAAAAATATAGGAGGATTTGTAGGTAATCACTTTGTTTTACAAAAATTATAAACCTTGGTATAAAAATATTCGTTTCATAAAATTATTTTTATTTAGTGAAAAGAAGTGAATAGAATAATTGTTCTTAAATTAATTGCTTTATGGATTTACTTGTATTAGATGAATTGTGTTGGATAAATTTTTCTTGGACTATTTGTTTTGGTAAATTTTCCGGAAACCTTTTAATGAATTAAACCTTAATAAAGAACGAGTGGGTTAAATACTTTTTTTTGGGTACCCCACGGTTTGAGAGTCCAAGAAACTCTGGATTATTAGAACAAAATTTAAAAGTGAATGTATTTCGAGAAAATTTATAAAGGAAAATGGGTTGATTGGCCTACACTTCCAATAACAATGAATGAGATTAGAAAAATGTTAATTATTATTACGACTCATCTCAATTGTTAGTCCGATCGGAGTTATAGCGTCCTAAATGTGACCAGTTACACGACAACTCATTTGTAGTCATACCCAAATTTCTAGTCTGTTATTTCTACTTAATTTGAAAATATGTATTATGTTCAATTAATGTTAAACGTAGCGACTTCAGACTGCGCATTAAATAATGGTTTCCACCGCTACAATTAACTCAACAATAAAAAGTTTACTCATATTCTCAAACTACTTCCCTTTTTTTCCTATTCATTTCTTCTAGATTTTCTTCCTCGGGTTTTCTGTCTTTTTTCATGTTTTTAACTTCGTCTAACTTTTTCGCCTCTTTAATTTATTTTCGTAATTCGCGGGTTTCTATTCCGATTTGAAAATTCCCAGTCGTTTTTTTCCAAGCGACTCCCCGATCTGGACAATTTATTGAAAGCGGTTAATATTTTAATTTTATTACATTTTAAATTTCCACGCAAATTAAGCTTACTGTTCATATGTCCTTTTGATTATGCTGGAAAAGATATTTACTGGACAGGAAATATAAAATGAAATAAAAACCTACCCATGCTTTGGATTACGGGCAATACAGGTATATTATTGCATATGTTCACAATGAGGTTATGTTGTAACTTTTGCGAATTACTAGCTGAGAAATAGTAATATCGTACCCATATATGTGAGGGCTGGAGATACGGTCACCATTCGAATCTTCCGAGAATTAATGAATCAGATTGATCGGTCCGACTCTGTTCTTGAGAGACTTAAGTAGCCCTCAATGATGCATCCCCGAATTTCTTTTATTGCCGGAATATTTTCGCACATATCGACTGCACTCACTATTAATTCGTCCGTAGATTGAACGATAGCTACTAATCTTAGCGACAATTTCCACATTTAATGAGGATAGTGCACATTTTCCTCCAAAGGTTACATGTCCCACGGTACATCGAACGTCGCCGAAATTCTACGAAAGTGATCATGTGCGGAGAACAATAAAGACTCCTAAGAAACAAGCGTGAAATAATTTCTATTCTTGCCTGAATACCGTTCGGGCTACAATAGACGGGTCATATAGTAACCTTCACCCTAAAGATGGGACCCGGTGTTTTGGATGCGTGGATTCAGATGAAAGAGGCCATTATTTCTATGAGAATGTTTAATGCGCTTTACGTATATCTACGGAATATGGAAATGTTGTGAAAACAAATTCAGGAACTAAATCGCTTTGACTTTCTTCTGGCATGATTTGAAGATTCTTGAACTGCATTTCTGTCATAATTTTGCCTGGACAAAACAATCCGGGATTCAATCAGACTTTTACTGGAATCACAGAACAATTTTTTTATCGTCAAGGAATTAGATTTATAAAAATTGAGTTTCTGCATTCAATGCATTAGTATGAGTGATGTAAGCGTAACCGCGTAACCTGACCCTGAACCTTGAAAGTCGGCATCAATTCGTCGATGTTCCGCACGACGTCATCAAAAGCTGGAGTCCAACTTTCGGATTAGGTCAAGAAATTGCTTCGACTTAGAGAGATCATCATGTATCAGACTTTTCAGTGGATTAAACTGCTCCGGAAATTCTGATAAGGAAACTCATCCATCTGAAGTCCACAAACCTGGTGTTACTTATTCAAATTTAAGTGCATGACAACAACTACATTTCATGAACATCCTTCCAATAATGATTTTCGGAAAGCGAAAAATTCGTTTCATGGTAATCTTCTTTCAAATAAAATACTCACAGCATTTTGAGTTCTGTTTGCCTCCTGTGATTGCTTTCTTCAGATTGCTCAGCCTGCCATACTCCTCGACATTTTTGCCTTTTCTTGTGCAGGATCGGAAACAGCACTTTGGTTTATTGGAATTTTAGGGCACGTCAAAAGCGGTGCATTCAGTTCTCAAAATTGAGGTCTGAGAATAAAAAAAAATCCGAATATTAGCGTATATTTGGCAGGTGGAATGAAAACTGAGAATGCGCCAAAAATAGCACGATGCATAGTAATCTGTTGCTATAAGTCTAACTTACTTCCCTAACTTAAATCAAGATGAGAACGATGTAGCGATCTGAAAATAGTCACATTGGCTCAGACTTGCCAACCCCATTAAACTACATAATTGTTTCTGCGGCTGTTAACCTAGGCTTTCGCGAACTGGTTAGGTTGTTCCGGACTCAAAAAAGTGACCCGTCGGTCAGATTGTATGTTTTGAGAATGTCAGATAGCGTCGAAGAAAGAGGTCTGTAGACTTCTGCTCTCAATGAATATCCCAGGCTATAGGTTTAAAGAAGACCTGCTGTTATAGGGTGAATGCCTCACACCGCCCTCCACTGGTGGGCCCACCACTCCTGCCAAGGTAGTTAATATTGAGAAAGTGAAATGGTCAACTACAACCGGTCCCTCTGAAGGCAGTGAGCCTAGCGCTGGCTCCTTACATTGATTATATTTTTAGGGCATGCATCGCATTTAAATATGTCACTGAAGTATGGAGGAAGCTGAGGTTCGTCTTCGTTCCGAAGCCTAGTAGGGTGTCCTATATGAACCCGAGAAATTTCTGAACCATAACCATTTCCCCATTCCTTTTGAAATGCCTGGAGAAGCTGGCGCATGAATTAAGGTAGTAAAGCCTATCCCTTTAACACACACCCCACCCCTACACGCTTACGGAAGGGGCAGGTCAATTGAGACGATTTTCCATTCAATATTTACGACCATTGAACGGGAACTGGGGCGTTATTTTCGCTGACAGCTCTCTCACTAATTAGGTAGCCGGTGCTGATGTTAAATTTATTAAACCTGAGATTGGGCGGGTACTCCACACTTGGAAGACACACCACTACCTTCCAGGTTGAAGTCTTCGCCATCGCAATGGCAGCAAAAATAAAGCCTTTGACATGGGAATCATCGCCATCCTCTTGGATAGTCAGACAGCGTTGATGATTGTGAGTAGCCCTTGGATAATATCTAAGTTATTGGCGGACTGCAGGAAATCTGTGGGTAAGCTGTGCATCCACGACAAGGTTTCCCTACATTGGATTCCCGGGAATATGGGGTTCGTGGGGATTGAGAAGACTGACCTGCTAGCCGTATCTGGCTCTGGTTCTACCTCGCTTGGACTGGAATCCACAGTAGACATTGCCACCTCCGTGATCAGGTTTCTCATTAAAGCCGATTTTCATATAAAACATCAGCCGCGATGGGCGAACCTGAATACCAGCAGGTGTACGAAACTTTGTCTTGATGCGCGTAATAGGAATTTCTTTGACTTTCTCGTGGGATTCGAAAGGAAAGAGTACAGAACTGTGGTTGTCATAATCACCAGTCGCAGATTGCTTCACGGTCATTTAAAAAGGACTGAGTTGTTGACAGCCCTGCCTGCGTGTCTGCCCTGCCTGTAAGGAGAGCCTGAGACAACCGAAAAACTTTCGTGAGCTTGTCTAGCCTTTGCTTGGAACATTCTGAATATGCTTATGTCTACCTATGTAGGAGTGGCAAGCTTACCCCCTGCGCTTCATTAATAGGACTGATAGGTTTTGGTGAGAGTTCGTAGTACTTTTAGCAGGTTAACACAATGGGCCACACAAATGCCACTGGGATATGAGTTTAAACCGGAATAGCGAACGTACCGGAAGTAAAGGTAAAATGGTTTGAAAATTATTATTACGTTTTTTTTATTAAATTATTACTCCTTTATTAGAGTGCTAATATAATCAGCTATATGTAGCCCGTAGCGCTGCCTTTTAAAATCACAATCAGTTTAAGGAAAAGGTAATATTGAAGTTTGCGAACAACTTATAAAATTTGCTTTCTATTTACCGAGAACTCCTGAACTCTTGGCAAATATTCAAACAAACTTTAATACCATACCAAAAGTTTCTTAGTTGGGTTCCCACCCTCAGGAGTTTCTGCCTTGAAAATGGAAGTTTTTCGTATTCGCAAAACTTTAAAGCAGTTTGTATAAATTGGGGGATGGATTCTCAAGAAAAATGTTCAGAAAATATAAATTGCCTTCACAATTTTATGTGATTCCATTCCACAAATACATGTAATCTGAGTGGGCGTTTACTTGCCACGTAGACTGTTTCACAATGCGGTTGTATACAAAACTGATTCGTATGTATTATAAGGAAACAAGCGTTCGCTTCGTGATTTATGGATTTCTGAAAGGGTTTTCACTTGAATAATTTAAAGGTATCCTTGAGAAAACATACATACACACGCCCTTTCGTCCTTCGGAGTGGTACGTACTGTATAACTTATCTGACAACAAACTTAAATGAAATTTCAAGAAAATTTTTCCCGAGGGAATGAAATTCTATACATATAGAATCTATCCAAGCACGTAAGTATAAACTTAAAGTCCTGGGATATGACTCCTTGTATGATTGTTTTTTTGTTCATTGCATACATGTGTATACAAATGCTCCTTGCTGTTGTATCTTGTATCCATGTATCTCATATTAGCTGAAACGTGACTAAGTTGTTCTAATAAATATTTTAAGTGTATTTTTTATATGGTTCAAGAGGTAAAAAAAATTATGGTAACGCTTCTGTCATGAGAAAGTTTTGTTCATTCTATGGAATCGGGGTCTGTTAGACAAAAGGTGGGTAGAATTGCCTAAGTCAAGTTAATGACTAATATAATAATTCCCGAATATTGTCAATATAAATTTCAAAAATTGTCCAGTTAATTTGTAAGCAAATGCATTTTATTTGCTGAGTGTTCCATGAGTTGAACTTTCTGTTCTATTTAGGAGTTCAACCTCGCTCAACATTCACTTATATTCTGTTTCTTCACTCATATAACATCAAAAGGAAGAGAACTTATAATATTTCAAAATCAATTTGACCATCTGCGAATAGCTGATGTAACTGATATAGTGATCTTATCATAATAAAACACTTCGCCAATTTACGTATAGTACAATGGAAGATTGCCGACCCTACTCTCTGTAAAACACGAAAAATTGAATTATCCATATCTATAAGAATTAAATTAAAGTATAAAACAACGAAAATCTGTAAAGGATAAAACTATCTTAATGCGTGTCTTTAGATATTGATGCTTATCAGTTTTTTTTTAAGTAGCAATGAACTGTTAGTTAGAATAGTTTTGCCTGGCCTTCTGACAAATTATCACAATCCAAAGACCGTAGCAACTGTGGTTGACAGAGGGCGCGATTACTAAAAAAACACTCATCAAATTTTGCCGCCCCTTAAATTTGCCGCCCTAGGTCCGGGTCTACTCGGCCTATGGGGAAATTCGCCCCTGGTCATATCAGACATACCACTGATACGGTGATGTGCTGATTATCAGCAGTACAAAAGTCAACCTAAACTATCAGTCGAACCCAGCAAAATATCAACCAAACCGTTCACTAAAATAAGGAAAATAGGAATATATCTAGACCCATCCTGTTTGGTGAAGAGGTGCTTACATCTAATGAAGCTAAATATCATGGGATAATTCTCGATGAGAACAACAGTTGAAACAAGTATTTCGATGATAAAGTCCAGATATGAACATTATGGAACTCCAAACGAATGACCTCTCTAACAAGGGGCAGAGGGGAAGAGGCAATTCAATACCGTCCTTCAGTTCAAAAAGAGCGCCTAAAACTGATAAATTTAAAGAATTTTTGAAAGACCTGCTCGAGGAAGTGAAAAAATTAGAATAGGATAATTCCTAAGACTCGAACGAACTCCAAAAATATTACAAGACTTAAAGAATCTAAACTATGTATTATAACTTTAACTAGTATTACTAAAAAAACCAAATTATTGTAGACTGTCACCTATGTATACATTTCACACTGGAAAAAAAATGCTGACATATTATTCCTCAAGATAAATGCGTCCATCGATGGATTTTCTGTTCTGCGTTCTGAACGTAAACCTATTATATTTCGATCCACCATGCTTCAGAGATAATCTCGCCACATATAACGTTGTGCGTATAGTTTAGAGGACAATAAGTTTCACTATTCAGCCTTATGTGCTCTGCGCAATTCACATATTGCTTTATTAATTTTCTAAGCGCTTTCATGACAGCAGTGGATATCGTTCATAATTACTCTTCATCTAGCAGTCATCATTCCAAATGTCAATTCCATTTTCATTCTTGATAAACATTTGTTACTTTTGTGTTTATTCTAGTTCTTTCCTGTATTTATTAATTTAATTAAAACAAATAAATATAAAATATAAATAAATAAAACATTGTGGCCTATACCTGGAAAAGTGCACATTGAACTTCTCCTAAGGGAAAATGTAGCAAACTGTGACATAGAGTGGAAAATTCATTAATGAATTATGCAACTTGCAATATTTTGGAGTACCGAAATTTACAGCCTGAGTATTTTCTTCTCCCAAAAGATTCCTTCATAGCCTCCAATAACTACCATTTTCAATGACTTGCATTCAGATGCAATAAGAAAGCACATTAGAGCTCATCCAAAATTACCTCGCATGTTTCCAAAATTATTTTGGCAATAGTAGACATACCCATTTTAAACTTCCAGCTGCAGATATTTCGTGGACCTCCTGCGCTAGGTACCTAACATTTTTTAGTAATTTTAGTCAATTTAGAATGCAATTGTTCTTTTCCTTAAATGAGCGTTTAGGCTAAGCGACATTCATGTGAAACTGGTGTTCGATATACACGTCTTTGCAAACTATTGCTAATCGTAGTTAAGAGAACATCAAATAGAGAAGCAGTAGATTTGAGAATCATCTCCTGATCGCATCTTTTCATTATTTTGAAATAGATTTCATAGAAAACTAACTTCGACCGAGTTTTATATATTGTAACAGAACGAGCAGCATCTTCAACACGTGATCTTTTTTTAAAAATCGGTACAATCTGAACCGTCAATGTCAATTTCTCCCTGTTCTCAAATTTTTTTTTTTAATATTAAGCCAAGCTCAGGGGATACCCTATGATGCAAAGCACAGCATGGCAGGAAGCAGATAGGGAAAGGATTAGGGGATATGAGGAGAGTGGCGGAGGTGGCGATGTATGTCGCCCTTAAACTTCCGCAGATTGTCTGCCAGAGGAAGAACAGAAGATGATAAGCTGTTCCACATTCGCACTGTTCGGGATAAAAAAGCATCACAGAATTTTACTGTACGGCCGAAAGTAATTTGAAGGGCTAAAGGATGTGCGCGATTTGCAGCGCGAGTATTGCGTGCAGGAATCATTCTACAAGGGATTAGAATTGATATTTCTCAGAACATTGACCATGCATATAGCGATAAAGGAGCGAAAGGCATCCAACATTGCGACGGTGCTCGAGTGAGTCGATATGACAAGTTATTGCCAAATCGCCAATGAGCTTGAAGGCTCTCTTTTGGACAATATCCAATGAAGCTAAGGCTGTGCGCCCCGGCCCATATATGGGAGTTGTATTCCATTCTAGGTCTAATGTAGGACTTGTAGAGGATCACTAGATTTGACGGGCTGAAATATCGCTTACACCTTTTCAGAAATCCAAGACATTTCGATGCTTCTTTGGCAACAGAGAAGATGTGATCTGTCCAGTTTAACTTACTGGAAATATTAATGCCAAGAATGCTCAGTGACGGTGAATTAGAAATTAATGCTCCAGCAAAAGAAACGGGTGTGGTTAAGTTATGACCTTGTTTTAATGAGATGAGACAGCTTTGGGTCTTAGATGCATTGATTTCGACGCGATTCGCTTTGCCCCAAGCGAAGATATTGTTAAGATCGTTATTCAATGATCTAATCATGCAATCTCGGTCAGCACATGCGGCATTCCCCCTTGAGTCTGCAAGAGTGTCAAAGGAGTAAGCGAAATCAAGAGTACTGTCATCTGCGAAACTATGGTTGGGATTGAAAGTAAGGGTAAGCGGATCATTAATGAAAATTAAAAAGAGAGTTGGAGAGGCAACAGAGCCTTGAGGCACACCGGCATTTATGGGATGCGGTTCAGATGTAATGCCATCTAATACAACACGTATGTGGCGTCTAGATATGAATCTTTCAATGCATAATAGAAGAGGAGGAGAGAGACCCAGTGCTTTAAGTTTGGCTGAAAGACTACGGTTCCAATGTTCCGTAAGAAAGGTCAGCAAGTCTCCAGATGAGCGTCCAGCTCGGAAGCCATATTGGCGATCGTTGATGAGATGATTAGTTTCTAGATACTTCATTAATTTTGAGTTAATAACAGATTCAAAAACCTTTGAAAGAATCGAAGTGATCGCAATTGGTCGATAACTTGAGGGATCGCTACCCTCTTCTTTCTTGGGAATAGGCTGAACGTGAGCTAGTTTCCAAGCAGTTGGGAATTTTCCAGTCGAATAAGACAAAGAATAGTTTGCGCAGAGGTTTAGCCAAGGATGAGGCACAGCTGTTTCTGAAAAGTTACCATCCATAATCGCTTAATAGTACACAAACGAAATGGTGTCTCGACTGCTGCTACTCCGCAACACATTAGCAGAGAAATACTTAAACAGATTCATCAAGATTTGCAAAGCACTTCTAGTCTCAGATCAAATGCGAAAGAATTTCATTCGTGCTACAGCAATCGCGTCACGTAGGTATGAAGCAATAACAGAAGCTATTACAGAGACTACAGCTTTGAATGTTCCTACAACCTAAAATGCATCTCAGCATGAAATTTTCTAGAAGATCAACGAAGTCTTACGGATCGATTTATAACAACCGAGGCGATAGCGGCACAGGAAAATACAATAATCCAAAGATCAAAATAATATGATGATAATAGTTCCACACTTAGTAACAACTTCCCAATCTCTATATAAGACTCGACCAGTTGGTTTTGTTGAAGAAAGATTGAGATAAGTTTTTGAAGGAAGAAGTAAATGTACGCTGTCGACCTAAAAATTAGTTTGGTAAAAATAAAAAAAACAAAAATTTGAACTAAAGCCAAATAAGTGTGGTTTTCATTTTGTCCACGAAAACCAAAATCACATACGGACGGTTTATAATCCGTAAAAAGGAAAAAGTCGCTGAACCAGCCTATTGAACCCAGGCGCCGCTTTGCCAGGCATTACTCGAAGGAGAAGCCAAAGCCAAGTAATCAAAGGTAACATGGTTTCCATTCCTTTTGTTTTTTCATCGACTTATATTCGGCGCATTGGCTACAAACTAAGCGGATCTCACCGGCTTCTATTGGTGACCGCTCGGCCAGGTGGTGAGGTAGCGGAACTTCTAGCGGGCCGCACGCTACATCCTCTAAGTGCCGTTATTGCCCTTGATCATCGAAGTCAATCACGAACTATACCCAACGAATCCTGGTGGTACAATCGCCCGCTATATCCTATTCTCCGTTTCAAAAGAAACGACGCATTGGAAAAACACGTTGATCCCGTGAAGGAAGCTTAATTTTATAACAATATGTAAAATCTGGACGCACCATTTTGTTCTATTCTGACTATGTTTTTTTAACTCTTCATATGCTCAAGCTACTTTAACAATATTTTTTAATTTATTCCTTGAAGTTTATTCCATTTTAATTGGAGACACAAATGATAGAATAAATTTAATTACGGGCTGACAGATCTTCTGTCATGTCGTTCCCTCCTATTGACATTAAATTGACCTTTTAATGACGGCGCCACGCCATCTCCCATTAAACATAAGGATGCTAAATAAAGAAGAAATAGTTACATATTTAGAAAATGAGAACCTAATTTCGATTACCAACGGTCCTAAAATCGGGAAAGGAGTAGGGAACAGGAATACTCTCCACCCACACATATGGAAATTCCGACAATGTCCCAAAGACAAAACGTTCTCAGTAAATTTCGGGAATCTTGTACAAACCACAGAAAGTCCGGGTCAGGAAGGAAATCCGGTTGGGTAGAACAAAAATTGGCCAAAGAAGAAATTTCCTAACGGAAGCAAAGCGAGAGATTTCTACGGTGCCCATGCCCACCCGTAGTATCCAAGGAATATTCCTAATTGTCCAAGGCCAATCGAAAAATATTGGGCTATTTAAAAACAAAAAACTCCTCCAACTTTTATAGTCAATAGTCAATAGGGAGTAAATGAAGTCTTTACCCTACGAAAGGTGGGGTAGTTCTGATTTTTATATATTTTACTTAGTTCCTGTTATGTTCTTGTTCAGGGATTTATTAAATAAGAGAATACCAGCCGACCATTTACTTAAACACAATGTGCTTTATTCTAAATGATACGAGAGTTACAATCAGACTGAGTTCATCCCGCTGTGATTCAAACTATCTAAAGTCCTAAAATGTAAAAATATAAATTTGAAGAAGACTATATTCCCTACATCTTTTGTAAAAACACTTTTTCTGTAAGTCTGATGTGTAACGAGTTGCATTGGCGGAAACATGAACATTCTTCCAAAAAAATTTATACGTCTAGTACCCTTTATACAGGGTGTTTCGTCCATGGAGGACCATAGGACAGCGGGTGATAGTAGTCACCTAGTCAAACAAAAAATTGTAAGGCAAGGGGGGAGCGGTATTTTAACCGGTTCGAAGTTACAGGATGCATAAGAAAATTTACTATCCTTTCACAAAATATCCTGTATCTGTGTGTATAAAATTTCAGCTCTCTACGTCGAGACGTTCTATTGAAGTTTTTTTTTAAAAGCCCATGTGCAAAGTTTCAGTTTCTAAGTGAACGCGTTCTCGAGTTATCGTGCGGACAAACGGGCAGACAAATGGACAGACAGACAGACTGAGTTAAGCAAAGAAATTTACAATCTACTCAATGCACTTCTCATGCTCTGCAGAACAGAACTTAAGTAAATAAAATACCTATTTACTGGAGATTGGGTACTTAGATAAGATCTTAAGAAAAGTCGATAAGGAAATTTATCTCTTCTGCATGTAGGATGACGAAAGAATAGAATATGTCGGCTGCGACAGCGAAGCTCTTATCGTTATAAGGCTACAATATAGAGGAAAGGCATTCCTATGGCTAGGGAATCTTAAAAAATATTGATTCAAGAATATTACAGGTTTTAACAGAGACCTCAAGTTCAAACGTGGACCTAAATCACTTAGATAATAATGTCATAAAAATTCCAAGTAGTCACAATCATTTGATAAGACGCAAATTCTCTAACTCGCAACTTCATTTAATGAAAGTGCGAAGCTTTCGAAGGGGTTCATAAGTTAGAAACTTAATTAAGTTTTCAGTCATCATAAGTATTCATAATTCTGAGTCAAAAAATTTAAACAACTTTAAAAACTTGAACTTTTCTTTTCCTAACATTTCACTCATTTCCATTTTCATGCTTTTATAATTTTAAAATTAAATATTAGACGTTCGCTTATGTTTAATTTAATATTTCGTTGTAACTTATGAAGGCAAAACACGGAAATACTTTCTCGTCAGGTGCATAAAAAACTTGGATCTGTTAATAATTTCCCATTTCCATTTCCTTTGAATTGGAAATAGAAATGTTAGCAAAGTGGTTAGATATATGTCGTAAAATATTTTCGTTTCAATTTTTAAGGATTAAGTTTCTCTTGTTTTCCTGTGTTTTTCTTTCAAAAAGGATAATCGAAGAAAGAAGTTTCCCTTTTCCCATAGTGATAGAAAAGTACACAGGTTTAAACGGGAAATCGGAAAAGTTGTTAGGTCTCATTTGTTCCAGTTTTGTATTACTTTTTCTTTAGACAACTTGAGAAAAGAAAATATTTCTGTGTAAGTAGGCGAGTGAATTGTGCTCCCTGGGAAAGTGTGTTTCACAAATAGGCGTGACGGATAAATGGGTGGGATGGAATGGGTATTTATTGTTTCTCCGCATCTCTTATTGATGTGAAAATAACTTGAAAATACCATGATGAATGTAAATATCCAAAAACGATGGTGTCGGTAAGTCACACATAAAACAACGGTGATTTGCAAATGAAATTTCTCGGAAATACTTAAATTTTTGCTTTCGAAATTGAGTTAATGTTTATCCATAACTTTTGTTTTAATGGTACTCACATACAAACATAACTCCGCACTTCTCTTATTTATAATGCATTAGAACTTTTTTTTTAATCAGATATGAAGTTGAGGTTATAATTATGGGGGAACGCTCTAATTTACAATTATTGTACTTGATTCCACAATTAAAATAAACGAAATAAAAAAAAAATAATGAATAAATTACACCTTTGGTGGGTGACAATAACTCTAACGAATTTTTATAGGTAAAAATATTTACTTTTAGAAATGTCAAACTATTTTCAACAAAAATTACGAAGGTCTTGTGCTAAGAAGACTTCAAACGATACATTTCTCATGCATATACAAGCAAAGTAGAGTCAAACCGCCATGACTTGTAATAAAGAAGGCATTAGGTAGCCACACACTATGGGATTTGCGTGCGTGCAATCTAGCCCAAGATTCCTTCCGCATAACTTGCACGATTACGTCGCGTGTGCTAAAAAGCTCGTTCGCCACACACGATAAACTCTTTCCGAATGGACAGCCTGTATAATTTAGAGCTTTCACGTGAACTGGACAATTTTCATATAACCTTGTGTCATCTGGAGTGACGTGTGGCCCTGTTGAAAATTTCAACGTTCGAGACGACACTCATTTCCCTTTCGACAAGTTCTAATCGCGTTTCCAAATTCTTTTACAGTGTGATTTTCAAGGAAAAGGGTTTATTTTGCGGTAATTTTTACGTGAATTTTATTATCATGTCAAGAGAATTAAAAATAAAAGCAACCGTTTGTGTTATGATGTATGTGGTGCAAGCAAATTGTAAAAAGAATATAAAGAGAAAAATGTCGGGGAAAAAGTGGTTTGCCGATAAGCTTGAATTCATTGATATGAAATTACTTAAAGTGTTAAAAACAAATTATCCAGCGGACTTATACAATTATGTGATAATGGATGCAAGTGATTTTGGTTTTTTACTGGAGAAAGTTAAGCCTAATATACAGAAGCAGGATACAATATTAAGAGAAAGCATTCCTGCTGAGGGACGACTGGTTGGTAGCAACGTTAAGATTTTTAGCAACAGGCCGTAGTTATGAATGTTTGAAATTTTCGGCAGCAATTTCTCCGCAAGCGCTAGGTAAAATTATACCTGAAACATGTCACGCTATTTACCGGGCCCTTCAGGTGGAATATATGAAGCTAAGGCTATCTTCATTTCATGAATAATTCTAAATACTCAAGTATTGGAACAAAAGAAACATAATAATAATGAATTGTACATTTAAATTTATTTTTAAATTCCATTTCACACGCACCATAAATCGGACATATTTTACACAAAATAGCGCCTTCCAGAACACAAGAACACACTTCAAGTTGTCAACTCCAACTGACAAGATTGCGCGTGGGTAAAATTATTATGTGTGTGCTTGAAGAGGAAAGGAAAACTGTCGGTATTTGGCACATGATTTTTCGCGGTAATCGTGGCATGTCATCTCATCCACACACCAAGGTGCAATCATGTGCAAACCGGGAGTGTAAAGGATTGCGGGCACGCAATTATGTTAGTGTGTGGCTACCTATTGATTCGGGTCATTCTTATACATTTGTAGCATATAACAGTTTTATCGTTGTGCTTCCCACTACGCACTTACGTACGTGTTTTGAAAAATTTCCCACCTGACTTAGAAACAAGTAATTTTTTAATTTTAAGTGATACAGACCTTTCAGCGATGCTCCAACCTCTTAAATATATCCAACTAATAGTAGTATTCGACAGCTTAGGTGGCCTCTTTACTATACCTGCACGAATATCTCTGTCCTCCAAATAAAAAAAAAAATAAAAAATTGCTGGTGGCCAAATTTGATGAATACGGTGTGGGGTGGTAAAAAAATTCGTGTTTGTTGGAACATTACTTCATTCTTCTGCAAATGCGGCATTTTTTTCTAATTTACGTTTGCATGTTATTATCCGTGTTTTTTTACGATTCCATGACTAATAATCCCAAAAATTACTCATTTGTTAAAAAAAAAGAAACTGATGCGTTCCGCTTAACCCTTAAGTAGGCGATGGGGTTAGAGAAATTTTAACAGCGAAAAAAATGTAGAACACATTCTTCCTCGACCTTGTTCCTTCCAGTAGCATTTCATCTTAGAACACTATTTTGAAAATCGTCGTACTCGAGCCACTGCAACGTACGCATCCTTTTGTACTATAGTGAAGTGTGACCCCATGCGCCCACTTACGTAATTTTTTCCGTGTGGTAAGTTTTGTTAGGTATATCTTTCGAAATTTCGACATTTTATAATATTATCGGACCGTTATTTTAGATTGTGATTTTCTACTCAACTCCGATTAATGTTTCTCCTTTTACTTTTCTATAAACATTGGCAATAAATTCCTCAGTATGTAATATAAAATAATTGTTATTTTAGTTTTGTGTTTACTTAAAGAGTTTTTGTTAAAGCAATAAGATTTAATTTTCCAACTGCATTGCTTTTGTTTTTGAATATTTTGTGGTTTACTTAAATTTCTAGAAATAAATTGGGGTGACTCGTGACCTCATGCGCCCACTTGTGTGATTTTGCTAGTGCCCCTACTTAAAGATAAAGTCGCTTCCTTCTTAGTGCTTTTTTGGTCCAAATCGAGCAATTGTGAAACGCGCTGCAGTTTGATTTGATAACAAACACGTTCCTTTGAAATGCTTACAGCTTAGGCTTCCTTGTTTGGGATCTTTCCAAGCCCTCTAGAAATACTTAAAAAGCTATGAAATTCATATGGGAGTGTGGTAGTCCAATTTTCTAAAATGTTTTATATTGATTCTTATGTAAAGTAAATAGCCATTGATTTCATGTAGCAATAGCCCGTATAACGCCTGAGAGTCTTCCAATAATTTTAAGTTTGACTCCTTACTTTCCCTCCCAAAGGGTACTTTTACTATACACCCTAGTTAACAAAATAATAAAATAGTTTTGATTAAAAAGTAACCTTACCAGTAATTGTCGCAATATTGTATGTGCTGCCGCAGTTCGAATCTGAGCTGAGAGTTTTTGTTTTGAGGATCTTAGTAATTGGTTAAGGTAATTTGTTTTTTAAATAATTTAGTTAAGAAAGGTATCAAAACTTGAAAACAGTTGAGAAGATAAGACAGCAAGCTTAAGATTATCACACTACCATTTGTTTGTTTGTTTGTAGTTTGGTAGTTTAGGGCGCAGGAGCAGAATGTTGGGACTACGTATCATGTATATATATAACATGTTACATATATTATAATTTGTTTTTAAATTTTATTTATTAGAAAAAATTAAGTATGAAGTTCATCAATATTTTCTTTTTACATGGTTATCCAGTTTCCGCTCTTTGGAAACCCTTAGCTACAAACTTTCGTAGAAGAATCATTTCATAGAGAGGAGATTCTTCTGTTCACAATTTTTAAAATTGTAGGTTTATTTAAGCCTTTAGTTCAATTTAAAATTGTTTTATAATCAGTAAAAAAAAATATTTTAATTTTAAAACTGTTCATATGTATGTACACGTATTTGTGCGAATCAAGCCGTCTTTTTGAGCTTTTGCACAAGTATACAGCGAATTTAAACAATTGTTAATTACATAAAAGCTTATGGAATATTGCAGAAGGGTGGTTAGTGGGTGCTAGGAAGGTGGAGGTGGTAATAGAGTACAAAAAGGATGTCAAAAATATTTACGGGGGTCCGTAATCTCTTTTGTTGCGTTTTACTGACCTCAGTCAGATACGGTTTTCGGACCAATGATTATTTATTAACTTTTTCCTATCGCTTAGAGCGCGCATGACAGCTTTCCTATATATGCCTCAATCATCTATGAGGGATTGTGAACCGAAAAATTGAAAGAAATGATTAATTGCATGGCGAATGACGAAAACAATGACCCGAACGAAGGAGTCTTTATAATTATGTATTAAAAAGAGAGATTTTATCTGAAATTCGTATCCCCCAATTTATTAGGCTATGGCCTACTTTTAACGTGATGTCGATATTAATTCCTATAGTAATGTATGTATGTATACGCATCTGACTCTATGGATGGCAAGGCTGATGTTTTTACAAATGTACTGGCTATTTTGTATAAAATGCACATTCCACTGCTGGCCCAAGGGTATCAGTGGCTAATGCAAGGGTGTCAGTGGTTAACACGAGAAATGTATGCAAGATTAGTTTGAACACGGTTATTTAGGCGATAGGGCAACACTTTCAGCAATTATAAACTGGGAGTATTGCATGATTAGGTCTTCTAAGCGTGCCATCTTTGACGGTAAACTGGATGTAGATTAACCTCAGAGGAAATTATGGTGAAATACTCGTAACATGAGAGTATATAAATATCCCAGCAAATGGAAGTAGGCACTTATAGTGATTTTCCTAAAATTTTAAAGTTACTGGACAATTTATTTTCTGTTATCACTTTTTTTCAATTATTGCTGCTTGTTGCTAACAAAGCAATTACGTATACATAGTCATTCGCTAGAAACATTTTGCAAAATTAAAATTTTATTTGCGACAAAAATTGCTAACATTTCCAGAGAAACTGAATTGAACTTATTTACAATTTATGGAATTTCTTATACAATTGCTGATTATACAATACCTGTTCAAGGAATTAGACGTACAATTGAAAATCCTGAAATTTAAAAAAACTGCTACCTTTTTTCCTTGAAATGATTTCTTTGTAATACTTTTCCTTTGCAAAAGGTAATCCCAACACCTTCCTGAGAGATCTGTTAGACGAAAAAGTAAGCAATTTAATTTTAGGTCGTGAGTTAAGCAGCCTAAATTGTATTTGTGAGTTAAAAACATTTAGAGCCATAAAAATCGAAAATACATTATTTAAGAAATTTTTTAAAGGGAAAAATTATTAAATTTTATACAGTGTTTGTAGTTTTTGGAGTCTTGAAAAAACAAAAACCAATTTTTTTTAAATTGGCCTTGTAAAAGACGTTAGTCGTGAAAAACGACAATAGATTGTGGCCTTATTGAAAACTGATATAAATTTTCTAACCGAGATATAGCAAAAAGAGAAAATATTTCGGCTTCTACAGTCGACAAAGTGACACGAAATTTTAGGTCAGGGGTCTCGCCGCTAGTAAATAACTGGATAAATTACCATAGAATTAGGAAAACGATAGAGAAAACGGATAAAAAATATTATCTATAATGCTATACTACAAGGTAGAGCATCCGCTCGTGTTCTAATAAGCATCTAAATTTGAATGGAGTGGATATATCCGGCATGACCTTCCAGCGAATATTGTAAGCGGTAAAATTATATTGTAGGTGTCCTGCAAAAGAATCTAAGCTAGGGAATCGAACGCCCTCCCCGCTTGATCTAGTACGTTTTGGTAATCTAGTCCACAATTGAATAACCCAGATCCTGAGAAGAAGTTTGAGTACCTATACCCCTGTGCACAGAGGTTAAATGGCTGAGTTTTTACTCTTAATTATAAATTAATATTAGAAATATGAATCCAATCAGATGGCTGGTTTGGGAGGTAGAAGGTCCCTTTGATTTTTGCAGTGTATCAAAAATTTAGACCTTTTTTTGTAATTAAAACTACTATCGGGTAGCTGATTACCCATGCTAAAAGAAAGGTTCGGGTGCCAAGAGTTAATATTATAATAGCAGCTCACTAAAAATTATGAAATAACATCTAAAAAATAAATAAATAGAAACCAACTGTAAATATATAAACTAAAGCACTAGAAAGTTAAAAATAATTCTGTGGTCACGGGTCAATTACTGATAATAACTCAAAACTAATTCTGCATTATGTAATTGATTTTACTTCTCTGTCATGATTTTTTTTTAAAAACACTTTTTTAGATAAGAAATAATAATAAGGTGTGGTTATGGTATATAGTAATTTTGTTCCAATTTCTTGTTTTTCACAAGGAGTACATGCATGCATGTCATAGAGTTACGGCTCGCCACAACCACACCTTCCCCCTTTTGATCACCGCTTTTGAGGCACGAATTGCATATACCCTCTGATTTCAGAGTTGCACTAGTCTCTCTATTTGATGTACGGCAGATAGTGTTCAATTTCCTAAAAGCCAAATGGTATGCTTATAACAGGTATATTTCCAGAAAATCTATTAGCCAACTCCCTAGAAATTGACACTATAAAGGAAGCAACCAATATTTAAAACATAATCTCTAACTCTCCCCCCCCCCCCACTCTAATAAATTCGATACTAAACCGCTCTATCCCTAGACACATAGCAAATGTATAAGTCTAATTAGTCATAAGATTAACAAAATTACTGTGCAATTGTTTGATAAATGAGGCTATTCAGAGAACTCACTAATTAAGAAATTTTAAGGCTTATTAGCAGGGTTGTAAATGAGCGGACTCATTTATCATATCAACTCATCGCTCAACTCAGGATTTGAGTCCGCTCAATCATTGAGTCCGCTCAACAGTTGGGCGGTGGTTCATCGCTCGAAATTTGAGCGGACTTACTGGTCGAGCGGACTCAATCGTGAGCGGACTCAGTTCTGAGCGTACTCATTGCTTGAATGAACTTTAGCGGACTCATCATTTGAGTCGAGCGGACTCAAATCATATTTTAAATAACATAAAGAGAATCTGATTTAATTAAAATTGAAACTGAAATTTCAATAAAATAAGAAAAGCTTATAAAAAAGTCATTCATTATATTATATTTTATTAATTTAGCTTTTGCTAATTTTCTTAGCCAACAATTCTTCTTCCTCCTTCCTTCCTTATTTAAAAGCGATGAACCACCGCTCAACTGTTGAGCGGACTCACTGCTTGAGTTGAGCGATGAGTTGAGTCAAAATGTGAGTCCTTTACATCCCTGCTTATTAGTTTCTATGAATTTTCATCTTAAGCTACTTAAAAGCTTCTCCTTTTTACGGAATACCTGGATAAGACACACTTAAATGTTTCGAGCATTCTATTACAAAAAGCAGGTGAGTAAATATGTCAGCGAAAATCAGATACGGTACGGTACGTACTAGTATGAAAATAGCTAGTAAAGTTATCTCTGGCATTAGAGGATTACCTGGATCTAAATGTTCAATGAAACAGAAAACTTTGATAAATTTAAATACAATTACCTGCTAACGAATAGAAAGTGTTTTTGTGTGTTCTTCAGAGTAAAGCTGATTTGATTGAGCGTGCTTTGTAAAAATCGTGGAAACGACAGATTTTCAAAAGACGATTTAGAGATTTTACTAACTCCAAATATAGTTTGAACTTCAAAGTACCTGTAAGGTTTTTGCTTTTTTTTTAAGTAAAACAAGATCAAAATTAAACTTTCCATAAATAATAATGTATAGTTGGATGTAAGTACTACACACACTCATGTAAGGGGAGAAGTTTTGTGCTTCATATAACGCTTAAGTATAACCTGCGAAAGAACAACAAATATTCGAAATGTAGTTGGGGTAGCACACCACATAAAATTCAACTCAGGAACACGACAAACAGACAGGTTTGTTCAAACCAACATTAAATAGCCACCTGAAAGTAAAATAGTTTAGCAGATTCTAATTCCAAGTATTTCTAGTTATTGAAATTAGGTTGGGAACGAAACGATGTCTACCTACCTACAAGCACATCGATAAGGCGGTTTTAGTGGAGATAACAATCAACACCTCATGGCTACATTCCACATAAACAAATCCGGGACACAATCCAATAAGAGGAAAGTAACTTGTCGTCGATAACAGTGCGCGAATCAAATGGAATTAGATTAAGTCATGTGTATATTCAAATGTATCTTTAAAATAGCAAATTAGCAATATTTTAATAGGTAACTTATTGTATAATTATAATCCTAATAACTGTAGCTAGGCAAAATTAGGAACGACAACAAAAATGCTCAAAATTCCAGTTGCTTGGCACAGGTGCTAGGGTCAATGTACTCTTCCGACCTACGCACAGCTGCTAAGGTCAACGTACTTTGGTTACTATGCGCAAAGTAAAATAATTTGTTGGAGCCGTGCGCAATTCAGAGGCAATATAAGTTGCAGGCCAACTTGAATCTTTCTCTTTTCGCATCCAGCTTTCATAGATTGCGCAACATTTGGAATTCGACTTGGCTAGTGTTATAAAATATAATTATTAACATAACATCTTTATCTTGGGTACCGACTGAGATAAAGATATTTATTCCGGGTCTCGACTGGAATAAATCTTACTAACTCAACAACTTTATCTTGGGTACCGACTGAGATAAAGATATTTATTCTGGGTCTCGCCTGGAATAAATCTTACTGTTCAGTCCTCACACACAAATATAATCCTTATCCCTCGATGTACTCCCAGCTTCACGTTCAATCTACCTAAAATATACAAAAAAAGAACACAAAGTATCATTCAAATCAAATTACATAAAAATAATAGAATACTTATCTAATTAAAGCGTCTGGTATATCAATTCCTAGTTAAAATGAACTAGGCAGATGCCTCCTAAACAAGGTGTTCAATCCAACCTGCATAAAAAGTGGCCACCGTTTGATCTAAAAAGAGAAAGTAATCAAAAATCCACTTAGAAACAATCAAAATTGATTAATAAATATAAAAAATGCAGCAAAGCATACTTACCTCCTAATATTTACATTTGTGATGACAACAAATGACATTACGTCAGCCAGCTGTCTGTGGTACATTCAGAAATCGCATCAATCGTTGCTAGGGCAACACCAAGAGGCGAGAATTCGTAACTGGCTACAGCGGCTATATAAAGCCGATGAAAATCAGCAGATGGCACCATTCTTTTGGCAAAGTTGATCTGCATCAGAGCTAATCTGAGTAAAAAGAATTGTGTTTCCTACCTTATTGCAGAAGATAATTCTGGTCAGGGATAACCTGAATTTCCTTTCACAGTACACAGAAGATAATTCTGGTCAGGGATAACCTGAATTTCCTGTCACATATTACAGAAGATAATTCTGGTCAGGGATAACCTGAATTTCCTTTCACAGTACACAGAAGATAATTCTGGTCAGGGATAACCTGAATTTCCTGTCACATATTACAGAAGATAATTCTGGTCAGGGATAACCTGAATTTCCTTTCCCATTACACAGAAGATAATTCTGATCAGGGATAACCTGAGTGCTAGAATTCTCTAGAAGTTTTTTACTTCCGTGTGTAGAATTCTCTAGAAGTTTTTTACTTCCGCGTGCTTAGACGTAACACCCCTTTGAAATTTATTTCAGAAAATTTTAATTTGTCCATAGAAGATTGACATTTTGCTTCTTCTTCTTTTTCAGAATAAATAAATCAAGGGTGGCGAACTGCGGAGTTGTGCTGAATTAGTGAATTTATTTTTATTTTGAAGTTTTAATATTGAATTTAATATTAGTTTGTAGGGTAGTTTTAGACCATTGAATTATTGAATTATTGTGATATTTAGGTTAAGCAAATTTAAGTTTTAATAAAAATTTTATATATTGAATTTTAAAACTGAGTTGTCCATCCAAACCGGCACTCCCTTCCTTACGTTCGAGAGTAGATCTCACACCAACTAACTCAACAACTTTATCTTGGGTACCGACTGAGATAAAGATAATTGTTCTGGGTCTCGACTGGAATAAATTCTACTAATATAACAACTTTATCTTGGGTACCGACTGAGATAAAGATATTTATTCTGGGTCTCGACTGGAATAGATTTTACTAACTCAATACCTTTATCTTGGGTAGCGACTGAGATAGATATAGTTATTCCGGGTAGCGACTAGAATAACATTTACTAATCTCAAACCTTTATCTTGGGTCTCGACTGAGATAACGATATTCATTTTGGGTATCGACTAGGATAAACGCTACTAATACAACTCTGCTTTGGGTCTCGACTGAAGCAAAGTACCTTGTTCCGGGGAACGACTAGAACAAGAATTCTACTAATGAAATTACGCCTTTGCTTTGGGTCTCGACTGAAGTAAAGTATCTTGTTCCGGGGAACGACTAGAAAAAGATATTCACTAACTATTTAATTACCAACGCCATAAAGTCGATTCGATAGTTTATATTGGTGAGTAGATTTTTTTTTATTGATCGTATAGTATATTTCATACTGATTATTATATTTATATATATATAGTGCCATTGTTCAAGCTTTGACAGTATTGTGTTGAGATTAAAATTAGAAACATAAGGGAAACTAGTAAGTAAGCGATTTTATTAAATAAATTGAAGGCTAGTTCTTAAGTGTCGTTATTGAAATAATAGAAGTGAAATTGAATTCTGTTAGTTTTAGTTCTAGTTGTAATTTTGTACATAACTTTTACGTGTGTGTCCAATAAACCACTGACCTTAAAATTATTCCCCGGCGTTCTTATTTACAATCCACATCACACAATAGAGTTTTTGAGTGTTCTCATTGGGCAGAACAGGTTGATTATTGGTACTTGGCCAACATAGAAAAATTGTCAAAAAAATTATTAACCAACAACAGCATGTTGGTATCTGACTCTATTTCCATTTTGGATGATTTTTTTTCATCTACTACTGTAGTCGAGCTCCTTTCGTCTTTTCCTCAATTTAATGTACTTTTAAATCTGTTATACTGAAATAGTCCTCGTCTAAGTTGTGCTACCTTTATTTGCTCCTTTGAACCTTCCTGAACACTGTGACCATTTCTGTGAATGGAGCTTTTTTCTGTGTCAATTCTTCTTTTTTATAAGCTGTCTGCTAAATGGGGTTTCCTTTGTTCTGAAATTCATTCTTAGTATCCACATGTCCACGGTGCACTGGTTTTCACCAGGATTCACCTTGAGGACAGAGTGTTCAGTCCACATATATAATCCCTCGATGAGTCCTTGGTTCATCCCCCGATATATACCAAAAAGATAAAAAAAAACAAAACACAAAGAATCTTATCTTACAATAATTTAAACAAAAAAATACTTATCTGAGGATAGGGAACTTCCTCCCTTCAATCCAACGCCGTCCTAAAACTTCCTCCACTATTTTTTCACCTGAAAATAAACAGAAGCTCTCATAAATAACTAATACATGTAATAAATATAACAAACTTACCAAGTATACCTAACGCAGTATATTTACGTTTTCGTAATGTCATTTGACATCACATCAGATGTTCTCACCTTCGCCGCAGTCAGAGTTCAGTGCAGCGTTAATAGTCCCACAATGACGTCAATGTGTGACGCCGCCGCCGTCAAAGTTTAACAAACCTTGAAAACGAGCGTTGCCAAGGCAACCCATCATGAAGCCAAAACGTAGCGATTCGCTGCGGCTATAAAAAGGCGACGAGCTGCAGCAGAATCACCCGTTCAAAATACCGGCTACTGAGGTGTCATTATAAATCGTGAGTTTTAATTGTGAAAGTGTAAAAGAGCATTCATTGGTCATTCACTCGTCAGCCGATGAACAGTGAACAACGAGCAGAACAAGGATATCGTGACAAACAAATAAACGTACAAAGTGCCCACGGGATTTCGTGAAAACGAGAACCGCAGGTAAAATTTATTTTTTACCAACGGATTTGTGTGTAAGAAAAGAGATACGTGTGCATTATATATGTATGTATGTACGTGTACAAGTAAGTGCAAAACAGCGGCAAATTAAGTGCGGTGAAAAGGACACCTGAGTGATAAAAGACACTTTTAGTGATTTAGTTTTGATTGTTTTTGTGATTTAGCAATAGTAAAATTACGGACAATGTCTTCATCCTTTGAAGATGCTGGCAGATAAACACGGGGTAACTGAGCTCCCAGACTACGTGACGAAACTGGCTGAAAATGCTGAAGAAATGAGGTCAAGGAAAATTGAAAATGAGTCGACAAAGATGCTGACCGACGAACAGGAATCCACTGAGGAAGACAGCGGAAGCAGCAGCAGCACGAGCGGTACTGAATCAACAGGATCCAGCGAAGGAAGTGATTACACCTATGTCAAAGGAAAAAGAAGAACAACAAGTCTCCGCCGAAGGAAGCCCCAAAGAGGACCCGGACAACAGTAGCACCGCCTACCAAAAACAGCAACAGATACGAGATTCTGGCAACGGGAAATGACTTCGAGATGCCGAAGAAAGTTCCCGTAAAGCAACAACTGCCTCCGAAACCTGATTCCAAGCCGCCACCAATAATATGTTACAACCTCAACATAAAAAGGTTCAATGAAGATCTCAACAAACTGGAACCTAGACGAAAATTGTATTTTAAAACAATGCGAGGTACAAAATGCGTTTTGAAGCATTTACTGAAGAGGACCATAAAAGGATCTTCAGTGTAATTAAGGAAATCGGAGTACAAAGTTACTCCTTCACCACGAAGAGTGAAAGGAAAACCACCCTCGTAATAAAAGGGGTACAACACTCGTATGAACCTGAGGACGTGCAAGCAGCTCTAGAAAGAGGACTACCAGGAATCAAAATTAAGGCAGTGACCCAACTGAAAACAAGGAGAGCCAAGGAAGACAACAATGCTTTCGTTGTCAGCTTCGACGGATTCTACGAAGCGAAAAAGTTTATGGAAACCAAGAAGCTCCTACGAATGTTTGTGTATTGGGAAAAGTACCACAATAAAGGTATAACTCAATGCAAAAGATGCCAGCGTTTTGGACACGTCGCCAGCAACTGTGCCGTCAGCTATAGATGTGTTAAGTGCGACAAGAAGCATGACCCAGGGGAATGCGAGAGGAAAGACGCGAATGTAGGAGTACCTTTCTGCGTAAATTGCAATACGGAAGGACATCCAGTTAGCTACAGAGGATGCCCTAAATACAAGGAACTGAGAAACTTACGACAAGAGGAACGGCGGCAAAGGGACAACTTCATCATAGAGTCAACGAGGAACTTCATCCAGCCAGGTAAATCTTTTGCTCAGATTGTAAATGCATCTAATTCGAAAGGCTCAACAGGTACCCTCAACCCACCTAAACAGTCCTCAAGGCCTACTTCCACGGCTAGAGCCCATGAAGTAGACGCCGACAATTTTTGCAACAAAGAAGCTAATTCGCTCTTTGGCTGTGATCTTTTCACCCTAATGGGTAAAATCTACAATTTTCTCCCGAAGTACCGGAAGCTCACCTCTATTCCAGAGAGACAAAGCGCATATCTTCAGTTCGCTTTTGGATTATGTCAAGGCAACTAAGATCCCTAAAGCTAATGGCTCTCAATTGTAATTCTCTTTTGAAATTAAGCAGGAGAGCTGCACTCGACAAGCATACTCTTGCTTTCGAACATTACAGAGTTATCCGCACTAATAAGTCGGAAACAACTCTTGGCATTGCTATCCTTGTAAAAAAGGATCTCAGCTTCACTGAAGTAAAAGTTAGTGGACTTTCCAATATGAAATGCACAGCTATAACCCTCAATCTACAGAACGACGTAACAATTCTTTTAATTTCCATCTATAAGAGATGCCAGGCCCAAAATTCTGAAATCAGGAGCAATCTGAACACTCTCGCAAGATTAGCTAGCAATTACACCCACACGGTGATAGGCGGTGACTTCAACGCGCGACATCCCCTCTGGAACGACACACTAACCAATGGCGCTGGAATATGCATGGCCAACTGGCTCACAAACGGCCCCGCTGATCATGACTTTTTAGCGATTTCTCAAAACTCCCCCGACTTCTAATCTCGTAAACCTTCTCCCACAAATTTAAAATTATACCTGCACTGTTCATACTGCGGAATCGGATCACATGGCCATCGAACTAACAATCACTCCTAACTCACATTTCGACGTTCTCTATCTAGCTTCTCCAGAAATCTCAACATTAAAACACGTTAACTGGACAGAATTTCATTCAAGACTGTCTCAGAACTTAGCAGGAAGCCTCCCTGACGAGCACAGCAATCTCTCAAACACGGAAATAGATTATCACATCGAACTCCTTAACGGATATATTCAGGCAAATATCGAACATTTCTCAGAAAATGTCACGCCCCACAAGTACAAATATAACCATCTTCCAGCTCGCTTGCAAAATTTGTACAAATACAGGCAAAAGCTTCGGAAAATCCTAAACAGGATTTTCCACAGAAACCACAATAGCCACAACCAAAGCTACCAAACAGTTCTTTCCCAAATCAAATGCCTATCCACCATTATCGACGAACAGACCAAGATATTTCTTGATGAAGAATTCAGAAGGAAACTCTCATCCATCCACCCTGGCCCTAAGGTTTTCGAAAATATCAATAAGGTCTGTAATCGTAAACCAAAACTTCCTAAAATAATCACAAATGGCCAAGACACCCTTAGTTTACCTCTTGAGAAATGCAATGCATTCGCAGAATTCTTCCAATCCACCTTCACAGATCATTCAGATCTTAGCAGCCCGGACTTCCCCACAAACGTCAACTCAAATGTAAGAGAATTCATCCATCAAAATGAATACCTACATCTCACCACATTCCACGCTGATAACCCTGCCTCAAGCCGCCAAGACCAGCAGGTTTTCACAAGCCCAGTCCACTTAACTGCACTTATAAGTGGACTCAAGGGCAAGAAATCTTCAGGACCTGATAAAATCCCAAACAAAATCATTAGGAATCTTCCTTCGAATGCAATCAAATTCTTGGTCATACTCTTCAACAATTGCATGAATAACGCTTACTTTCCAGACTCATGGAAAATTGCGAACATCGTCCCAATACCAAAAAAGCCCAACTCCAAAGCCTTGAGGGAATTCAGACCCATATCTCTTCTTTCCAACATCGGAAAATTATACGAAAAACTCCTACGTCAACAAATCCTGAACACATGCGATGATGTAGGCATCCACCAAGACCCCCAGTTCGGCTTCAAACCCCAACACTCAACCTCACACGCGCTACTCGAATTCCATACTGACAAAACTTCAGCTCTCAACAGAGGCGAGTGCACAGTAGCCTGTTTCCTGGATGTCGAGAAAGCCTTTGACTCTGTCTGGAAAAACGGCCTCATCTTCAAATTGTTAGAACTAAACTTCCCACCACATCTAACAAAAACCATTCACAGCTTTCTGTCTTCAAGGAAATTCGCAGTTAAACTTGAAAACTGCAACCACTTCTCAACACCAAAAATGGGCTGTCAGTCCCCACCAAGCTCCTGCTTTACAAGCAACTAATTCGACCAACTGTCACATACTGTTTCCCAATATGGCACACGATCTCGCCAACCTACATGAAAAACCTCGGAAATCTGGAGAGGAAAGTACTCCGTTCTTGCGCTGGCCTTCATCGAAGGGCACACAATAAGTATTACCCCAACAAAAAGCTGTACAAGGCAGCAAAAATCCTCCCTATCGACAGTTACCTTGTCTCGCAAGCCCAACATCAAATGGAAAAACTTCCTCATCATCCAAACCCTCTCATCTTCAACCTGCCTGCAGAATTCAGGTATATATCACCTCTTCAACTTGTTGACCCTGAGAGTAGGGACATTTACTATACTGGCGAAAGATTTACTTTCTTTTGCATCAAAGGTACCCACCATCGAGGATAGATCTCCGGAACATCAGTCACCGTTATCATAGCAGGATGCCCCACGTAGGAACTGCCTAGAGAAGGAAGACCCCCCACAAGGATACCTGGTCCAAGCTCCAGAGCTCCTCATCCTCCTCAACCGCACCCATCCCAATTTCCCGTCTCATCCTTCTAAACAATATCTAACAAACAACCGCCACGGAAACAGCTTAGTGTCGCACGCGAAGCTGTAATAACCAACCAAAACAAAGCAAACATAAAAGTTTTTATTCAATATATGTAACAAAAGAAGATAAAAAAAAGACAGTTGTGAAATCAAGGCCAAAATAAAAAGCCTGAGTGTTAAATCTACCCTGCCAGAAATCCTAACAAGGAAGTTAGGACACATTAAGGACAATATATTTTAATTGCGCAAGAAAGTCTCTGATTTTATTTGATTTGCAGAATCACCCATTCCCAAATCAGAATTTGATCTGAAAACATCAGAATTTAATCTGATTTTCCAAATTATCCAACCAAATCTTGTTTCCATCCCACACCTAAGTAGGAATTTACTCCTACTGCAGAAACTTAATTCTGCTAATTCCATCCCACACCTAAGTAGGAATTTACTCCTACTGCAGGAATTTAATTCTGCTAATCCCATCCCACACCTAAGTAGGAATTTACTCCTTCTGCAGGAATTTAATTCTGCCAATTCCATCCCACACCTAAGTAGGAATTTACTCCTACTGCAGAAATTTACTTCTGCATTAATCTCTATCAGACATCTCATTAGGAATTTACTCCTACTTATTACTATCCAAGCAGGAAGCTACTCTTGTTGCAGAAATTTACTTCTGCCGAATTATAATTATTTTTTCATTACTGCTACCGTGCTTATACGTGTAGCATAAAACTTCTATTGTATTAATAGTGGATTTTTCTCTCTCTTTCAGAAATAAGGGGAGCAAATCTCTGTGGCAATATTTTTTTTTCTATTTATGAATTTTATTGGATTTATCATTGAAATTAATTTAGCTTAGGATAGTATAAGTGTTGAATTTTTATTTGAAATATATATTAAAGTAGTAGGTTAAGAAAATTGAATTTGTGATAATAGTTTGTAAGCAATATATTGAATAAAAAATTTTATATTTGAATTATTAAAGCTTGAGTTATCTTTCACAACCGGCACCCCCCTTTAGCTTGAGCACAGGTCTCACATTGGTTCTTCAAAGCCGGATAAGTCAGCTATTCAAATATAAAGCTAGGAAAAATTTGCTTATCATGTCACGTGATTCAAGCCTTTCCATACAAAATGTCGAGAGATGGCGAATCCATTTCATCTGACGTAGGTGGCGAAACCATTGACTCTGTGTCAGAGTTGGTACAGTCCCAAAAACAAGTCAAACATTTATTGGAAGACTTATTTAGAAGGCATCAAAGAGATGGAAAAAAGAAAACTGTCAAATCGACAGAAGAACGCCTACAAACGTTCACCGAGTATTGGAAAGAATTCCAAACTCGGTACAGGTCCATACAAAAGAGAGTAACAAAAGAAAATCTCCAATTAGAATATTTCACCAAAGAAATGTTCAGCGAAGTTGAGGAATACTACTTTGAAAAAGCAGCAAGCATGGAAGAGGATATAGACAAACTAACACCAACGCCTGTCAATAATCCTCCTCAGACTCAGACATCACATGCTGGCACAAATTTATGTAATATTGAAAGACTCCCCAGAATTAAACTTCCCACCTTTATTGGAGAATACTCTACGTGGATTTCATTCCACGATTTATTCAATTCGGTTATACATAAGAACAATAATTTAACAGACGTTGACAAATTATACTTTCTAAAGACAAATCTAATAGGAGAGGTTGAAAAATTGCTCATACATTACGAAGTATGCGATGCAAACTACCGACCAGCTTGGCAGCTCCTAAAAGAACGCTATTCAAATAAGCGAATATTAGTCAACGTACAATTAAAGAAATTATTGTCTCTTCCACCTATACACCATGACACCGCCGATAATATCAAAAGATTATTAGACAATATAACCGAAGCATTATTAGCACTACAAAACCTAGAAGTAGAAACAAAGAATTGAGATCCACTGATCATATACTTGACAGTGCAAAAACAACACCCGGACACACATCAATTATAGGAGCAAAGTTTACAGATAAGCACAGACCTACCTGAACTAAAAACTTTAACCAAATATCTAGAGTCTCGCTTCCGCACTCTAGAAATGCTTGGAAACAAGATTACGTCATCCAATATGACACAGAGAAAACCATTCTCACCCAAACCTACATATGGTCTCCTGAACAGAAATAAAAATTCAGCACCAAATCACCCACCTACCAAAAAGTCCTCTTGCAGCCATTGCAAGGGTGACCATATTATATTTCACTGTCCAACATTTAGAAATATGAGCACTCGGCAACGACATGAAATTGTCACAAACCTAACCTCAAATTGCACTAGCAATAAAAAGTGTTATTATTGTCAAAAAATCATAACACATTGCTCCACTATGAGCAAAACGATTCAGTGACAGAATCACCTAATCAATCCTCGCACAATTCCAATATGGAAGCTGAATTAAGCACACCCACCTATTGAAATGATGAACAACAAGTTCAAAGTTTTCCAACTGCAAACATGAAAAGAGCTCTTCTCTCTACAGCTCTGATTAACGTCACTGCACCATCCGGACTCATGATGACATTCCGAGCGTTAATAGACTCAGGGTCACAAACATTAGTCATGACAGAAAAGGCCTATAAGCTACTACGACTTAAAGGATCTCCAACCACCCAAGAATTAATTAGACTTGGTACAACTCCCACCAATACAGCTGTACAGCAAGCTACAGTCACAATTAATTCTTTACACACGAATTTTAAAGTAGCAAGCAACATCCTCATAATCAGTAAAATCACAGATGTGTTGCCAAACAATGCAATTGAAGTGTCAAACTGGAGACACATTCACAACCTCCCGCTAGCAGATCCTACCTTCTCCATTCCAGGAGAAATCGATATTCTCCTTGGAGCAGAAGTCTACGCCGCCATTATCAAAAATGGTATAAAGAGAGGATCTGGCAACTCTCCAACAGCCCAAAACACAGAATTGGGTTGGATTCTGGTCGGAGGAGTACCAGAAGTAGAACGCACGACTACGACTGTGCTATCCACCTACACCACAACAAACCTTGAGTCAAACAACAAATCAAAAAGAGTTTGTAAATGCACCAATACGACAACAATATCACCAAAAGATAGACTGCACACAGTAGCAGGACAACGCCTACCCCCCGAAAAATATGAATCCAACAAAATTCATAATACACTTGAACATCAAGAGTTACAGAGAAAAAACTGGAGAAATGCTTCAAGTAAAGCAGTAAAACACTATGCCTTAAGCACACTCTCCACCATTAGTACAAAGAGAAGAAATACGTCAAAACTATCGCCATCTCGATCAGGTTCAGCTACTTCACAGCCCACACAAACTGAATTCGATTGTAATCTCAGTACTAGATGGCGCCACTATACACAATTCATGAATCTCCCGATATGCCCCTCACTACAACTCCAAGAAGAGCCAACAAATATAATCATATCAAAACCGACTGCACGAATCCCAGTCGACTTAGTTGGACAAAGTATGGCTACTCCCATCTTCATTAAATTATTAGAAAATGCCAATGTACCATGGGACAGCATTCAAAGGGCAAAAAAGTTCTACCGCTTTCAACTCCCTGGCGACGTCGTCATCAAAGTGACTATAAAGAAAAGAGTATTCCAGTTCTTTAAACAAGAAACGACATATATACATTGATTGCCTCTTCAATTCTGAGGCGGGAGGATGTTCAGTCCACATATATAATCCCTCGATGAGTCCTTGGTTCATCCCCCGATATATACTTAAAAAGATAAAAAAAAACAAAACACAAAGGATCTTATCTTACAATAATTTAAACAAAAAAATACTTATCTGAGGATAGGGAACTTCCTCCCTTCAATCCAAAGCCGTCCTAAAACTTCCTCCACTATTTTTTCACCTGAAAATAAACAAAACTCTTATAAATAACTAATAAATATAATAAATATAACAAACTTACCAAGTATACCTACCGCAGTATATTTACGTTTTCGTAATGTCATTTGACATCACATCAGATGTTCTCGCCTTCGCCGCAGTCAGAGTTCAGTGCAGCGTTAATGGTCCCACAATGACGTCAATGTGTGACGCCGCCGCCGTCAAAGTTTAACAAACCTTTAAAACGAGCGTTGCCTTTTTGAGTTTACGCGTATGAACTTTGGGCTATGCAATGCGGCCCAAACATTCCAAAGGTTCATACATACAATACTTCAAGGATTCAAATTTTGTTTTGTCTATTTTGATGTCATTCTTGTCGCCTCAAAATCTGCTAGTGAGCATTTTACCCATTTAGAAGAAATTTTCGCCCGCCTAGAAGCTTTTGGACTAACCATCAATATGGATAAGTGTTAATTTTCGTCTCCAGAGGTGATTTTTTTAGGCCACCTAATCTCGCCACAAGGCATTAAGCCATCTCCCGAAAGAGCGGAGGCCATGGCAAATTATAACCTGTCGGTTACAGTGAAGTATCTTAGACGTTTCCTCGGCACGATTAATTACTATCGCCGTTTCTTACCACATGCGGCAGAACATCAGGCCCTCTTGAACAATTATTTAAAAGGATACAAAAAAGACGGCAAGAGAAAAATAAGCTGACCTGAGGAGGCAGTCAGGGCTTTCGATTTAGTCAAAAGGCAATTAGCGGAGGTCGCACTTTTGGCATTCCCCAATTCTACTTCAGAGTTAGCACTATGGGTCGATGCTTCTGATACGACCGTAGGAGGTACAGGAAAAGGCAGACAACGTCTGGAAACCTCTGGGTTTTTTCTCAGTCAAGCTCAGTAGTGCGCAACGTAAGTACAGCGCGTACGATCGAGAGTTGTTGGCAGCCTACCACGGGATCAAGTACTTCCGTTTTTTGTTAGAAGGCCGACCGTTCACATTGTTTATTGATCACAAACCCCTGAATTTCGCTTGCAATCAGAATCCGGAGAAAGCATCACCCAGACAATTGCGTCATTTAGACTTCATCGGACAATTTACCACTGACATCAAGCATGTGCCAGGTAAAGACAATGTAGTGGCTGACATGTTGTCTAGACTAGAAGAGATTCGCATTCCTAGTATTATAGACTTTGGTTCTATCGCCGACGAGCAGGTTAGTGATCCCGAGCTACAAGCTCTTCTCCAAAATTCACGGTATAAATTTGGGAAGTATCCTATTTTTGTTACGGACAAACAAATCTACTGTGAAATTTCTGCTAAGAGCAATCGTCCATTTATCACAAAACCTTTCAGAAAACAAGTTTTTAACGCGGTACACCCAAGTATCCGTGCCACCAACAAGATGATAACCTCCAAATATGTTTGGTCGTCAATTAATAACGACGTCAATTCCTGGGCGCGTGCATGTCAAGCTTGTCAGCAATGCAAGGTTCCTTGCCATGTAGAGAAACCTTTAGGCTCTTTCCCACATAGTTCTGGCTGGTTCCAGGACATCCATATTGACATCGTCGGCCCCCTCCCACCATCCATCGGATTCAGATACTGTCTACCCATAATCGATAGATTCTCGCGTTGGCCCGAACCAGTTCCCCTAGTTGACATTAACGCGGAAACTATAGCAAATGCGCTCTGTAGTTCGTGGATATCCCGTTTCGGAATACCTAGGATTATCGTCACTGATCAAGGGACTCAATTCGATTCAGCACTTTTCGCTGAGCTTTCTAAACTGTTAGGCTTCGCTCGTAACCGAACTACCGCATATCACCCTCAATCAAACGTATTCTTGGAACGATGGCAAAGGAATCTGAAAGCTTCTATAATGACCTATAGAGACAAGTCGTCGTCAAAAATTTTACCATTCGTACTGTTAGGTCTCAGAACAGTAGTCAGGGAGGAAGAGTTAGTTTATGGAGAAGGTTTGCGTTTGCCTGGAGACCTCCTGCAAAATTTCCAGTGTAAACCACAATCCGATTTTGTTATCTCATTACGAAAAATGTTCGCTGATCTTAGACCAATTCCGGCTTCTATCCTCTCGAAGCAATCTCCGTTTAAATTCAAGGACTTGGATAATTGCAGGCACGTTTTCGTGAGGTCAGATATGGTGAAAGCAGCCTTGCAAGCTCCATATTAAGGTCCCTATCAAATAATCAGGAGATCGGACCAGTTTTTCAATGTGAGAATCAAGAACAGAGAGGTGAACATCTCGATAAATCGGCTGAAGCCTTGTTTCATAGAGGTCCAGGAATCAAGTGGATCACAGAACAACACGCCAAGCGATGAGAACATGCGTACAACTCACAGTTCTGAAGAGCTTTCCCAGAGGACTGTTGAAGCCACACTTCCTGAGGCAGAGACAGAATGCAACGTGGAGCTACCTGAAACAGATATTCAGCAGGAGGACGATCGCACCATGACACCGACAGTCGCTGTCAACGAGGGGCATTTTTTCTCCAACGCAAGTTCACAGAGAGTCAGATTTCTGGCAGATGTTAATACCTTGATACCACAGAGAGTCACTCGCACTGGAAGGGCAAGCAGGCCACCACGACACCTTTCGTATCGCTAAAATTACGGTTTCGCTGGCGAGGGAGTACTGTGGCGACATGACGCGACACACAAGTAGTTGTGTGGCTTTTTGTTCGCCGCTGCTCTCTGGGGGATATCTGTTTTCACGTAGTAAATTTCGAAAATGGAATTCCGAAAGTGCTTTTCTGGATAGTTGCAGATATAATGAGTAGGAGATTGTTGTAAATTAAAAAAATAAAAAATGAAAATTTAGTCTGACTAGATAATTTTCCGAGATAGCCAGAAAAAGGGGAAAGTTATTATTTAAAAAAAAAAACTGAAAATTTATATTATCTTTGATGTTTAATGAAGTGTTTAAAAAATTAAGAATTTGTATTTTGTTAATATCGAGTTATTAATTAAACGAATTGTGATTTGGCTTTCGCCGTGTTAAGTTCAGACGAAGTAAATAAACGTTTGTCGAACAATATTTATGTGTTGTTGTTCTTAACAAGCCCGAAGAACAACCGTCATATTTTTCTGCACTAATACTTCCTTTCTTTACATGTGAGCGGAAGTTTGACAGTAGCACATACAAGAGTCGCATCAGTACTTAGTATACGCTACCTTCTATAATGAAGTAGGCTTTCGAAGCAATGCAACAGGCACGAACCATAACGCCATAAAGGTTCCAACACAGTTAGTAAATGGTCCACTGCACTCAACTGCAGTACTACTAATCTCCAAAACTGGTGTCCCCGACGTGATTTTTTGGCACCATAGATTCAAGTTTGTGTTGCTATAGGGCTACGGATCTAGTCCATCTTGTGCCGTAAGAAGATTACATGGTACTAACAGTTCAAGCGGTCCCGTGGGCATAAGCTATCCCCTACCCAAGGTAAGATATCTTATTGCCCCCATCCCAAACAAGAAGTCGTACTCTGACGTCTCTTGAAGAGAGAAGGAGTCTATCACTTCAAGAAGGTTTTGACACCTCTGCAATAGGTTATTGCTTTCTCGCACGCAGGAATGAAGAAAAATTTCAGCACAAGTTATTTGAAAAGATGTTTGCGTCAAAGCTTTCTATATAAATTAGCACTGCGTGGGATTTCGATGCATTAAACAAAAGTTTGCTAACAACCAGACATCCTAGCAAATTCACAGCTCATCAACTCGATAGCATTGTTCATACATGTAACAGGAGCAGATGGGGTAAGTTGAATATCATCGGCATACAATTGTATAATTGAGAAAGTAAAGGCCGGAGAATTGAACCCCGTGAACCGTGTTTTAAGTTTACTACTTTTAACACACTAAAATTTACACTGTTAAATTCCTTAAAAAAATAGAATAAAACGAGCAATGACACAGGTCCGCCACTAATATTTGATCTGATTTTATGTACTAGATGTACAAGCGCTGCAACTGTACTATGTAGTTTGCGGAAGCCGAATTGAAATGCACATGAAAGGGACTGATCAGGCACAAAGGATAAGATATGGTTGCAAGCCAATTTTTCAGTAACTTTACGCTAATTGAGCTAAAATCTTTCATTAATTCGAGGATTATGCCATTTATTAATTAGAGCAACTGTAGCAAATTTCGAAATAGACGGAAATTCGGATGTCATTATACATGTATTTATTATATGCGCGAAAAGAGGTACTATAACCGATAATATAATGCATAGAAATCGGACGACTATAAAATCAGCTCCAGTCGCATTAGATTAGATGGATTTAATGACAAGTACACCATCGGAGGGAGAAAACATCAAAATTCAGTTCATTGCTTAGTTTCTCCGTAATCCCTCGAAGGTAGCAACTCCGTTAAAGCAAGGTAATTTTACGAAGTATTCAATTAATTTATCAGAGTCAATATTGCAATAGGCCGGTAAGTGTTTAACTTTATATTTCCCGGACGGAGAATAGAAGAATTTTAAGAACTTTTATTTTTAGTAATTCTAAATCAAATCATAAGAACATGAGGAAAAAAGTGTGTTTAACTCCAAGATCTCTGAAATTTTCATATAGGACTTGCGACGGAAGTTCTGGGTCAAGTTTCCGAAAAGAATTCTAGTTTAGCTGTAAGAATTGCTTGGGTAGTTTTATTCCGTTGATATTTAAAGTTTTTCAATAAAAAGTTCATTTTATTGGTTTTCCAGAGTTCATTCGAATAATGTCGTACACTCATGAGGTTTTTAATATGTTTGCTCATCCACGGGGTTCTATTGTTGGGTATAATGGGGTCTTTCCCCATTAATATAGGGATAATAAGATAGCATTAAAGTGTCTAATCTGAATATCGAAATCTGTTGTTTCATAAGTTAGTCCTTCAATGTCATTTTTATTAAAGTCCCTAAACACCACACGCATATTATTCTATTCGACAGGAAAAGAAAAGATTGCATATACTGCATCATAATAAGATATCCCTGGTGAAAGAGATTGGTAGCGCCCAACCAGAAAATTTATTCGATTTGTAATTATAACGTTAAGTAAAGAGCTACCGAGCTAATGATAACATGTGCGACAACTGTTAACTACAGCTAGACTGATCTATTGAAGAAGTTTAGGAAGAAACGGTCTTGACTCTTATTATCCAGCAAATCTGTATTAAAATCGCCATACAAACCAGTAAATGAATATTTGCTTGGGCATATCATAAAGGGTCCCGTTGAAGGAACGGTTGCAGAAGCAAGAAGTCGACGTGGGGGTTTACAGCATCTCAGGAGGAGAATGTCTATCTATGTAAACTATTGAGAAGATATGTAGATGGCTACTCCACCGATTGCAGAATATCGGCGATTAGTTTTAAAAATGTGGTAACCTACCAGAGATGCCACTTGATCGCTAACGCCATCAAAACCACGACTCACTTTTGCAAATTACATCAAAATTCAAAACTGTTTATTTCTTTTGGATGACGCTAATAACAGTGTTGTGACAAAGGTACCGAATGTCCCGAATCACAACCATAGAGTCAATACCTCAGTATACTGATATCAAAAGAGATTTGATTCTGAAAAAAAAAGTCATTCGAATCAACTAAACTCAATTTCTGTTTCATTTAAGATATAATTAAGCGTAAATTGTATTTTATTATCAAGGTGTACATTCCATTGCTGTAACTCTCACAGTCAAATTGCATGTACATACCTACAATTATTTTTGTTGTCTTAAAATTAATATTTTAAGACGACAACAACAGACATATCAGGTTACATTCTTGTAATGCATAGAAACTATTCCGCATTTTCTCACGTATGTTTTTTTCAACGTCATGAGTAAATAATAAATATTTTCTTTCCCTTTTCCAAATTAAAAGTATAATTTTAATTAATTTACTACCACAAAATTGTCGCTTATTTAAATTACCTTAGTGAAATGTAATCACCTTCAGGGTTGTTTTCATAAAACTTTCTGCTTATACATGCATACATACATAATATACAAATTTACTTTATTGTTAAACACTGGTTTCATGTTTATCATCTGCGGCGTTAATTAATGGTTGAGAAAATTTGTAAAAACAAAATTTTTACAACAATACAATCCCGTGCCGAACTTTAACCCTCTTGTAAGGTAAGCAAAATCAATCATAATCATTAAAATGCGCAATTCCCCTGAATAAAATTTTCATCCGTATTTGCTTAGCTCAAATATCCTTCAATTTACTGAACCTGAAATTAATATTAATTCTAACCCTCGTCATAAATTTTACCTTATCTTCAGTATGAGGAAGCCCTTGACTTGCTCATACCTCAAAATGTGAAATATTTCGCAAAAGATTTTTGCTTGCCTGTTTGTTTCAGATGAGACCTGGAGACCTGATTCTGAGTTTCAAGTTCATTGGATGAGTTTTAGGCATAAAAGTTCGTTATCTTTTCAAATCTTTTTTAAGAGAATACCTCGCTACAAAGTGATTGTTGAAGCAGAAAAATATATAAAAATAGCCCAAATCCTGCAGGCTGTAGGCAAATTGGTCTGGTTTTATATAATAAATAATGAATGAATTAAAGTACATACTTAAGGTAAATAATTCATGTAAAGTGGCTAACAAAGGAGGACCTTGACGAGTGAACCTTTTTTCTCCTAAAGGAAAATAATATTAATGTTAATTGGGATAATTTCTTGGTAGATACAGAGAATTTTTTTTTTAGTTTCTTGATTTTGGGTCTGTTTATGACATAGCGATGAATGCGGGAATTTTTTGAGTTTATTGTGGGTTATATTTGTGTCTTTTAAGAACAAATCAGGTGGTTTTAAAGAGAGATTTCCAATGCTATTTTTTTTACAATCATATTTCAACTTAAACGTAAATTCGATTCCATTTAACCCAAAGCTAAACAGATCGAGAATTTAAAAATTAATTTGATGTTAGAACTATGCTTCAAGAATAAGAAAGACAGATTTGCGAATTTGCTATCCAGGCAGGCGAGATGTCATGAAATATTTATAGAAAAGAGTAGGCTCGTCTAGTTTTTGACGTGAGCCGTTCATTTTTTGTTTTTAGAAATAAATATAATTTTGAGGCAATGAAAGCTAAATCTGTTGTTTTAATTAATAAAATGAATTCGAAAGAGAGAAACTATTAGATGGTTATTCGAGTAGTTTATTAACATTTGATGACCTCGACGTGATACGGTTTATATTTACGCAAACATTAATTTAAAGGGACTTAAATTTGTGAACAATTCAGCGCATTAATTTAGAAGATAAAGATCCTGAAAAGAAAAATGTCCAATGGTGGTGATGAAGGAGTCAGTGAAACAGTCAAGCTGAAGGAGCAATGCGAATTGCGAAGAAAGGCACTACGCCGACAATTAAACAGGCTGGAAACGGATATATTGTTTCTTCTGAAGGACAGTCCGCTCGGTATTGTCAACATTCAGGCTAAACATAAGGTGTTTCAGAGCACGTTCGAGTTACTCGAGGAGCTCGATAACAAGGCACTGGATAAGCTAGTGAGGGACCTGCCTGAAGACGACGTGACCAACAGAGAATTCGATGAGCAGACAGAGTATCGAGCGCGGGCAGAAACTTTATTATTGAAGTTAGGGTCCCTTACCGTTTCTTTTTCTGTGGCGTCAACAATAAGCGAATTAGATGATCGTACCATGAGAACGCTTAGTGACAAGGAAATTCGGAAGAGAGCAATAAAACTTCCCAAAATTGAAATGAGAAAGTTTAAAGGAGACCTTCTGGAATGGCTTGGTTTTTGGGCACAGTTTAAAAAGATCTATGAAGATACAGAGATACACAATAGTGACAAGTTCTGGTACCTCCTACAATCATTGGAGCCAGGAACAGAACCTTATGAAGTCAAATCGGCGTATCCGCAGACCGACTAAAATTATTCGTTATCAATTAAGGCACTTAAGCGGCGATGTGGAGACGAGGACTTACTCCTACAAGTTTATCTACGGAAAATATTAAGCCTAGTCATTGGAAATGCTAATGGAAAAGAGAAAATGTCTTTCTCAGCTCTGTTCATTAAATTAGATTCCTACGTCCGTGCACTGAAGTTGCTTAATTTACAAAAACGGGATCCAACTACATGGTTGTTTCCGTTGGTGGAGTCCTGTCTTCCTGAAGAACTTCGATACTTATGGCAACGTGATACAATGGCTTCACATGACGGAAGCAAAGATGATCCCCCTCGAACGCGACTTGATATATTAATGCACTGTATGCAAAAGGAAGACCAGATCAGCCAACGCATAAAAATTACTAATAATTCTGCAGCGGAAGTAGAACACCACAGAAAAGAGAGGGCAGTAGCTCACACTTTTAGTCAACGCAAACAGATAACAAGACCAGTAGCAACATTAGCTTGATTCCACATAGGGGAAGTAACAAATTGCATTTTCTGCTTCAAACCGAATCACTTCAGCAATGCATGCTTTCGAACTAAATACATGCCCTACGAAGCCAAGAAATCAATACTACGCAGAGGAAGATTATGCTTTAAATGTTTTGGTCATCATGAAGCCCGACATTGTACTGAGAAGTCAATCAAATGCGCTAATTGCGGTGGAGGACATCATACCGTTATCTGCCATCAAAGTAAGAGAAGCGAAGGAATAGAAGCGCCACTTAGGAAACGAGAACGGAAGGAAGACGACCATTTTTCCACTAATATCAACATGGGGAATCAGGTGTATACCTCAACTGCAGACGTTGCTGGTACAGATTGTAGGTAAGAAACAAACCAAAATTGTCCGAACATTTGTAGACAGTAGATCCGAACGCTCGTACATATTAAAATTGACAGCTGCGGAGCTTGGACTTGAACCAATAAGGGAAGAACGCATAGCACATTCCTTGTTTGGTGGAATGAGAACCGACGTCGTACTCCATCGGATATTTAAAATAAATTTGAAGGCACTTGAAGGCGATTTCAGTTTTTATACAGAAGTTCGGGATCATAGAAAGATCTGCGGGGATATTCCTCAGGTACCATCTTACAATAGATCCCTTCTAGCAGAGCTTACAGAAAAGGAAGTAAAGCTATCGGACTATGGAGCGGGGAGCTCAACGATCGAATTAATGATAGGAGCAGACCTTTACGGAAAACTTTTAACCGGTGATGGCCCTGAGCTGAATTCAGGAGCATCCGATGGCCGTTACACAGTGAAGCTTCCTTGGAAAGAAGGGCACCCTCTTTTAGCATCGAATCTGGAATTAGCAACAAAGAGGTTACATTCAACAAGTCAAAAGCTGAGTGAGGCTGGCTTGTGGGAATGCTATGACAAGTTATTGAGGGAGTGGGAAAGTGAGAGCATTATAGAACGGGTGGAAGTAACACATGCATGTGCAGAAATAAAGCTCGAAATTCTAACCACTCCAGTTCGGCCAGTTTTTTATGCTTCGAGCGGATGTGGTACGTCGCCTTCTGTAAATCATTGTCTGCACAAGGGAGTGAATATGATCCAGTTAATCCCAGATGTCCAACTAAAGTTCAGAGAAAAACCGGTCGGATTTATTGCAGATATCAGAAAAGCATTCCAAATGATTGGAGTTGCAGCAGAGGATCGAAAGTATCTGCGATTTCTTTGGTGGTAAGATTCCACCATGACAGAGATGGTAGTGTATCAACACAAACGAGTTCCTTTTGGGGCGACGTGCAGCCATTTTATTTTGGAAGTGGTACTTGAAATCATTTGCAAGCAAGTAGCTGATGAAGGTTCGGAGATGTCTTTGAAGCTATCTGAATCATTTTACGTAGACAACTATACCAGTTCGGAAGAGAATTTTGAAAAATATACAGAATTTCGAGAGTGCGCTACTTCATTGTTAAAAGAATTTAGAATGGAGTTACGAGATTGGTTTTCAAATATAGAAAATTTGAGCGAGCCAGCAAACTGGAAAGTTAAGGTCTTAGGATTACAGTGGGACAGGAAGTCAGACGAGCTGTTTCTGGACTCCTCCAAATTAGTTCATCCGGAAAATTTAAACAAGAGAACCGCAATGTCAACGATGCAAAAGCTGTTTGATCCAGTCGGATTTTCATGTCCAGCTACACTGCCCATTTAGCTTATGCTACAACGAGCTTGGATCAACAAACTTAAATGGGACTCTCCTTTGCCTGACGATGAATCTAAGTTGTTTCAAAGTTGGTGTCAGCAAAGTAGTTTTTTTGAGAAACTGAGGATTCCCAGGATGATGACAAATGGAGATTCCGGCAGAAGAAACTTGTCGCTTCACTGTTTTTCGGATGCAAACCAATTGGCATACGCTGCTGCCGTTTTCCTTCCGGTGGACAAGGAAGATGGTACATCGGGCCAATTATTGACATCTAATCCCGTGCAGCTCCTGTGGGTGGAGCAACCATTCCTCGAACTACTTGGTTGTTTACTTGAAACTCGACTCGTCAACAATATAAGGTTAACACGAACGGAGATTAAATCAGCTTAGACAGCATTAGTTCATAGTATGCAGATAGAAGCTTATCCAAAAGGAGATACAACTAATTTAAAAGGTTCGGGTGTAATCAAAAGCAGCGAAGGCATCCTACGTGTGAAAACGAGATTAACGAACCGGAAAGATGAGTTTAGTTTCAGATATCCAGCCGTTCTTCCTGGAAATCATCCAGTCATTAAGCAGCTTATATTTGATTATCACCTTACTTACTGTCATGCTGGAGTTGGTTTTTTGGTGACAAAGTTGCGACAGAAATTTTGGATCGTCCACTCACGTAGGAGTGTAAATGCTGTGATAACTCGTTGTTTCCATTGTCGTCGTATCACTGCCAAACCTACGGTCACAGAAGAAGGACCACTTCCCGAAGATAGAGTGATAGATGCAGAACCGTTCGAGGTAACCGAAATTGACCTGGCCGGTCCATTGATTCTGAAGAACACATAGAAAATCTGGTTGGTGCTCTTCACTTGTGCTGCTTACCGAGCAGTACACTTTATCGACACATTGAGTACACTTATCGATACATTGAGCACAAAGGCTTTTGTTAAAGTACTGGGAAAATTTTGTGAAAAGTTTAGAAGACCGACAACCATTTATAGAGACAACGGAACCAACTTCCGAGCTACGGACAATCTATTCAAGAAATTGGATTGGGATGCTATTTGCAAAGAGGAAGGAGTTAGACGAATTATTTGGAGGTTCTCGTTTAGCTTGGATCCATGGTGGGGTGGATGATGGGAACGCCTTATTCGATCCGCCAAGGACCTCAGGAGGAGAACTCTTGGAAAGGGATCTCTATATCGTAGAGAGTTGGAGGATGTTATTAAATCAGTAGCTGAAGTCATGGTCGTCCTCTCACCTATATCGCAGAGGATCCAACAGACTTGTAACCTTTAACTCCAGAGCATTTCATTCATCCACTTGGTGTTGTAAAATTTCCGGAACAAAACCAACTGGATTCTAACCAGCTTCGGTTTCGCTACAAATATATGCAGACCCTGAAGAAAGAATTACGTAAACGTTGGCAGAAGGAGTATTTAGGAATGCTCGTTGGACGACCGCTGAAGCTGTCTTTCTTGTAAGTTAGAGGTAGGTGAGGTGGTCGTTGTCCGTGATGAGCATCGCAAGAGGGTTGAGTAACCATTAGCGAGGATCCTACAACTTGTTGCGGGACAGGATGGAGTAGCCAGAGTGGCACGAATCAAGACTATGGACGGTGCGTACACAAGACCTGTTCAACGTCTCCATCCGATTGAACTACACAGCCTGAAGGACAAGTTTACTCCAGCAGAAGTTCAGACTCGTTCTGGGAGAATGGTAAAATTTCCTTTAAGACTCGAACGATTTTGTTTTATTTGCAGTATGTAATAAGTGTCCTAATGGAGGTCAGCTTCTCTGTCATGTGGTCGCTTTTTTTCTTATACATTGAAGATTTTTTTTCTCGTACCACACACACACAGACACACACACACATCTAGTTAATTTAACAGAGTAGAGTAAAGAATTAATTTTTAATGTTATGAAAATGTCTTCCGCCTTTTCATAGTGGGAGTAATGCTAGAACGATGCTTCAATAATAAGAATGACAGGTTTGCAATTTTGCTATCTGTTACATACATACCTCCACCCACAATTTTGAGAAAGCATTGTAACATATGTACATACCTATAACAATTATCAAAGAAATGCTAGCAACCGCAAGCCTACATATTTTCATCATTTTCAATGAACATACATGCCTACATCATTTCCATTAAATTATAATTCCACTCGTTACTGACCTTCCTCAATTACTTAACAAGTAGAGGAAATAACTAAGGTAGAATTGAGTGACGCAATACCCTGCGCGCAAGAATTCGCACGTTGTAATACGATAACCTTGCGCCAGCGGTAGAACCCAGGTGACCAAATGATGGTTCACGAGTTGCATATGAAGAAAGTAATATGTATGTAAGTATGTATGTAAATCATGAATATCACGATGAACAAGCAACAAGCGGTTAGCGTTTATCAAGATTTATGTATGTACGTATGTAACAACAAATGCGAAAATGTACTGACGAAACGCTCAGTACGATTATAGTCAGAAAAATATCTATATGTATGTACGGAAGCGACGAGTGCCGCAATTTATTTGTAAACAGAAATAAATGAAGTGCAAATGACCTAACACTTTGTACTGTTATATACAAAGTGTTGGGTCGGAAGTATTTCATTTATTTCCGTATTAATAAGATTCTTGTGTATAAATAAGCAAAGAATTTGAAGAATAAATGTCAGTCGATTTGAGTCGAGTTAGAATACAGTAAACGGTTCGTTTCACTCAGGAGTTGTGCTTAAAACAAGCTACTCCAAAATAAACTCAGGAGTTGTTCTGACTTAATTTGTTTGTTTTAATACAACCAGTCAACAACTACAATAAATGTAAGGGAATATACTCCCAAGGAAATTTATCGGCGTGGACAGACATCAAAACGTTTCTGAAACTGCACACATTAAAACTAAGTAAGTTTCAATCCAAATTCAGCGATTGGCAGAACTTCAGTATTAAATCGATAAGCCACTATACATTACACATTAAATAACGTCAGTGTAAAATCATCTTCAATCTTTTTCTTTTTTTTTCTCTTTTTAAATATTGCAGTATATATATATATACATAAAGTAAGTTAAACTACCTCTTCTTCAAGAAAATTCTGCTTTCATGCACAAATCTGATCAAAGCCCTGTTTGCTCAGATTTTGAAGCAGCATTAAATTCACTTTCATTCGACAACGTAAGCCCTCCGAATAGCCCAAGAGCAGAACAAAGTTCACCCCAAAGAAGAATAAATTGGTATCGTGAACATCGGTCAGGTAAACGTTTTAGAAGACACAGTTTGGTTAACTTCCTCATAAGAACTCACAGTCTAAACGTTATAATACCCGAAAGATCGTTAACCACTTCAAATCTAGATATAAATACACTAAATATTTCCCAGTTTGAGCATCCACACAATACAAACAAAATGCCTGTAAATTATGAGAAAGTAGTTAAACTTACTGCACAAATGGTGCCTTTGTTCTCTGGAGAAATTAATTCTCAGACCCTCACAGAATTGCAAACTTTCATAGGCTGTTGTAAGCAAGTACAACAATGTCTAGCAGAGGAGGAAAAGGCAGCCTTCATGCAAATTTTCCCAACAAGATTGAGAGGAAATGCATATCAATTAATAGCATCCAGTACACTCACGAGATTTGAAGAAGTTGAGCAGTTGCTATATCGGACTTACTTACCTCGTGAGACATATCATGAGTTAATTAACAAATTAATAACTTGCCGACAATACCCCCAAGAATCGTTTGATTCATTTACTACTAGACTAAAAAGACTTTTAGTACAATGTAGCGAGGCAGCACAAAGCAAATACGGTGCTGAAAATTTTAATGTGGTAAAGCAACAGATAGAGGACTTTGCAATGGCTTCCGTAAAGAGTGGTGCAAATAACCCCCATCTAAGCGCTTATCTATTGACAATAAATGAAAGCTCATTAGAGACTCTCATTCAAAAAGCATTAGATATGGAAAGGTTACAACAGGGTCTCTTTTTCATTCCACAACCAATAAACTACTTACCTCAACATACAAATTCTTTTCAAATGGACCATTTCTTTAGACCAAATACCTCAAATTTTGCTAATGCTTATGGTTATCCCATACACGAAAATTTAAACTCCTCTATATATCCCTACACAACTGATACAGGAAAACCTACAATAAAAACTGAGTGTGGTATACCTCCAAATCTGGAGTCATTAAAGGTACCTTCAGTATCCCTTAATACTGATAAAAACCAAACAAATAATTGGTGCTCTACTCAAGCCAGTATGGCAAGAGAATCCTTAAGAAGTCCACCTCCATTCCAGAACTCTTCTTCTCAATATCCAGACAAGAAACCATACGGTGAGCAAAAATTACTTTTAGGTAGGATCACATGCAGTTATTGCAAATACAAGGGACATACGTATGATGATTGTTTAAAACGTAAAAATACTCCCTTCTGTATTAACTGCAGAACAAAGGGTCATGATGCCCAATATTGTAAACAAAATGTCAAAGCACCACGGAATCACCTAAATAGTAACAACAACACTCAGTGGGGCAATCCAAATCACGAACACAGATTTAACGGTCAAGAGATGTGTAAGTTTTGTGGAAGAAGAGGTCATACAGTGCCCACCTGTCAACAGAAGCAACGATGGGAGGCTACAAAATCGGGAAACGGCACACTGTCGACCGAAAAAGCCCCGGCTCGACATTAAATAAATTATCGCAAAATACTTTAGGGTCCTCCCAGCTGAAAAACCCACAGATCAGGGAAAACGTATCAGTGGTAGAGTTACCATTAGATATAAGCGGAAATACAGCCGTTCGGCTGGTAGTAGACACTGGAGCTGAAGTAAGCATAATCAAACAGGAAGCACTAGATACACCAAAACGGATAAAACGAAGTCAAAAGGTAACTTTAAAAACTCCATTTGGAGAAGGAAAAACATTGGGTAACTGTCAAGGCAACTTTTTACTAAGCCGCAGTATCCCGTGCAATCTACAGGTTGTAGAAGATAACGCCCAAATCTCTCATGATGGGCTGTTAGGTAATGACTTTCTTGCAAAAAATTGCAATATAGAAGGGCCTAACAAATTGCTCCGGTTTCCTCGCACGGAAACCAACCCTATCGAATTCTCGCAGGTAGAGCTTTTACGGTTTACACAGACCACAAGCCCTTGAAAGGCGTATTCAATGTGAAAGACCCGACATCGAGATTAGTCAGGTTTCATCATAAACTCTCAGAGTTTGACTATAAAATTGAATATAAGCCTGGAAAATATAACACTAATGCAGACGCGCTTAGTCGAATACCTGCCGAGCTAAACCAGGCAAAACCCAATTCGTTCATTGTGGAAGCTCAGGTACAACACCGAGCCGATTCCGACACCGACGAAAATGATTCTAGTTCTCCAACACCCTCAAAGCCTAAACAAAAACATTGTCATGCTGTTACGAGAGCTCAAATAAGGGAGGCACAAAATGATATTGAAGAGGAAAATCAAAACCCAGAAACTCCCAATATAGCTCAAAATTACCCCCGGAACCTCCAAAATGAATTAGTCGAAATTGACTCAACTGATAGCAGCAAATCCGAAAGCAGTGCATCTGAACACGTCGAATCACCCTGGAACCAGAATCTAATAAATTACCAGCATACATTACCAGAAAATATTTCAGACCCTGAAGAAATCGGGACGATTTTAAAAGACTATCATGACTCCGCGTTTGGTGGTCACCAAGGAGTAATGAAAACTTATAAAAAAATAAAGAAAAAATATAAGTGGAGAAATATGCTCAGTTCCATCAGGAAATATATTCGAAAGTGCCCTAAATGCCAAAAAATGAAGGCTAGCCCGGAGTATCGTATGCCAATGGTCATAACAGATACTGCCCTTATGCCTTTCGATAAAGTATATTTGGATATAGTAGGTCCCCTTGAAGAAACCCATTCAGGAAATAAGTACATTTTGACTTTCCAAGACAATCTTACGAAATTCGTAGATTGTTATGCCATGCCAAATGGCGAAGCAGAAACGGTAGCAGGAATATTCTTCGATGAGATAATTACTCGTTATCGCATTCCTAAAAAGGTAGTAACCGACCAGGGATCTAAATTTTTAAGCGATCTTTTTAAACGTGTCTGTAAACTTCTAAAAATAAAAAAATTACAGACTTCCGCTTATCATCCGCAATCCAACGGCGCACTGGAACGAACACACAGACCCCTAGTAGAATATTTAAGAGCTATTGTGTCCGAAAATCCAAAGGCTTGGGATCGATTCCTGAGAACCGCGGCTTTTGTATACAATAACAGCCCACATGAAGGCACTAAGCTCACGCCAATGGACTGTCTGTTCGGATTCACAGCAGATGTTCCCTCTAATCTTAAAAGAGAGCCAGAGCCCATTTATAACCACGAGAGTTACTATCACCTTCTTAGATACAAAATACAAAAGGCATATGCTATCGCCCGAAAAAATTTACTGAAAGCCAAGGAAAGGTCGAAAGCGTACTATGATAGGAACTCACGTCCGGTAACATTCAAAGTAGGAGATAAAGTATTATTAAAAAATCCCGCTAAAAAACACAAGCTTTCCCAGATATGGCTAGGACCATATCTCGTGGTACAAGCTTTTACGCCTGTTAACACAGTCATACAAATCGGTAAGAGAAGAGTAACCGTACATAATAATAGACTGAAACCATTTCACGAATAATTACTAACCTTCAAGGAAGGGATTACAATTGCATTTAAGATAAAAAAAAAAGTAAGGGAAAATTTTTTTTTTAAGAAAAAGAGTGAATAATTAAACAAATCATTTTATTTTTATAATAACACACAAAAAAAAATATTTATTTTTTAGTTTTATTTTTTTTCCATTTGTTAGAATTTATTTGTCTCGATCTTTGATCCGCTAGGCCCTCAAATTTCGTCTTTTCGGCTATATTCTCAGCTAGACTGGCCCTCATCCTGAAATAGTGCAGCTCTCTGCACAGCCTCGCACGTTTACCGCCTCGGACCAATTTAGGTCGTTCCAAGCTGCTTACGCTACTACCGCTACCGCCAACTCTCGTCTGATACTCCTCCAGTGTCAATTTTCGTGGCCCTGGTGTATATTGCGGAACATCCGGTGCTGGCCCAGAAGACGCCTTGGGCACATATGGCTCTATCGGCCTGTCCACTGGGTACAAGGTCAGACCATTAGTCTGCCTCTCGGGAACATTTAACAATTCGGCCTTAGCGATTAACTTACCAAGCGCTTTACTAATCTCGCGGGCCATTTGAAGAATATATACTTGAACAGAACACTTGATACCAATAAGTGAGACTGAATTATTTTTTCACGATATTTATAACTAAAATTATTGCTTACTTCCAAATAATTAAAAAATTCCGGTCAATTAAATAATCCCGGATACCACTTAGAACACTACTAAAAGTGGGTTATAAAAAAAAAAAAAAAAAAAAAAAAATATATATATATAAAACATATGACACTCTTGAATTATTAGCGAATAATGCATTTGCAAGCAAAGCACAATTACACAATGTACAAATCAATACATTATTCAGTTCATTACAATAATTTCAATTGCAACTGCAATGATCGAAAATATTGAGGATTCTGCGCAATCTATATTTACTGTGTCAGTTATGATATGATTTTATAAGATTCTTTTTCCTCCAGATATGGAACTAATCTTATTGGGCACCTGTTTTCCGATCTTCATGATAATAACAAATGTTGCTGCGGATCCATACAAGACTCAGACTCTAAACAATACGGGTATAATGTTCGAGGAATTAGGTCAAATTCTACTATTCCACGACAATTGGAACCTATTCACGCAAATAAATATTAGTGATTTGGAAGCGGAAACCACAATAATGGAGCACACAGGTTTTCTTCTCAATAGATTATGCGAAATACATAATACCACCACTAGTGCATGTACGGAACAAAACACGTACATACACAGTCTGATAGAAGCCATTAAAAAACGAACAACGATCATTAGAGAAATGATTACCACTCGACATCGAAGATCCTTGTTCGATGGAGTAGGTAGGGGCTTACATTATTTGTTTGGAACAATGGACGCTACTAACGAGAAACAAATATATAGCAAAATTGCTAATTTCGAAACGGATACTCAGGCACTATTAGAATTAGAGAAACACCAAATAACGCTATTCAAATCATCATTTGAGAAGTTGAGAAAACCAATCAACCAACTAGAATCGAATCAGAGAGAACTCACAAGAACAGTTAATGACCTGCTAGACATGGTTAATGGAGAAGTGAGCACAAGACAGCGCATACAAGAAGTAGTGTCTACAATTAGTTTGCAAGTGTTGGATATAGAGTTGAGACAACAAACTTTTATTCAAATCCTAACAGCATTAAAGAATAATCAGGTACATCCCTTGTTACTGTCCCCTTCCACACTATTAGAAACATACTATAGGGCACATCCTAAGAAATCTAATAAATTTCAAGATCTGGCTATCTTAACACAAGCCCTTGAAATAAAGTCTGGACTACTAAATGAGCTCCTAGTGATTAGGATTATTTTTCCAATACTGAACATGCCACCTTTCAAACTCCAACAAATACACTTGTTCCCTTTTAAAACCCTAAATAACCATTCCTTGGTGCTGGATATCAAACACACCTATATTGCAAGCCATATAGCAACACAAGAATTCGTGTTATTTAAACAATCCGAACTCCAGGTGTACAAAAAATAATCAAGTGATCTCAATGAAAGCACTTACATTGGTCCACTACTAAACCCTATACTTCAAGGGCATTACATAAAAGAGTGTCCTATAACCTTTTTATTCAATCCTTACAATGAGACTGGTAACTGCGAATATCTAGTCCAAACGCAGGCACCGCAGCTACTAATCAAATTAACTAGAAAAAATTCATGGCTCTTTTCGTTCCCCACAATGCAGAAAATCACGATTTCATGCAGAAAAAACCTACTTAGTTCTAACCTATTCGGCAACGGAGTACTAATGTTAAATGAACCTTGTCACTTTCAAATAGCTGATCAAATTATATATTTCGAAGATGAAGATCATCAGAATATTAGAATATCTCAACCAGAATACCCACACCCGCTAAAATCTAATATAAATGAAACTATTCAAAACTTCATTAAAAGCATGAATCACACTCATCAAAAACATGTAGTGATGCTAAAAGCGGAAGATGCAAATAATATTCTGAATGAAAATTCATACACTTTAGATCAGCTGAAAGAACAAATAAGTACATTGGAAAAACAGAGGAAAGAGCGTAATGAAACTCAAGTCGTTCAGATAAGCTCCCTATCTCTAAGTTCCTTGGTGATATTGTTACTCAGCTTAATAGGGATATTGAAACTCTGTAAGGTCATAAGGAAAAAGAAAAGGAATGTCATAGTAAAAACACCTAAAATAGTAACAATCAATAACCAAAAAACCCAATTAGACACTGAGACACACCCTCAAATTTGTATTGAAGCCACGGAAGTCGCAAGTCAAGTGCCCATTGCAAATGTAAAGAATCGCAATCTACCAATTTCAACCCCAATACAAGAGACACCTTCGATAAAGAAAGTCAGACAAATCTCACAAACGTTCCAATCGGAAATCGTAAGAGCAAACAAATCTCGAATTTCCTCACTGCCACCTACCCAAGAACTAACAACAACAAACAAAACTACCTCACAAATAAATAGTTCGGAATTAAAAGATGCAATCAAACACCGTGCTACCCAGCCTACACAGGCAAGTAACAAAGTAAGTTTAACAACAAGAGAACCGCCTCCACCCCCTCCTCTTCCAAAATCATTAATTCATGTAGAGCAGAATCCAATTACACGTACCCGTCATCTACAGGTAGTTTTAACTATTTTGAACGTACGAATAATAGAAATATGTAAACAAGATTGAAGATGTAAAACGTAACCCAATAAAAGAGTATTCATAAACATTATATGCATTAGAAGTAAGATACCTATTTATAGAATGAAAAAATATGTATAAACACATTAAAGAATTTTTTTAAATAAATAAAAACATATGTATAAAAACATATAAAAGAAGAAATATGTATAAACACATATGGTATAAAAGAAAAGATATGTATGAACACATATAAAGAATTTTTTTCAATAAATAAAAACATATGTATAAACACATATAAAAGAAGAAATATGTATAAACACATATGGTATAAAAGAAAAGATATGTATAAACACATATAAAGAATTTTTTTTCAATAAATAAAAACATATGTATAAAAACATATAAAAGAAGAAATATGTATAAACACATATGGTATAAAAGAAAAGATATGTATAAACACATATAAAGAATTTTTTTTCAATAAATAAAAACATATGTATAAAAACATATAAAAGAAGAAATATGTATAAACACATATGGTATAAAAGAAAAGATATGTATGAACCCATATAATGAATTTTTTTCAATAAATAAAAACATATGTATAAACACATAAAAGAACAAATATGTATAATCACATGTAAATTTTTTTTTATAAAAAGTAGGTATAAACAAAATTTTTTTTTAAGTAAAAATAAATTATGTATGCTCACATATATAAAACATCAAACAGCCATAATTATAAATGTATATATGTAGGAATTTAAAAAAAAAAATATATATATATATAATATGCACATGTAATAAAAATTAACATAACATAGCAGTAATACTAATAACCTAGAAAAATAATGGATATAAATTTGTAAATCGAGAAGTCAATTATTGTACCGGCACTCGGCATTATGTATATACATACATATAAAACCAATAAATTTCTCGAAAATTATCAAACGATCGAACCATATTCTAATGTGTTATTCCTCTTCTACGAATAACACATATTTTTTAAAAAGGTGGAGATTTGTTACATACATACCTCCACCCACAATTTTGAGAAAGCATTGTAACATATGTACATACCTATAACAATTATCAAAGAAATGCTAGCAACCGCAAGCCTACATATTTTCATCATTTTCAATGAACATACATGCCTACATCATTTCCATTAAATTATAATTCCACTCGTTACTGACCTTCCTCAATTACTTAACAAGTAGAGGAAATAACTAAGGTAGAATTGAGTGACGCAATACCCTGCGCGCAAGAATTCGCACGTTGTAATACGATAACCTTGCGCCAGCGGTAGAACCCAGGTGACCAAATGATGGTTCACGAGTTGCATATGAAGAAAGTAATATGTATGTAAGTATGTATGTAAATCATGAATATCACGATGAACAAGCAACAAGCGGTTAGCGTTTATCAAGATTTATGTATGTACGTATGTAACAACAAATGCGAAAATGTACTGACGAAACGCTCAGTACGATTATAGTCAGAAAAATATCTATATGTATGTACGGAAGCGACGAGTGCCGCAATTTATTTGTAAACAGAAATAAATGAAGTGCAAATGACCTAACACTTTGTACTGTTATATACAAAGTGTTGGGTCGGAAGTATTTCATTTATTTCCGTATTAATAAGATTCTTGTGTATAAATAAGCAAAGAATTTGAAGAATAAATGTCAGTCGATTTGAGTCGAGTTAGAATACAGTAAACGGTTCGTTTCACTCAGGAGTTGTGCTTAAAACAAGCTACTCCAAAATAAACTCAGGAGTTGTGCTTAAAACAAGCTACTCCAAAATAATATCAGGAGTTGTGCTTAAAACAAGCTACTCCAAAATAATATCAGGAGTTGTGCTTAAAACAAGCTACTCTAAAATAATATCAGGAGTTGTGCTTTAAACAAGCTACTCCACAATAATATCAGGAGTTGGGCTTTAACAAGCTACTCCACTCAACGACAGTCGCTGCCGGGAAGGGCAAAAATAAAATCAACAAATTAAGTCAAAACGGTTTCTTCGCAAAGAAACCACAACAAGTTTAAGTAGGATAGATTCATACTTAACATATCCAGGAAGGCGAGATTTCATGAAATAATTATAAAAAAGGGTACGCTCGTCGAGTTTTTGACGTGAGCCGTTCATTTTTTGTTTTTAGAAATAAATATAATTTTGAGTCAATGAAAGCTAAGTCGGATGTTTTAATTAATAAAATCAATTCGAAAGAGAGAAACTATTAGATGGTTAATCGAGTAGTTTATTAACACTTGAGACTACTTGAAATCACAGAGAAATTTTAACGTCATAGGACTGTTATTATAAACGCAGTTATATTATTGTTTTTGTTGTTATTTGTTGTTATTTGTTTATTCACTGCACTAAATGTTTCAAGTTCAATAAATACTAAAATTTGAGAACTACAAGATATATATATATATATATATATATATTATAATATAAAAAGCTGAAACCAATGTTTATTAAATGATTAATATATAAATTTGATTTACACAACTGTAGCAATTGACTTGTACTCAGCTGATCGATATATAGCAGCTGATTTACTAGACCTTTTATTTGATTGAGGTGTGGGCTGAGGATATTCTTTATTGCAGTCGATACCCGCAATAAAGCGGATTTGTTAGGAATTGTCTTATTACAGTCGAAAGCCGCAATAAGTCTCTTTATTACAGTCGATACCCGCAATAAAGTGTTTTGTGTTAGTGATTTTCTTACTACAGTCGAGACCTGCAGCAAGAATATTTATTACAGTCGAGACCCGCAATAAAGTGGTTTTGTTAGTAATTGTCTTATTACAGTCGAGACCCGCAATAAGACTCTTTATTACAGTCGAGACCCGCAATAAAGTGTTTGTGTTAGTAATTGTCTTACTACAGTCGATACCCGCAGTAAGACTCTTTATTACAGTCGATACCCGCAATAAAGTTGTTTTATTAGTAATTGTCTTATTACAGTCGACCCCCGCAATAAGACTCTTTATTACAGTCGAGGCCCGCAATAAAGTGGTTTGAGTTAGTAAATTTCTTATTACAGTCGAGACCCGCAATAAGAAATTTTATTACAGTCGAGACCCACAATAAAGTTATTTGTTACTAATATATTATCTCAGTCGAGACCCGAGATAATATACTATAAGTCAGTCGAGACACGACTTAAAGTGAATGTTAGTATGTATATTAACTTCAGTCGAGGCCCGAGGAAAGATTCTTCATCTCCGTCGAGACCAGAAATAAAGTGTATTGTTAGTACTATTTTTTATTGCAGTCGCTACCCACAATAAAAAACCTTTAATTTAATCGCTATCTAAAATAAACTCCTTAATCCAGTCGGTACCCAGAGTAAGAATATTTTATTTTAGCCGTCAATTAAACAAAGTATTTAATTTAGTAATAAAATATAACACTAGGAAAAATCACTAGGAAAGAACACAAAGGAATATATTGCCAAGTTAATCACTGCACTGCTAAATCACAAAAGAGATCGAATCAAGTCAAACTGCTGTTTATATAGCCAGAGTTTGCGCACGGCACCAAAGAACGGTAGTCAACGGCGTGTGGCAAAAATATTGTCATAGCACCAACTTGCATAGCAACAATAACCTGACCTAGCAACTGCACTTCATCATTGGTTCATAAAGTGTTACCATTTTAGTTATTGTTGTTAACAAGCTGCACTCAACCTTATGAATATATAAAATATTTTAAGTAAATTAAATTTATTTCCAAACCAATATGGTCTAAATATCAATAAATAACTTTCGCATTTGTTTAATTAGAAAATTTACTTACCAGAAATATTTGTAAAATACCTCAAGCTATCTCAGACGTAGCTGGTAGTAGCACGCACGAGTTGCTGCGCATCCCAATATACTGCTGCGCAGTAATTTCTCGTGTAATGGCGGAACGTGGTTCGTAATGAGAATTTCTTGTGTCTCTGTTCCGTGTTGTATATACCTGCTGCTGTCAGCTGACTTGAGTTGACAGCAGCAATTGTTGATGTTTTGGAAATTTTCTTCGTGGGATTACTGCAATTAATTAGGTAAGATGAATTATAATATATATAATATAAGATTTGGTTCTTGGTGGTCTTTTCTCTTCTTTTTAGAATTTAATGATGAAGAGGCGTTCAGCACGAATTTGGCATACATGCCACAAAAATAATTGCCCCGCGAAGAAGTTGAAACTCATGCGGCTGGCGAGACCCTGAGTTGCTTAGGAGAATAGGTAAGTCGCTACATTTGATTATTAAAATGTAACTAATTTGTTCTCTTTCAGAAGTTCATTTCTGTTCGGAACAGTGTATGTAGAAGATGTATTCTAGAGTAATATTGGGTATTTGGTTTAAACGTGGTTTTCAGATGTTATTGAAAAATATTATATTGCTAATTGATATAGCATTAGCAAGTCCTACCATCACGAAACGTAAAAATATCTGCTTATCTCCCCACATTTTGCAGCACATGAAATTTATTTTCTTTTATTTAAAAATTTGAAATTGAAATTCTTGTTGACTTGACGTTGCACCTCAAATTGTTGATTTTTTGACAATTCTCCGAATGACTAACTCTTTTTTGTGCTCTGTATAATATCAGTGACAACCATATTAAAAAGGAGACAGTAATGCCTTCTAGGACTAGTAATGACACCACTAAAGCACTGGAGGACAACCATGACGGTCCGAGGTATGATGTATGTTGATTCGCATTTCCTTGGCTTTTTTCAAATTTTGTACCACTTCGACTACTTTGTGCTGAACAATTTTTGATTCGTACTTTTCGAGGAATATTTTTCCTTGCAGAGCTTTCCAAATATAGCTTCTGTCAATCGAGTGTGCCGGCTTGACACGTGCAATTCGTTGCATCCCTGACACCCTCCGAACCATTCCCTTTGATCCCGATATACTAAACCCTGTGGACAACCTTCCCCCCCTGGAGAGTGCCTACCGCGAGAATTCTAACAGACGAAAAAACCTACGAGCACCTTGACAATACATCTAAAATAAGACTCCATACAGATAAATACAGACGCATAAACGCAAACAGAAACATCTACACTGACGCCTCAAAAAGTGAGGAGGAAGTCGGCATTGCTATCTGTTCGGACAAAGATGGAGACGAACTCTCCCTCACCTACGCATTACCATTCTGGGCAGATGTCTTTTCGGCGGAACTTACGGTTATCTGGGAGGCCGTAAGGTGGGCTGTGAAGCAGGAAGGCACCTGCGCAATATTTTCGGACAGCCTGTCCTCGCTGAAGGCTATTGAAAATATAAAAAATAGAAACCCCCTGGCATCCAATGTCAGGAAGTCCCTACACACTGGTAAGATCACCTTGGCATGGTACCCAGCCCATGTCGGCATCCCGGCTAATGAAAAAAGCGGACACACTTGCCAAAGACGCGCTACGCTGCGACAGTATAGAACTCACGCCGCCGAGCTACAAAGCCGCCAGGGCACATGCACGTAGCCGCCAACACAATGTCAGAAGCGCCGCCTGGAGCTTATCCCGTTCTTTCCTTGCCTCACACCACAAATCATCTGACAAGCCCATTATGCTCGACGCTCCAAGGGATAAAATGATACCTATCGCGAGATTGAGACTTGGTCATATTCTTCGAGTGAAAAAAAATATCTTTACTAGAGAACCTGCCCCAACCTGTCCCTACTGCCGTAACACCTCCTTATCGACGGCACACATTCTTCAGCTATGCATAGAAGTACAGAGACTACTTAACGCGGAACGAGCAAAACACCTACAGAACTCCTTACATACAGTGAGGGGGACACGCACACACTACTCTATGCATTGAGGACATACCTACAAGACGGAGAACTACACACCAAACTCTAACACAGACACACAGTTTTATATGAAATATAAAAAAAATTTCAAAAAAAAAGGAGAAGAAAAAAAACATATTTTCATTAAAATTAAAGAGGAAAAAAAAGGAAACAGGAGGCAAAAGGAAAATAATAATAAAAATAAAAATAAAAATATATATATATATACAGGGTGTCCCGTAAGTCGACGTCAAGCCAAAATCGGGTGATAGACCAAATCATAACAGTTCCCAGAAAAATATAAAAAAAAATATAAAAAGTCATGTATTTTTCAAATTATAGACATTTCTTTTGTTTTCGAGAAAATGTACACCTTGTGATGGTTTTTTAGCTCCTGTTGCTACAAATCTTTACTTTTTTTCAATTTTTTTTTTCTTATGTAATTCCGAGTAGTGCTTATGTAACCTGCTGCTTTAAATTCTAAGCCTACTGTTCCACCTTGGAAGAAATTGTCACATTTTACCGAACCAAGAATAGAAAATTAATATTTCACCCAACTATAACTGACTGTAATGAAAAAAAAAATGTACTACGCCAGTTTGGCAAGTAACTTTAAAAGTTGACGCATTTAAAAAGGTTTCTAAAATGGTATAACACTTGCTACAATATTTCTTAGATTACGACCAAAAAAAAATTTCTTCAAGAAACCCAGTTTCGAAAAATTTCTTTTCATCTACTAAAAATGTGTACCCGAAGCTTGCCGTAAGACCGTAACTTTAAGCTTCTAGTTTGAGTGAGACGGAGAGTCATTACATGAAGTGTGAGTGAGACAGTAGTGACGCTTTCAAGTTAGAGATCCTAACTTTTTGTTGAATTTAAGACAAATTTTCCTTAAGGCTGAATGGCAAAAAATAAAGCTCTCGATTCCGAGCTTCCATTTAACTATGTAGTTGTAGCGTGAGCTTTCGTTCAAAGCTTTCGATTTAGTGCCACACGCAGAAGCATTACTCGCTGTACATAAGTATCTTGACCTAGCAGCAGTACATAATCAATGCTGTATTGGCATGGCAGAAAATTTTTTTTCCTTTTTTTCTCTAGGAAACATGTCTGCCATATTCAAACCGAAACGTATTGTTTTGTTGTTGTTCGGAATTTAATTGAACTGCTTTTGTAATTTTATTACATACAGCCTTTGGAATCTTTATATAACATCCCTTGTCTTCTATGTATATATATTGTATATGCACAATGGTTCAAACAAGTTGGATTAAATTGGAGGCACATAGAGCATCTCAATTTAAAATTGGAAGCAAGGCCTTTTCCACATTCGCCTATAATATATAAATTTATGAGCGTACATCCAAATTTTTCACCATGCTCAGTAATAACCTTGAGGTTTTTAAAAAGAAATCTATCTCTATAATCCGACGTCCATAGATGCAACTAGTTTCAATGTTCTGTGAAATATCAACACTTTCCACAGTCATGTCAAATTCCTTGGAACTCGTTGTTCAGTCCTCACATATATGTAAGATCCCACGATAGATTTCTTACTTTCAAGACGTTCATAAAGCTTGAGGCAGCAAGCTGAGTAATACTCCATCGATGACTAATCTACCTAAAAACGAAGAAAGAAGACACAAAGTATCATTCAAATTTATTTTATATACAAATAATACTTATCTAATTAAATCCTCCAGCACATCAGCTCGCATTCGAAAGTCGTTTTTGGAATGATTATTCATTCAATAAAAAGCTACTGCTCCTCCTCTGCCATTTATCTAAAACAATATATATAAAAATCATTAATTAAACAACACAATTCCATAAAATATACCACAGTCTACTTACCTCCCTATATTTACAAATTTGTCGATGACATCAAGTGACATTACGTCAACCAGCTGTCTGTGGTGCATTCAGACATCGCATCAATCGTTGCTAGGGCAACACCAAGAGGCGAGAATTCGTAACTGGTTACAGCGGCTATATAAAGCCGATGAAATTCAGTAGATGGCACCATTCTTTTGGCAGAGTTGATCTGTATCAGAGCTAATCTGAGTAAAAAGAATTGTGTTTCCTACCTTATTACAGAAGATAATTCTGGTCAGGGATAACCTGAATTTCCTTTCACATTACACAGAAGATAAATCTGGTCAGGGATAACCTGATTTCCTTTCCCATCACACAGAAGATAATTCTGATCAGGGATAACCTGAGCGCCTTATTACTACAGAAGATAATTCTGATCAGGGATAACCTGAGCGCCTTATTACTACAGAAGATAATTCTGATCAGGGATAACCTGAGTGTCTCAACTTTCCATAAAATCATTTACTTCTGTGTGCCCTCACGCATCACCACAGAAGATAATTCTAATCAGGGATAACCTGAGTGCTAGAATTCTCTAGAAGTTTTTTACTTCCGTGTGCTTAGACGTAACACCCCTTTGAATTTTATTTCAGAAAATTTTAATTTATTCATAGAAGATTCACATTTTGCTTCTTCTTCTTTTTCAGAATAAATAATTCAAGGGTGGCGAACTGCGGAGGTGTTTTGAATTATTGAATTTATTTTTTTTGAATTTTTACTATTGAATTTGATATTAGTTTGTAGGGTAGTTTTAGATTGATTTTATTGAATTATTGAATTATTGTGATATTTAGGTTAAGCAAATTTAAGTTTTAAATAAAAGTTTTATATTTGAATTTTAAAACTAGTTGTCCATCAGAAACAGGCACTCCCTCCCACTCGTGTCATTATGGATTTGGTTAATTGAAGAAACGACCGGTAAATCCCTTGGAGAAAAGGAAAAAAAATGCAAAAACGAAACTTTTCTGCTCAGCATGTAGCTGAGTACGTAAATTACAATAACAGTATATACAAATTTGTAAAAACATAAAAAAAATAAAAGTTTATTACAACATAGCTGATCTTTGAGAGCTTTATAAAACTTACCTGTGTTTTCGCGGTCTTTTTGCAAACCCCGTTTTACCCGCAAAACGTGAGGTGCCCCTTTTACGGGTTCTCTTTGACATTTTAATAACTATTTATCCATTTACTGAAATCACTTAATCACTTAATCACAATTCAAAATGATGCACATACATATATCCATATAGAATGTACCCAATTGATAACGTTAATTATTTGCCGAATACACCTGGAGCGAAAAAAACCGAGTATTTGCATGGATTACAAAACAATTTCCCAATCTCAAACAAAATATGCAATAAAAAAGTGAAAACAGAAAAAAATTCCAAATAATTTTCCCTCGGCTTATATTCTAAATAAATATCTTCCGTCTCTTTTTAACTAAACCATAAACGAAAAATATTAACAAATATTCTCCCTTTTCTCTCAGTGCATTCCTAATCCACTCCAACAACAAAGTTGCACACACAGCTAGCAGCAGACGGGCAGTGCTTGGATAGATACTCATTTTTAGAGACACATAAGATAAATTTGTTTGCCTTTTTTTACTGGAACCTATCGCCAACTCGGAAAGCTTTTGAGAATTAAAATGAATAAAAATCAATTTTATCATTTACTTTTTATCACGATAGAGGTTTACAAAATGATTTTTATAAAATAAACTACTTTCGGGATTAATCCAGTTTTTGGGCCACTGAATAGAATCACCTCAATCTTCATTATCGTGTTAAAATAAACGTGTAGCAACAAATTTTATTCAAGTTACAAGAGTCTCAAACTTAATGTTATGAAAGTAATTATAACATGAAAAATATTAACAAATTTGAAAAAACAGCTCCACCAGTATTTACAAATATGTTTGGAAAACCTATGTACGAAAAATAATAAAAATTGGTGTGTACATGAAAAAGTTATTCGAGGGGAGAGGAAAATAACACTGTTTTTTGAGGTTTTTGATTTTTTAAAAAAAAACTCAAATTTTTTTTCAAAAATCTAAGCCCAGTATCATTTGAACTTAAGAGTTTCTAATATTTTGCCGAAGGTTTCAAATCAATATCATAAAAACTGTGGAAAATAAAAAGGGGGAACAAAATGCTTACAAATTTATTCAGCCTTAAGTTTAAAATTAAACACCAATTATTTGGATGCTAAGATTTATTATTTACAAAAGGTGTTCAAATTGCCTTCCTTCTGCTGCAATACAAGTTCGACATCTTCTTAAAAAGGATCGGGTTATCAGCCGGGCAAATCTTCCATTGATGACAAATTCAACTGGTTTCGTAATTCTGGAGCTCACGTTTTTGTAAAATTCGGTGAGCTATACTTTTAGGCACTCCTGTGCTTTCCTGGATTGCACGTACCAAAGTACTTGGGTCTGCATCAACTGCTTCAAGTACTATGTCCTCGTAAGGTATGGAACTCTTTCTTCACCATGTAGTTGGTTTGGAAGTCGGCCCTCTGTGGAGAATAGACGATGCACATTTGTAAAAACTCAATAATTTGACGAGCGAGCGTTACTATCTTGCTCACTCACACTTCATGTAATGACAGTCCGTTTCACTCAAACTAGAAGCTTAAAGTTACGGTCTTACGGCAAGCTTCGGGTATACTAGAATCATTTTTAGTAGGTGTAAAGAAATTTTTCGAAACTGGGTTTCTTGAAGAAAAAATGTTTTTTGCCGTAATCTAAGAAATATTGTAGCAAGTGTTATACCATTTTAGAATCCTTATTAAATGCGTCAACTTTTAAAGTTACTTGCCAAACTGGCGTAGTACATTTTTTTTTCATTACAGTCAGTTATATAAATAATTTCTGCCTTCTTATTGTGCATTTCGTACTGTTATGACAGTTAATCAGGTCTCTTCCGTTTCGGAACTTGACGTTTATGCTTTTCTCTGTCTTGCGCCGGAAATGTACTGATGTTCATAGTCCTTTCAGGGTTATTTGGAGTATATCTAGTGTTACGTGGGGGTCTACTCTTATAGCTTAGGTAGAGTATTGTCTACTCAAGCTAGTTCACCATTCTCAAATGAGTGGAGCCCATACTTTTCCGCGAAGGCATTTTTCCATATTATTTACTTCCAGATGGTCTAAAATAGTTTTCTTAAGAGCTTTGAAGAAGTGTTCTTCAAACCCTTGCACCGTGTCTTCATTGCTGCTGCTTAGGAACCAGGCTGTCAAGCACACAATCCGCTTCTGATACTAGATCGGCTTTTTCAGTTTTTTTATGGCAGCGATGCATTTAACCTTCCTGTGTAGGTGAGGTTAATTGTCTTTCAGCTCTCGTCGATGACATGGATTACTGGTGGCATTGATTCTATTATTCAGTCATCTGGAGTTCCTCTTCACTAGGTTATCTTCGCCATCCATTCCTGTTTCCCTCTTCATTGAACATAACTAAGACTTTGTTCTACTGCCACCATGAGGGAACTTTTTTCTGAGATTTATACCACGTTAAAATCGGCATCGTCTGGAGCACCCACCAGTGGTCAATGGCGGCGATTTTCTATATATACAATTTTTCATTGTAGGAATTAGACCGTAAATCTTCCAAATTAAACTTCACCAAATTGGTCACCATTAAACTGTGTTTTTCTAACTGTGGCAATCCATATAGATTGGCGAGATTGAAATCACTTTCTACGTCAGTCCTCATAAGCCTAGACGTCTTCCACCTTCTTGGACACCCACACATAATATTAAAAGCAATTTTGATATTTGCATGTCTGTCTGTCCTCACAATAATTCGAGAACGCATTTACTGAGAGAGAATTCAAGTTCTGAAATGGGACAAATCGCATAATTCATTAGTAGACTTGCCATATAGAAATTTTGCTTTTCACTATATACAGTATTTCAGAAATGAACTAAATTGGGCAAACTCTTGGTGTTGCGATACGAAAATTGAATGTTTTTACGTATACTAAGAAAACGGTCAGCCCTAGCCGTTTTTAGTGTAACTTCCATCAGTATTATATTTTTTCTTTGTTTGAGCATGGCTTTTATTTTTCCCAATTACTGAGAATCTCTTCAGAGTATACAATTCTATGAAATTGGTTATAATTATATTCGCGAAATAACACTCAGGCATTCATCTAGGGTATCTTGATATTAGCCCAATTCTAGCTTTTTCCTTATTAATTGAATAATATATTGTTCTGTATTTCCCACCTAGAAAATTATGTTCTCCTGAATACTACAACTTAGTTGCCCTGAGTCTCATAACCGAAAAGTTATACCAGTGCATTGCCTTTAGGATAATCTACATTCTTTTTATTGCTCATCCGGAGAGTTATATATGCCAGATAACACAGAACAAATTCTGACCATCTTCTCGATATGCTCCACAGGATATGAAAACATGTGCACTGACTACACGAATTGATATGAAAATACATATTCTTCTTCATGACCGCCCTGCCGAGCGAAATCTTCGGGCTTCCGTCAAAAATGATAGTGTGATAATCGGTGGTAATAGTGCGTATCTGAAAGAACGTATTTCAAACGGTATTAAATATATATGGACGAATCCCATATTCGGGACGTTTTCAAATGAATATAATGTAGAAAAAAGCATAAACTAACTACAAAAATTATTCACTAGAAACCACCACAAACTAGAGATTATTTAAAAGTGACTGAGAACATTAACCGAGATTCCGTTTTGAAACGAAAATTCGATATAAAATTAGGTATCGAAAATGTATCGTTTTTATGTCCGACGGTACACAAACGTGAACGCTGTTGTACCGCGGCAGGAACTAAAATTCGATTTTCTAAAATGCATATTCTATTCATATCAAGTTAAAATTGAATGAAGTTTACCGACGATCGGTTCCACGTCTGTGTCCAAAAAGTATCTTTTTAAAACATGTTCCATCTTGTTATCTGGGATACTCCAAAATCCGTTTACCGGTTCGTAGTAGTTAAATTTTTTCCGGGAATAGGTTTCTAACCACCCTCATCTAGGAGGAGCGTGAGTAGTCAATACTCGTATCATAGGCAAACTTTTATAATTGCATATCAGCAGTACCAGTAGGTATATAAAGGACTTTGGTGAGATTGATAAAAATATTAATACAGCGGGGTGAGGCAGTGGGAAATTGGATCCGGTCAGTGCTTGCCCACCTACACCCACCCTGAGTCACTACCCTGACTGTTATTGGAATAAATATAATCACTTACCAACATTATGATTGTTTCTCGAAAGGACTCTAGTTTTAAAGAATCCTTACCATTTCCTAGAAAGAAAGAGTAAGTATACTGTGTTTCAAAGCATTTGCCTAAAATGAAATTTTACTGGCTTTACAGGAGCTTCCCACCATTCGCCGACTATTCACAACTTTCGTACGTTAAAAGAGCTGGCATAGATCTGGCTGGCACAGTCCCGTGTGTAGATGTGTACACAAAGTTCCCTGTCGACCTCCATAAGAAATTCTCTCTGTAAGAACTTATTTGAAAGACAGTGTTTCCTAGACATTCACTGCTTAGTAAGTAGATTATCTAGAGGTCTACTCTCTTGCAAAAAACTGCACCTCCTGTTTCAAATCCAACATAGAGGTCTTTCTGAACAAAAAATTATTTCTGTATTTTTTACTTACTGCCTCTAGGGTATGATATGAGTTGGTTATTTAATATTTACATTTTTTTGCCTTATGTATCCATAATTGGATGTACTCTAAAAACACGCGAACGGCATTAGACGTGCAATGCAGGAGAATCTGATTTAATTAAAATTGAAACTGAAACTGAAATTTCATTCAAATAAGAAAAGCTTATAAAAAAATCATTCATTATATTATATTATATTAATTTAGCTTTTGCTAATTTTCTTAGCCAACACTTCGCTTCCTCACAATATAATGTACAAATTCAACAACTTGTAAAACCTGTTGGGTAAATACCATACTTGAAAATGTTATAATTCAACTCAAGGAAATTGTACTTACATTTTTCCATAATATGAGCGTGTTACTTGATATTTTTTCCATTGATAGTATTTCAAAATTGTCGTAATTTAGATGACATCTATTAGGAGTTAACGTTAGTTTTCATTTGCTAAATAATCTTTCTACCGAAGCACTACTGGGCAGTGCTGTGTTGTATTCGGAAAAAAAAGGCTTTTTAACACCGAAAGACGTTTGTTTTCAAAACACTCCAGATTTTGTCTGTAGAAAACTTATACTCCAAGATCAATTTCTGACCCTCCATTGAATTTTGGTCATCTTCACAATCTGAATCCCAAAATCAAGTAGCTTGATTGTTATCTTCGGATTGCGTATTCATGTCGAAACATTCGGTTTTATTGATTCTGGAAATAATAAACTTCTCAACCAATTATGCGAGGATCTTCAAATCCATTTTCCTCTACAAGAATTTTTGTTCTATGCGTCACAAACGGAATGGCAAACTTAGTAGACAGACCCTATAGATTTTAATAATAATATTTTTTAAATATATATATGACTCTTTATTTAGTGGTTCATTGGCTCTTTTAAAAATTTCTTAAAGATAGGTGTTAAAAGGCTCTACAAAGTGTAAACAAAAAGACGCTAGCTAATCCAAAAATTATGAAAGGTCAATGGGGACAATTAAACAATTAAAACAAATATAAAAACTAATAAACAAGAAAAATTGCACAAACAAAAGGTAAACAAACTAGACAAAATCCTCAAAAGAGACGTATAACGGACACAAGAATTTTGAAAAAGGACTAAAAGATAGACACAAAATTTAAAAGTCCCAATTTTGACAATTGGGTAAGTGGCAGTTCCAAGAAGCTCCAATTTCCAAAATAATCTTATAAAAATAAAAATAAATATATAAATATATATAAATAATAAACGAATGAATTTTCAACATAAAATTTTCAAATTTAGCACCGAAACCGAAACCGAATTAAGAACTAAATAGCCGAACGAACGAAAAAATTTACCCGTAACCGTTATAGAGTCCCGCGAGAGCAGCCTGTAGTATCATTGACCTCTACAAACTGCCCTCATCATCCCTCCAACTTAGGATCTCTAACAGAGTGCCTCTCCTTCCCACAGCACTTGCAACGATTCCTAAGCGGGGAGAAGCCCCCTGGACTAGTGTTGCAAATGCTGTGGCCTGCTATCACCAGCGAAAGACAAGAGCTCCGTTCTGCACCGGCGATAGTGGTTGCTATGTGCAGTTGAATGTGTGTGCGTTCGTTGCCAGATATTCAAGACGTAAAACGTCTCTTCAATCTGTCAACGAAGTGGCGCTTAAGTGCGTGTGCGTGGTGTTGTGGGTCAGTGTTGTGGTTCCCATATTCGACTCTCATGTAGTACAAGTGAATTGTAGATTTGGCCAGTGTCAACACAAAGCTAATCAGACAAGACATAGAAACGATGTTCTAGTAATGCTGAAATTCGGTGGATGAACTGACACATATCGCGCACGAGTTCCATTAGATCTTGGAAATCTGGGCAAGTAAAGAGCCTGGAAAACAGGGTGCCTTCACCAACACAAACTGTGCAAATCCTCTGAACTCGGCAGTTAATATTTGACAACTGACTAGGATGCACAAGACTGTGATGCAGCAATTTGAATGCTACATCAGCATCTTTGTAATTAGAAGGATAACTGTAGACTACTCTGCAAGTTATCTCTCCCATCACACCCATATTCACCCCGAGGTGTGTTCGCCATCTGTTGTATCCTGCATACTCCGGAGGTCTTATTGGCATAAGCACGTCACGGAGCACACGTGTTGTAAATGTGCTGAAAGGTGTGTGAGGTGGTCTGTTCAGAAAGAAAGCATCTTCTAACTTAGTGCCAGGGTCACTGGTCCCAAGTTGGCGAAATCTCTCCCGTGCAGAAGCAGCCAGGTCATGTAGTTGTGCAGTGTTAGTGTTTATTAGACAGCTTCCAGAGAAATCAATAATATCTCCGAGAACCGTCAGTGTATGCGTGTCAGCTTCAAAACCCCGATCATTACTGAACACAGAATATATTAATTCAGGATTAAACCTGATTGGAATTGACGCGAATTGCGTGTACCGTAGAGCATTCCACTTAAGGTGAAATGCTGGCCTGATTCTGCCCCACGTCTGAATCGTTGTGATTAGATCCTGTGGCCAGTCACGAGGATAAGGTGGTCGAACAGAGAGTAGGTAGTAATACTCCCCTATGCCGATCCCTCCCAGTACATTCACCCACAGTTGAGAAATCAAGCTGTCTCTCTGGCAAAATACTCTTTGGAATGCACGCACTTGGAGACACCTTGATTTCACAACCAAGTTAGTGAGACCTAATCCACCTATCTTGACTGGCAGACAGCCGTGCTTTCAGCAACCCATCATCTTCCGCACCAAAAGGCGTCTATCGCTTTTGCTTGAAGAAGACCTACGAAGCCTTCATCAAACGTCTCAGACTTTAGCAAATGGACGAGGTAATCAAATAGTTTATCACGACTGACCTACCCATTAAGGATAATGGAAACAGTCGACTACGTCATGAGTTCACAGCTCTAGAGAATTTCTCAAGAGCGATGCGGCTATAATTTGATTTACTCTCGCATCCGATATACACACCTAAATACTTTCCGACAAGTATGGATAATCAGTGGAGTATCTGTACGATCTCTCCACCTTCCACACCACAAGCCTTGACTCTTACTAAGGTTGATTTTAGCGCCCGCTATACGTTCGAACTGTTCGAAAACAGCACGAGCGACCGGAAAAGCTTCATCTCCTGTCACGAAAATAGACAGATCATCCGCATACGCCAACATAAGAGACCTCGCATTGGTATATGGTAGATGGACCGCATACTGTCCGACGAAGATTCACCAGTAGCGGCTCCAACGAAAGATCATAAAGCATACTTGATAATGGACAGCCCTGTCTGATACCTCGATGAAACGAGATAAGAGCCTGAACTTGTCCTTGATGCTTAATCAAAATCGCTGAATCTCTATACAGTTTCCCGACGATAGCGAGCCACCTGGGCGGAAACCCAAATGCCTCAAGAGCATTAAAGAGATACTCGTGCGGGACGCTATCAAAAGCGTTTTGTTGATCTAATGAAATCATGGCCATTTGTGCACCTGTGTGCTCATGGTAGGCAAACAAAGCTTGGCTACCGCTATGACCAAGTATACAATAGGACTGTTCCGGGTGTATTACCGAAGCAATCACTGAGCGGAGTATCGCCCCTAATGCTTTGCAGACGATTTTGTAGTCTACATTGCAAAGGGTTACTGGCCTCCAGTTCCCCATCCTCTGCAAAACTCCCTTCTTTGGAATCAAGCGCATAACAGATCTCCTCCAACTAGAAGGAAAGTCTGAATGTGTCTCAACCGCCGAATTGAAGACTTCCAAAAGGTCAGGAATTAATAAAACCCTGAAACGTATGAAGAATTCTGGAGTCAAGCCGACATGACCAGTTGAAGTGTCGCCTTAGATCCTTTGTCGCAGCAATCATATCCTCCAATGTGATTACTATATCCAGGAGCTCCTTACTGTCTTCAAAGGAAGTGGGAATATTCTCAAGAAATTCATGAGTGGTCGAGGATGTAGTCGACGTCGATTGAGAGTAGAGAGTACTGTAGTAGTCTCGAATATATTCTGATAGCTGTTGTCCGTTGAGGACTTGTCCAGATTCATCAATTATCGATTCGACCTCACAAGAAGCAGTACGACGTCTAGTCGCCTGAAAGAAGTACTCGGTTGAATAATCGCCTTCTCTCAGCCAGCGCGATTGGCCGCGCAGAACAAACTCCAAGCTGTGCTTGTAAGTCTGTGTCGCCGAGCGTTCCTTTATTCCATTAAAATAAAGAGTCAACCCCGGCTGATTTGGGAGAGGAGCTGCCACCCGAGAGACCTCGGCCGACAAGCTAGAAGCTTGATAGCCACTTCGATTGAAACTCGTCTCGATAAAAGACCGAATCTGGAGCCTTACAACATCCCACCATTGACTAAGAAAAGGAAAGTCAGCTTTCTTTTCTTGCCAATCGTGCCAGAAATCAATGAACTCATTGATGAACTGCTCGGAATTCAACAAATAGTTGTTGAATATCCAGTATGCAGTTCGTCCTTCAACTAGAGTGCTGGTCGCCACTACAAGAAGATGATCACTAATCGAACACACTTCATGAGTGACACCAACGAATTGTTCTAGTATTCCAGCTGAGACGTAAAGTTTATCAATTCTGGAGCCTGAGAGACTTCCATGGATATTTCGCGAGACCCTCGTGTCTGATCTAGTCGTAGGATGCATCAAACGATAGATATCCACGAGTCTAAAAACACCGACAAAATTCCTCAATCGAGTAGCATTGACAGAGTTGAACTCAACGCCAGAGTGCGATCCATTGAGGGATTCAGAGTGCAGTTGAAATCACCTCCGAGGACAGTTTCACCGCTAAAATTCACCACACAGAACTGAACACTATCAAGAACTTGTCTTGTAATGTCCTGGTCATGAGGAAGGTACACGTTTACTATTGTTGAGTTTATTAATGTACCTCTAGTACTCTCATCTGAGCACCTTTTGATGTGGAACACGACACGGTAATCACACTACGTGCCGTCAAGATGATTGGGCGTTTTCCTTGATTGTCCCGAGATGGGTAGAGCAGCGATGCGTATGGAGCAGCTTACTAGCTTTACTCCCAGTACGGTGCAATGGAGCAGCTTATTAGCTTTACTCCTAGTATATGAGAACGGAGCAGCTTACTAGCTTTACTCCTAGGTACAGATGAATGGAGCAGCTTACTAGCTTTACTCCTGGGTAAGTGAAACAACTCGTGTTCTGACTAACTCACTTACTGACTTCTTTATTCCAAATCACAGTTTATTTATACAGTTTTTCACTTAATACTATTGTTATTTTCTTACTACGCTAAGCTAATTTCATCACAGCATTTATTCGTATATAAATATTATTTCCGCAAAGTGTTTCTTTGTGGCATTCATAAATTAATTTCCGCAAAGCTTTTGGCGGTTTCTTGTTATTACATCACGGCACTCATCGCTTTAACATGTACATACATAAATACTTCCGCAGACCGTTCGCCGCTTTGCTGCTATTGTGACATCATCAGGAACCATTGTTTCGTTCACCTGAGTTCTACCGCTGCTGGCGCAAGGTTATCAAATTGCATCGTGTGAATTCTTGCGCGCAGGGGATTGTGTCACTGCCTTCACTTGTTTCTTTATATGATTAAGAAATTGGTGTAGGTCAGTAGCGAGTGACTTTACTGAACTTGCAAATATGTTTGTAGATATATGTATGTTTATACTTGCAGCTGGGAATTGTAATTCCGCATGCAATGATAATGCTGTAGGTATGTACATATCTACATGTTTGCATTTCTTTATTGATGCATGAATTTTAGAATTCTGCGTGAAGCAAAATCGATTCAGAGATGCATGCATGTATGTATATACATGTTTAATTGATGTTCTGTATGTAACAAATCTCCCCCTTTTTAAAAAAAATGTGTTATTCTTGGGAGAGGAATAACGCATTAAAAAATTAACTTATTTGTTTGATAGCTTGGGAAAAAGAAAAACATTTACTTGAAACTTTTGTATGTATATACGTAATGCTGAGATGAGTACATGTGGTGTTTAGCTGTATTAAAAAGAACCAAGCTTATCTATGCGAGGGTTAATTTGTATTAGCTTAACTGTATTTTGTACTTATTTATTTATTTATATATATATATATTTTTTTTGTTTTGTTATAACTATTTTTATGTCTACTATTTACGAGTACAATAATTTACATACATTTTTGGTACAATTTTTTTTTTATTATAGGTAAAAATTCGTACTATACTGTTACATACAGAGCATCAATTAAACATGTATATACATACATGCATGCATCTCTGAATCGATTTCGCTTCACGCAGAATTCTAAAATTCATGCATCAATAAAGAAATGCAAACATGTAGATATGTACATACCTACAGCATTATCATTGCATGCGGAATTACAATTCCCAGCTGCAAGTATAAACATACATATATCTACAAACATATTTGCAAGTTCAGTAAAGTCACTCGCTACTGACCTACACCAATTTCTTAATCATATAAAGAAACAAGTGAAGGCAGTGACACAATCCCCTGCGCGCAAGAATTCACACGATGCAATTTGATAACCTTGCGCCAGCAGCGGTAGAACTCAGGTGAACGAAACAATGGTTCCTGATGATGTCACAATAGCAGCAAAGCGGCGAACGGTCTGCGGAAGTATTTATGTATGTACATGTTAAAGCGATGAGTGCCGTGATGTAATAACAACAAACCGGCAAAAGCTTTGCGGAAATTAATTTATGAATGCCACAAAGAAACATTTTGCGGAAATAATATTTATATACGAATAAATGCTGTGATGAAATTAGCTTAGCGTAGTAAGAAAATAACAATAGTATTAAGTGAAAAACTGTATAAATAAACTGTGATTTGGAATAAAGAAGTCAGTAAGTGAGTAAGTGAGTAAGTCAGAACACGAGTTGTTTCACTTACCCAGGAGTAAAGCTAGTAAGCTGCTCCATTCATCTGTACCTAGGAGTAAAGCTAGTAAGCTGCTCCGTTCTCATATACTAGGAGTAAAGCTAATAAACTGCTCCACTGCACCGTACTGGGAGTAAAGCTAGTAAGCTGCTCCATACGCATCGCTGCTCTACCCATCTCGGGACAATCAAGGAAAACGCCCAATCATCTTGACGGCACGTAGTGTGATCACCGTGTCGTGTTCCAGATCAAAAGGTGCTCAGATGAGAGTACTAGAAGTACATTAATAAACTCAACAATTTTGGCGCAGCCGGTAGGATCGAGGAAGTTATATAAACTCAAACTTGAAAAACCTTGATCCTCGAATTTACAACAAACGAGTGCATAAGAGCGCATTATTTTTGAATCTGGCACACAAAACCGAGACGTTGGGCATTTCTAACAACATCCATTGACATCAGTAACAACAATAAAAGCATCATATCTGCATAGCGGAAAAAACGTTAACATCTTTTCTATTCTCTTCAACTAAAGTGAAGTAAAAGTAAGTTAAAAAAAAAAAATATTTTTTTTTTAAAAGACGCGTCAATTTATTAGCAAAATTACTTTAGACTAATAAAAATTAATAAATAAATAAAGAAATAAATACAGTAGTCACAGCGATATATGTGCATGTACATAAGCGACAAAAAACAGTAGAAACATTTTAATTAATCATTCTTCGGTTATTATACGGAATTAGATAAACTACCTAATCTCTTTTTTCTTCGCTCTCAATAATTACGTAAAACTCAAAGTTTTGTCTTTCATGCCAAGACCTGATCAAAGCTCTCCTGGCTCAGATTTTGAGGCAGCTATAAACTCATTGTCTTTTGACAACACAAGTCCTCCAGACAGCCCAATAGTAGAGCGAAATTCACCCCAAAGCAGACCATCCATAAATTGGTATCGCGAGCATCGCTCAGGTAAACGCTTCAGAGGGCACAGTCTAATTAATTCCCTAGCAAGAAATTATAGTTTAGGCGCCCTAGTATCCCAGGAGGCGTTAGACACACCAACTTCGAGTATAAACACTCAAATTACTTCCAACGCAGTGCAACACAATAAAACGGATAAAATGTCGGTAAACTATGAAAGAGTAGTAAAACTGACGGGACAAATGGTGCCTTTGTTCTCTGGGGAAATTAGCGCGCAAATTCTTACAGAATTACAGACTTTTATAGGCTGTTGCAAGCAAGTGCAACAGTCTCTAGGGGAAGAGGAAAGGAAAGCCTTCATGCAGATTTTCCCCACCAGATTGAGAGGAAACGCGTATCAATTAATAGCGTCCAGCTCTCTCACAAAATTTGAAGAAGTCGAACAACTGCTTTACCGAACGTATTTACCTCGTGAAACATACCATGAACTAATAAACAAGTTAATTACTTGCCGGCAATATCCGCCAGAATCATTTAGTTCATTTACAAATAGATTAAAAAGCCTTTTAATTCAATGCAACGAGGCAGCACAAAGTAAATACGGATCTGAAAATTTTAAAGTAGTAAAGCAGCAAATAGAAGATTTTGCTATGGCTTCCATAAAGAGTGGTGCAACTAATCCCCATCTAAGCGCCTATTTACTCACATTGAATGAAAATTCTTTGGAAACACTCATTCAAAAGGCACTAGATATGGAAAGATTGCAGCAAGTACTCTTTTTCATTCCACAACCAACAAATTATATCCCTAACCCAACAAACTCTTTCCAAGTGGACCCTTTTCTAAGACATAATATCCCAAATTTCTCTAATACCTATGGTTATCCCATACCTGAGAGTGTAAATTTGTCTTCCTACCCTTACACAAAGGAATTCGGAAGACATAACATAAAAACTGAAATTGGTATACCTCCAATAGCGGAACAACCAAGAGAAACTTCAGTATCATTTAGTACCGACAGAAACTCAGAAAATTATTGGCGCTCTCCTCAAACAAACATAACAAGGAAATCATTAGGAAGTCCACCTCCAAACAGGAAATCTTTTTACGAGCAGGCAGAAAAAAAGTACGATAAACAGAAAGTGCTGTTAAACAAGATCACCTGCAGCTACTGCAATTATAAAGGACACACGTATGACGAGTGCCTAAAGCGTAAGAATACTCCTTATTGTACTAACTGCAGAATGAAGGGCCATGATGCCCAATATTGTAAACAGAATATTAAAGCGCCACCCGAACATGTAAGCTCAAAAAACAATGCTCGGTGGGGCTCTGCAGATACGGAACAAATATTTAACCCCATACATAATATGTGCGATTTCTGTGGGAGAAGAAGTCATACGGTGTCCACTTGTCAGCAGAAACAACGATGGGAGGCCACACATTCGGGAAACGGCATACTGTCGACCGAAAAATCCCCGGCTCGACATTAAATAAAACTGCTCAAATTACTTCAGGGTCCTCACAAACAAAACAACAATTAAGTAGAGAAAATGTACCAGTGGTAGACTTACCACTGGACATAGGCAAAAACACAGCCGTTCGGCTGATAGTAGACACCGGAGCTGAAGTAAGCATCATAAAAAAGGAAGCACTAGATAACCCAAAACATATAGTACGAAGCCAAAAGGTAACTTTGAAAACTCCATTTGGAGAAGGAGAAACATTGGGAAACTACCAAGGCAACTTTTTATTAAGCCGCAGTGTCCCATGCAAACTCCAGATAGTAGAAAACATTGCCCAAATTTCCCACGATGGGCTGTTAGGCAATGACTTTCTTGCAAAAAATTGTAATATCGAAGGGCCTAATAAATTACTCCGGTTCCCTCGCACGGAAACCAACCCTATTGAATTCACGGTACCTCTCGAAACATCCCTAGGAGATGGAGAGGAAATACCAAGTGATCAATTGGAGGAGCAATTTAAATCACGGGCACCAGATAACAAAAATGCTTTACCTCCAATGGAAGAAACTCTGAACATCTCAAAAGAAGATGAAAGTAGGCAATATGAAGTAGTACTTCAGCGATCCAATAGAATACCCCCTCGATCTCAAATGGTACTGAGCATACCGCTACAAATAGACCAAGAAATGATCTGCTTGTCTCAGGAGATCCAAGAAGGAGTATTTGTCGCAAATTGCCTAGTTAGTCCTCATAAAAGCTTCATACCGTTATCCGTTCTAAATGTAAACACGGAACCAGTATTCCTAAGGAACTTAACGCTTACTCTAGTTCCAAGTAATTGCTATAATATACAGTATCTCCATGTACCTTTGGACGACGTAAATACCCAAAGTACTCATAAAAAGGGTGATCCACCTTTCCTAAGTGCACAAAACAAAAGCACACACAACGTCAAAAACGACAAATTAAAATTTAATTCCAACCCATATTTTCTTCGTGCACAAAACAAAAGCACACAAAACGTCAAAAACGACAAATTAAAATTTAATTCCAACCCATATTTTCTACGTGCACAAAACAAAAGCACATACAATGTCAAAAAAGACAAATTAAAAATTAATTCCAACCCATATTTTCTTCGTGCACAAAACAAAAGCACACACAACGTCAAAAACGACAAATTGAAATTTAATTCCAATCCATATTCAAGAAACGTAAACCATATTAAAAGCTATAACCGAGACAGACTTGTGGCTTTACGTAAAGAATTACTGTTGGATGAAAATTTAAATCGCGAAGAAGAAAAAACAATTCTTGAGTTATGCTATAAGTATAACGATCTTTTTTATTTAAAGGGAGATAAGCTCACATGCACTAATACCATAAAGCATACCATCCCCATACTACACAATCAGCCATCCATAAATCAAAAGATGTATAGACTTCCAGAAACACACCGGGCAGTCATAAATGAGCAAATTAAGGAAATGTTGGACAACGACATAATCCAATTAAGTAAAAGCCCGTGGAATTCCCCATTGCTGGTAGTCCCCAAGAAAGCTGGGCCCGACGGCAATAAACGTTGGCGAGAAGTAGTAGATTTCCGTAAAATTAACGAGAAATCTATAGGGGATGCCTTTCCATTACCCAGGATAGAGGATATACTGGATCAGCTTGGGCATTCACGGTATTTTACTACACTTGACCTTGCAAGCGGATATCACCAAGTATTGGTAGACCCAAGGGATAGACCAAAAACTGCATTTAGTACCGCTTACGGGCATTATGAATTTAAGAGAATGCCATTTGGGTTGAAAGGCGCACCTGCGACTTTTCAACGCCTGATGAATTACATTCTAACGGGTCTCCAAGGATTAGAATGCTTTGTCCATCTCGATGATATTGTAATATATGGAAAAAATTTACAAGATCATAACGAGAAACTAGCTAAAGTATTCGACAGACTTCGAGCCCATAACCTTAAATTACAACCCGAAAAGTGTCAGTTCCTTCGCAGAGAAGTAATATACCTCGGACACAAATGCTCAAACGAAGGGGCACTTCCAGATCCCAGTAAGACAAGCTGTGTCCAAAAATTTTCCTCCACTACGAACTATCAGACAAACTCAATCGTTTCTGGGATTGGCAAACTACTATCGCAAGTTCATCCCTAATTTCTCCAAGATAGTCAGGCCAATAACAAATCTATTACGGAAAGACGTCAAATTTAATTGGACGCAAAAGTGCCAAGACTCTTTCAATGAGATTAAAAATTCTCTTATAAATCCACCACTACTCAAATATCCAGATTTTACCCAACCTTTTAATCTAACAACAGATGCTAGCAATGAGGCATTGAGAGCTGTTCTATCACAAGGGGCAATAGGTAAAGACAGGCCAATAGCGTACGCAAGTAGAAGTTTGAATAAGGCGGAACAAAGATACTCCACAATAGAAAAAGAGTTGCTCGCTATTGTGTGGGCCGCCAGGAACTTCAGGTGTTATTTACAGGGCAGAACGTTCACGGTCTACACCGACCACAAGCCCCTCAAAGGCGTATTCAATGTGAAAGACCCGACATCGAGATTAGTCAGGTTTCACCATAAACTCTCAGAGTTTGACTATAAAATTGAATATAAGCCTGAAAAATATAACACTAATGCAGACGCGCTTAGTCGAATACCTACCGAGCTAAACCAGGCAAACCCCAATTCGTTCATTGTGGAAGCTCAGGTACATCACCGAGCCGATTCCGACATGGACGAAAAGGATTCTAGTTCTCCAACACCCTCAAAGCCTAAACAAAAACATTTTCTTGCTGTTACGAGAGCTCAAATAAGGGAGGCACAAAATAATATTGAAGAGGAAAATCAAAACACAGAAACTCCCAATAAAGTTCAAAAATATCCACGGAGCCTCCAAAATGAATTAGTCGAAATTGACTCAACTGATAGCAGCAAATCCGAAAGCAGTGCATCTGAACACGGCGAATCACCCTGGAACCAAAATCTAATAAATTCTCAACATACTTTACCAGAAAATATCTCATACCCTGAGGAAATCGAAACAATTCTGAAGGACAATCATGACACCGATTTGGTGGTCACCAAGGAGTAATCAAAACTTATAGAAGAATAAAGAAGAAGTATAAGTGGAAAAACATGCTTAGCTCTATCAGGAAATATATTCGGAATTGCTCTAAATGCCAAAAACTTAAGGCTAGCCCGGAGTATCGTATGCCAATGGTCATAACAGATACTGCCCATATGCCCTTTGACAAAGTTTATTTAGACATAGTAGGTCCTCTTGAGGAAACGCACTCAGGAAACAAATATATTCTGACTTTCCAAGACAATCTAACAAAATTCGTAGATTGTTATGCCATACCAAACGGCGAAGCAGAAACCGTAGCAGAAATATTTTTCGATGAGATAATCACTCGTTATCGCATCCCTAAAAAGGTAGTAACTGACCAGGGCTCTAACTTCTTAAGCGATCTTTTCAAACGAGTATGTAAACTTCTGAAAATAAAAAAATGCAGACTTCCGCTTACCATCCGCAATCCAACGGCGCACTGGAGCGAACCCACAGACCCCTAGTGGAGTATTTGAGAGCTACTGTATCTGAAAATCCAAAGGCTTGGGATCGATTCCTGAGAACCGCGGCTTTTGTATACAATAATAGTCCACATGATGGCACCAAGCTCACACCAATGGACTGTCTGTTTGGATTCACAGCGGATGTTCCCTCTAATCTGAAAAGAGAGCCGGAACCCATTTACAACCACGAAAGTTACTACCACCTTCTGAGGTACAAAATACAAAAAGCGTACGCTACCGCTCGGAAAAATTTGTTGAAAGCTAAGGAAAAGTCAAAAGTTTACTACGATAAGCGTTCACGTCCAGTAACCTTCAAAACAGGAGATAAAGTTTTACTGAAAAACCCCGCTAAAAACACAAACTCTCCCAGATATGGCTAGGACCATATCTAGTGGTACAAGTCTTTAACACTGTTAATACTGTTATTCAAATCGGTAAACGAAGAGTAACAGTACATAACAACAGATTGAAGCCATTTCACGAATAATGACTGTCAAAAATAAAAAAAAATAAAAAATAAAAATGGGGGCAGTAAAACAATGGACAAACTTAAGAAGCAACAAAAGGCAATCCAACATACCTATTCAGTAAAAAACACAAAAAAAAAAAACAACAACAAAGAAAAAGAGAATATAGTTTGATAAACTTTATTTTTCAAAAAATTGCACAGAAAAAAAAATTTTTTTTTACTTATTATTATTATTTTTTTTGGTACGTTTTATCTCATTTATTTGGCGCACCCTATCCTTTACCAGTTTCTCGAATTTAACTCGATCATCTCTAGAGGTAGCCAGACTAGCCCTCAGTTTGAAGTAGTGTAGCTCCCTTGTTAACCTGGCACGTCTACCTCCCCGGGTCGAACTAGGCGCTACTGGAAGTCCACGATCTTCCTCACAGCACTTCCCAATTCTTTTCCTGTACTCGTCAAGTGTGAGCTTCTGCGGGCCAGGTATATAATCCGGAACCTCCTTTGAAGTCCCAGGCAACGCTTGAGGTATGTACGGCTCCATGGGTCTGCCCACCGGATAAAGAGCCAAACCGCTAGTGGTCCTCTCAGGAATCCTTATAGACTCAGCCTTCGCAATTAAACGATCAAGTGCCTTGCTGATTTCGTTAGTCATAATTTTTTTACGTAGAAGAAATAAACACAACAATTTTGAACCACAACAGATTGAACGAACAGACAATAATACGTGAAATTCAATAGTATCACATGATATTTATACAAATTTCTTTTTGCTTAGCTATAATTTACAAAAAAAAAATTTTCCGGAAACACCTCACAACGGCACTAACAGAAAATTCAGGTCATAAATAAATGGGTATTATAATAATTTACTTTTATCAACATGACACAATTACTAGCAAAGAAGGCATTTGCTTACTTTTTCATTTACAAATCAATTAATTACGCCAAACTTGCAGACAAAGCATAATAAACAAAATGCAATTCAGGCATTTGACCTATAAAACTCTGCAATACATTCTTTACAATAACTTTAAGAATGATATTTTGTAACTACAATATTTTTAGTAAATATTGAAGTTCTTACGCAATAATTTTATTTACTATATCATCTGATCTTACAGATTCAATTATCAGACATGGGACTAATCTTATTGAGAACATTTCTCCCAATCCTCGTGATGGTAACAAGTGCAGCTACAGAACCCTTCCAGATACAGCCTTTAAACAATACTGGAATAATGTTTGAAGATTTGGGACAAATAATATTATTCCATGATACATGGAACCTTTTCACCCAAATAAATATTAGCGATTTGGAAGCAGAAACAACTCTAATGGAGCATACTGGTTTTCTCATCAATCGACTATGCGAAACTCATAATTCCACCACAAGCGCATGTTCGGAGCAAAATGCATATATACACAGTCTAATAGAATCCATTAAAAGGCGAACAACAACAATCAGGGAAATGATAAACCCCCTACATCGAAGATCTTTGTTCGATGGAATAGGTAAAGGCCTACACTATCTTTTCGGAACAATGGACGCAACGAATGAAAAACAAATATACAGTAAAATTGCGAACTTAGAAACTGATACACAGGCACTATTAGAACTGGAAAAACATCAAATAACGATATTTAAATCTTCATTCGAGAAAATGAGAAAACCAATCAACCAGCTTGAATCCAACCAAAGAGAGCTAACTAAAACCGTAAACGATCTAATTGATATGGTTACTGGAGAAATGAATACGAGACAACGCATTCAAGAAGTGGTGACCACAATCAGTTTACAAGTATTAGATATAGAACTAAGACAGCAAACATTTATCCAAATACTGACAGCACTAAGAAATAATCAAGTACATCCATTGTTACTATCACCATCTACATTATTAGAGACTTATTATAAGAGAAATTATATATATATATATATATAATTATAAATAATATATATATAATTATAAAAGAAATCTAACAGAGTCCAAGATATGGCTATATTGACACAGGCACTGGAAGTAAATTCTGAAATCCTAAATGAACTACTTGTAATAAGAATTACTATTCCAATTCTTAATATGCAGCCTTTCAAACTGCAACAAATCCATTTATTCCCCTTCAAAACCCCAGATAATCATTCATTGTTACTAGACATTAAACATGCCTACATTGCAAGCCACCTACCCACACAGGAATTCGTACTATTCAAACAATCTGAATTTCGGGTATACACCAAATTATCAAACAATCTGAATGAAAGTACCTACATTGGTCCCTTACTCAACCCAATTCTACAAGGGCATTACTTAAAAGAATGTCCCATAAGCTTTTTATTCAACCCCTATAATGAAACAGGTAACTGCGAATATCTGGTCCAAACTCAAGTTCCACAACTGTTAGTGAAGTTAACAAGGAAAAACTCTTGGCTCTTTTCATTTCCAACTACTCAGAAAATTACAATTTCATGCAGTAAAAATTTAAATAGTTCCAACCTATTTGGCAGCGGAGTTTTAATATTAAACAAACCCTGCCACTTCCAAATAGCTGATCAGATTATATACTACGAAGATGAAGATCATCAGAGTATTAAAATCTCACAACCGGAATATCCTCACCCGCTAAATTCTAGTATGAATGACACCATTCAGAAATTTATTAAGAATACCAATCTCACTACCCAAAAACACATAGTTATGTTAAAAACAGAGGATGCCAATCAGATTTTAAATGAAAATTCACACTCCCTAGATCAGCTGGAAGAACAGATAAATACACTGGACAACCAAAGAAAAGAAAGAAATAAAGCACAAATGATGCAAATAAGCTCGTTATCCCTAAGTTCGGTAGTAATTTTTGTACTCTGCATAATCGGAATATTGAAACTATGTAAAGTTATAAGTAACAAGGAACGAAAAATAGTAGTCAAAACACCCACAGTATTAACTGTCAGTAACCAAAAGGTACAGTTAGACACTGAGACACACCCTAAATTTTCTAAAGAAGCTACGGATACCTTGAACCATGAGTCCAGAATAGATACCAAGTTTCAAGATAAACCATCTCCACAACAAGAGATTTTTCCCACAAGTAAAGTCAAGCAGATCTCGCAAAATTTCCAGTCGGAGATTACTAACACAAACAAATTAAAATTTAAAACTCTAACCTCTGTAGAAGTAACGACAGCGAGAAACAAAGAACAAGCTGTCTCACAAACCCCTCATTCAGAATTAAAGGATGCCATTAAACAACGTGCCACCCATCAGCAACAAGCAGGTAACAGACAACATTTACCTATCCCTCCACCACCACCTCTTCCACAAACACTAAGCCGTGTCGAATCTGAATCAATTCCACGCACCCGCCATTTACAGGTAGTTTAATTCCATTCTGCATAGCCAAAGATAAAACAAACATCTCAATGGTGAATTCAATTGCTACACACTTTTTACATGTACATATATCATTAATAAATCAATATAAATAATTTATAAATGTATAAATAGGGTTAAGTTAAATTTTATAAATGACCAAAAATATGTATTCGCACATATAGTGCTAATAAAAATAAATATGTAATTACACATATAAAACATAAAAATAATAGTACCATAAAATATGTACCCACTACATATGGTACCAATAACAAAAACTATGTATTCTCACATATAGTGCTAATAAAAATAAATATGTAATTACACATATGGAACATAAGAGTAATAGTACCATAAAGTATGTATTCACACATATAGTACGAATTTTTACCTATAATAAAAAAAAAATTGTACCAAAAATGTATGTAAATTATTGTACTCATAAATAGTAGACATAAAAATAGTTATAACAAAACAAAAAAAATATATATATATATAAATAAATAAATAAGTACAAAATACAGTTAAGCTAATACAAATTAACCCTCGCTTAGATAAGCTTGGTTCTTTTTAATACAGCTAAACACCACATGTACTCATCTCAGCATTACGTATATACATACAAAAGTTTCAAGTAAATGTTTTTCTTTTCCCACGCTATCAAACAAATAAGTTAATTTTTTAATGCGTTATTCCTCTCCCAAGAATAACACATTTTTTTTAAAAAGGGGGAGATTTGTTACATACAGAACATCAATTAAACATGTATATACATACATGCATGCATCTCTGAATCGATTTTGCTTCACGCAGAATTCTAAAATTCATGCATCAATAAAGAAATGCAAACATGTAGATATGTACATACCTACAGCATTATCATTGCATGCGGAATTACAATTCCCAGCTGCAAGTATAAACATACATATATCTACAAACATATTTGCAAGTTCAGTAAAGTGACTCGCTACTGACCTACACCAATTTCTTAATCATATAAAGAAACAAGTGAAGGCAGTGACACAATCCCCTGCGCGCAAGAATTCACACGATGCAATTTGATAACCTTGCGCCAGCAGCGGTAGAACTCAGGTGAACGAAACAATGGTTCCTGATGATGTCACAATAGCAGCAAAGCGGCGAACGATCTGCGGAAGTATTTATGTATGTACATGTTAAAGCGATGAGTGCCGTGATGTAATAACAACAAACCGGCAAAAGCTTTGCGGAAATTAATTTATGAATGCCATAAAGAAACACTTTGCGGAAATAATATTTATATACGAATAAATGCTGTGATGAAATTAGCTTAGCGTAGTAAGAAAATAACAATAGTATTAAGTGAAAAACTGTATAAATAAACTGTGATTTGGAATAAAGAAGTCAGTAAGTGAGTTAGTCAGAACACGAGTTGTTTCACTTACCCAGGAGTAAAGCTAGTAAGCTGCTCCATTCATCTGTACCTATGAGTAAAGCTAGTAAGCTGCTCCGTTCTCATATACTAGGAGTAAAGCTAATAAGCTGCTCCATTGCACCGTACTGGGAGTAAAGCTAGTAAGCTGCTCCATACGCATCGCTGCTCTACCCATCTCGGGACAATCAAGGAAAACGCCCAATCATCTTGACGGCACGTAGTGTGATTACCGTGTCGTGTTCCAGATCAAAAGGTGCTCAGATGAGAGTACTAGAAGTACATTAATAAACTCAACACTATCTTAATATTTTTGTCTTGAATGACAAAGTCCAAGGAAGAAGCGAAGCCTGGGAAGATATCTGTATAGACAGGAGACGATAGTGTAAATTTGTTTGATACAATGACTGCCACCTCTGAGCCTCGGCGAGGCGCAGGTGTGGCAAACATTGCATAGCCAGTGTGTAAATAAGCAAAGCGCTCAAGTTGTGTATATGTGTCTTGTGTAAAGTTCGTCCCCTGTAGAAGCGCGATGTGTATATCGAACATTTTGACATGTTCGATAGTGTATGTGCACTTATACCCCCGGTGTTGATAGAAGCTATCTTGTACATTCAAAGAGATGCAACGCTCAAACGATGATGATACGACATCTACTGACGAGGATAATCGGCCAAGCGATGCTCCTGAAGCAACTCCTCCACCTTCCTACAGAGACGATCTAAGCGAGCTACATGGTTGTACTTCCTCCTCTTCTTGGACTACTGTTGCAGGATTCGAAGCTGAGGAAGTAACAACTCTGGCCTCTTCAGCTCCTTTACAAGAATGCTCCAGATTTTATCTGAGTTCTTCTTGTACTGGAGCTGGCCAAGAATTTGAGAGATCTTCTCCCTAGGAAGGTTTTCCATCTCCTTCGTGATTTCAAATTCCACTATCGCCCTCCTCCGAGTGGGGCCGTTTGGAGCGACTGGCTGCGCTGGCTTTGGAGGAGGTAGGATCACACGGTCAACTTTCTTCCTCCTCGTCCTCTTTTTTTTAAACAAATGGCTAGTCGACTCCTCGTCGGAAGTAGCCGTGTTTTCCCGTGCCGACGTGGCACCGTTTACAGCCATAATAATTTTTGCCTCTAGGACAACTTCAGGCGCCTTAGCCACCGGCTGCTCCGAAGCAGCAGGTTGAGTGCCGACCGAAGGCTCCCTCTCCAGATCCACTACTGTAGCAGTGGCTTCCTTCGAAGGAACCCTCGGTTCAGCTTTCTTCCCGCCTCTACTGGGGCAGTCAGCAATAAAATGCCCTACCAAATGGCAAGCATGGCATTTCGCTTCGGTGCCCACGTATATCCAGTATCTCGAGCTGGATATGCTCAGGTAAAAGCCTGACGGAAGCGTGTACCCCTTATTTAAAGTGATGGACGCTTCCCGGCTAGTACCCAAGATACCCCGTCCGAGACCCTCGTCCCCAATTTTAATGGGAATGGCGCGAACCTTTCCATGAACCTTCCCGAATCGCCCAAGGGAATTCGAGAGGTCTTCATGTTGTGCTCGCATAGGGACTCGAGAAAACACGACCTTCGTGGGCTTCTCTTTTAGCGGGAATGGAACGGGGTGTCTACCTTCCACCTCGATGTCCTCAAGCATAAGCTTGGTAGCGCTTTCGAGGGTCATGGTGTACACCTCGACCATTCCTCCAGCTATAATCCCCATGGAAAACAGCTGCTCACAGGAGATGACGCGGAAGATTGCCTTCAGGTATGCAGATTGAGGACATCCTCTGATGTGCTCAAGCTGCCTCCCGTAGCTCTTGTCCTGCCACCTCCCGTCAAAGAAGCCCTGGAGGCCCGCACTGGTCTTGGGTCGAGGCTTATCCGCGTCCAATGGGGCTGGACGAGGAGTGATGCCCCTACTTTGAATTTCTATTGCTGACTGAATCTTAGAACTACCACTTACCTGCTGAGCATAGGAGTTCCCTGACACTAAAGCCGGGGATTGGGGTGCTGCTACTGGTCCTATTGGCGCCGTTGGCTTCTTCCTCTGGCCAGTTGACTTCGTTGAAGACAGTGGTGCCCTCATAATAACTCCGCTGGGCTGTCGCGCAGAAGCCGAAGACCTTACGAGTACATCTGATAATTTTAGATATTGGCTTTCAGTTACAGGTGCTACTGGGATAGCAGTTACTGTAGCAGCTAACGTCCCAGGCATGTCTTGGACAGCATCCGCCGCCCTGATTACAATCTTGGCCAAGGAACTTGGCTCAACATTTTCTTTTCTAGCCTCTTGATTTGGGCCCTTAATAGCCTTTTCAGAGGGCTCTTGTGGGTCTGTTTTTGAAGCAGAAGACTCATTTCTGTTCTTCTTCCTCCTTTCTTTTGATCTGAGGGGATTATCCTTCCCCCCAGAATCACCGCTACCCTCACTCATTTTGAGTGAGGCAGCAATGATTTATATCTTTGCTTTTATTTTTTTAAGTTTTGTTAATTTTGGATTTAAAAATAATTTTGTTTCGTACTTTTTATAAATTGTTACTTTCCAAATTAATTTAGACTGTAAATTTTTTCACGGTTGCCATGTTATCTTGGCAACGACCGAAATTAATGAAAAATTCGAAACTGTCAAGTGTTTCCACTTTTTCCACAATTTATTTTTTAACTTTAGTTTTGTTTAGTTATACTTGCACTTATCACACTACACAGTAGCACATACACTTTCTAATTACTGTTAATCAGTTTTACGGATTTTTTCCTGCTTTTTTCCGCCTTATTTTTTACTATTTGTGGAGCTCTTAATTGACGCGTTCGCACTCTTCAAAAATAATAAAATAATAATAATTATTCTTTATTTGGTTAGGTACAAAGATACATATGCTATCTTAGAATGTACAAAGTGCAGTGGTTAAATTAAATTTATCGTTACTACAATACAACTACGAACTAAGCAATGTAAAATAGAGAAAACACAAAAGATTTGATAAAGGAAGTAATAAAAATAAAGTATAGAAAGTAATAGTAGACTAAATTCAATTTTATTTACAATTTATTTGTGCGCTTTCATCGTTACTGGTTAATGCCAGCTGAAAGCAAAACGTGGCTTAGTAGGCTAGTTACAAATTTGATAAATGCAAGAAGGAAAATCATCTGTCTCGTTAGCTCAGTGGTAAGAGCAGTCGCCCGGCAAGCGGAAGGTCCCGGTTTCAAATCCCGGACGAGGCGGTTGTTTTTTCTTCTTGTATTTATAAAATTTGATTTAGAAACATTAACAATAAAAGTTCTTAAAATTCTTAAATAGAAAGGTTTGCATGTTCAATGAGCCTACAGAAGTTTCTGTTGGAATCCGTGCGCTGAATATTGCTTGGAAGCTGATTCCACCTCCGAGCAAACTGAACGAAGAAAGAGCGCTCACCATATTGACACCTGCATCGAGGAATCGAAAGGTTTACATGTCTGGTCGATTGCAGGAACTGTAGCTTCTCAAATAAGTATACTGGTTGTTTAAGATAAATAAGCTTGTGCAGAAATTTCAGGCTTCGAAAAGTGAAATGAATCTCTAAATTGCAACCCAAAAGAGAGCTTGCACACAATGAGATGTGGCTACTTCTGGGCAATTTGTAAATATATCTAATCACATCATTGAATGCTACGAGTATTTTTCCAGAACTGGAAAGATTATGCTGGAAAATGTGAAATGTGGAATAACTAATGTTTTAACTAACCGCTGACGCAGACTAAGCAAGAGGATACTACAGTTGAGCCAAAGTTGTCTCAAACAGCCATATATCTTCCCTAATGTCCTTTTAATGTGATTGCAACACGAGAACTTCGAATTCAGTTCAACACCCAAATTCACGACAGAATCCCTATAAGGAAGTGTTACCCTGTTTAATAGAATGGGAGGAAGCATACTTGAGTCAATGCCATTTCTGTAAATTGCTAGGCAGTTTGATTTAGTTGGATTAAGTGCTAAAATATTATGTAATGACCACTCGTGAATACGTTGGAGATCGTCACTAATTCGACATACGCAGTCCTCCATTAATCCTATTGTTCTGCTGAGATATAAATTTGCACGTCGTCCGCATAGAGAAGTACAGAGGCATGCAGAACTACGTCAGGAATATCATTAATATATAGACGGACCACTAGAGGCCCAAGTATGAATCCCTGGGGTACGCAGCAACTAAGGAACTCAGGCTTCGAATTGTTATTCTTGATTCGAACAATTCGACTACGTCCTTGCAAAAAGTTATTTATCAGCTTAATAGCAGACGAAGAGAATAAGAATTGACTTGATAGTTTTGTTATTAAATTTGAATGATTTATGGAGTCAAAAGCTTTGCTAAAGTCGAGCAGGACGAGTAATGTAAGACAGTCCTCATCAAGGGACTCGTGTATATCAGAAGTTACCATCAATAATGCAGTCTCACAACTATGAGAAGGACGGAACCCTGATTAAAAAGTTGATAACATAGAATTATTGTTTATTTAATTCATAATTTGCAAATAAATCAGCTTTTCAAGGAGTTTACCTAGAAAGGATCCCGCTTCCAACGGGCAGGAAACTGTGTAATTTAAGGAATCTAGGTGACAACTCATCCGATCCAACAGCATTTGACTTAATTGCATGTAATGCTGATAACACTTCAACTCCATCATCGCAGCGAAAGGCAAAACCATCAACAGAGAAGTCTTCTATCATGGGACTGACGCTAGGTGCTTGATTTGAAGAAGCTGCGGTTGATGCAAAAAATTTATTGAGCTCATCTGGATCAATATTTATCTCAGATAATTCCTGACCGAATACACCCAGGTTGCGAATATTCCTCCATAATGTTTTAGGAGGAAGATTGGTATTTAATTTATCTTTGTAATAGGCTCGCCTTGCGGATCGAGTTAAAGTTCGAACTCTGTTCCGGACCTTTTTGTACCTCGAGAGCATTACAGGACAACGCGTCTGTGTGTATCGGCTAAAAAGAAAATCTCTTTCAGCCATAATATGACGAATCTCACTGGTTAACCATTGATATATGGGGGGCTTAAAACGGAAGCTTCGAATAGGAACATAATTGTTGTAAAGCTTAGTAAGTATTTTTAGGAAAGAGTCGACTTTCAGATCGATAGAGTTGGATGAATAAATAGCATCCCAAGTTATTCCCCGGCACTCCGCACGAAGGCCAACATAATCAACATGCTTAAAATCGCGATAAGTACTGACTGCTTCATTTGACAAAGGTTTCGATCTACGCTTATAATTTAAAATAAGAAAGTCATGGTCGAATTCACTAGGAGAGCTAATTTGACTATGAAATTGAACTTTGTCGAAGTCCACTGTGAGCATATAATCAAGCTGTGATGGGTTGGATGTATTAAAGTAGGTTGGTTGATTATTGATTTTTTCATGGTTTAAAGTCTGAATAGATATTGTAAGTTATCTGATAGTGCATTTTCGCAGAGAGAGTTCGCATTCATATCGCCACCGAGAACGACATTGCGACTACGTAAAATGCATGGTGATATAGATTCTTTAAACTCTGTAGCTGCATCAATGTTGAACCAATTAGGAGGACAGTAAGTACTAATAAGCACACATTTCTCAAAACCCGTATATATCTCGGTGGAAAGGAATTCAATTTTATCACCGGGAGAAGAAGAGTTAATCACAGATGCTTTTAAGGAATTATGCACGTAGGCAGCAGCTCCTTCTCCATTACGGCCGACACGATTATTCCGAAAAATGCTGTAATTGGGTAAAGACAAGCTTTGTGAAGAAATATTTTCATTCAGCCAAGTTTCGCAGACAAGTATAGCATGAACTTGTGACCCAGAGAAAATGTCCTGCAATAGACCGACCTTGTTACGCAGACTTCTAGCATTGAGATAGGTCAGATTTAAACCATTATATCGAGAAGAAAAAACATTGACAAGCACCCTCATCACGTCCAGTGATAAAACGTTACCGATCATCCAAAATCATCCGCGCACAGAAACCAATAGACCTGCTAGAAGCGAAAATTCCAGTCAACATAACGCATATTAGAGATAATAAGATAAACAGCGAAATACTTATAAAGAAGTTTAAAATTAAAGCTATAAGAAGTCTATCCATTGCCATTTCCTTTATATTTTACAAGGATTTGTATGGATAATTGTAAGTAGATTGAATCATATCATTTTCAAGTATGGGAAAATACCATTCGGTCTTTACAAATTATTGAATAAGTACAGTTGTACATTATATTGAAGGGAAGAAGCAATGTTGACTAAGAAACTTAGTAAAAGCTAAATTAATATAATGAATGACTTTTTCTGAGCTTTTCTTATTTGATTGAAATTTCAGTTTCAATATTAAGTAAATCAGATTCCTTTATGTTATTTAAAATATGATTTAAGTCTGCTCAACTCAAATGATGAGTCCGCTTAAGCCGCACAAGCAATGAGTCCGCTCAACCAGTGAATCCGCTCAAGTTTCGAGCGATAAACCACCACCCATGTGTTGAGCGGGCTCAAGTCCTAAGTTGAGCGATGAGTTGATATGGCAAATGAGTCCGCTCATTTATAACCCTGGTAATTCGTGGTATATGTAGTATCAGGTATGTTCCATCTAACACTAGTCACTAGTTGAAAAATTTCTAAAGAAATTTATAGGACATTTTTATATATTTTTTCCACTTTTTACAATCTGTTACTGCACAATTAACCATTTTAAAAGATTACTTTGCTTAACTTCTATTAAATATGCACTTAAAAACTCAATTCGATTTATTCCCTTACGATTTCTTCACATTTGTGAACAATTTTTCAACTGATAAGGCAATGAAAAAAGAAAAAGTGTTTCTCTCATGCTCAGATGGAACATACCTTCTTAATCTTTATACCATGCCTCCAGTATACCGCCCACGAATAGTTCCTAAAGGCTGCAATCGAAATGACCCAGAAAAATCCTCCAATTTGTTTCTTTTTTTTTTATGAAAGTGCAGGGTAGTAATCCAGTTTTGAAATGATTTACAACATTTTCTCATAGAGCTATACTACGGATAAGAAACCATTGTATCGTACCAGAAGTGTATCACTGGAGTACTTTTCAGCAATAAAATTCTAGTGTAAGTAGTATTTGCTAAAAAAATCTTTCTAAACGAAATTCACGTTCCAACTATAGAAAAGACCCTTAAAGCGAAAGCATTAGCTGCAAAGTGGGACATCCTTAATGTATTTTCGTATGGATAAATCGAAAGGCACCAAGTAGTGGCTGGAACGTCATGCGACATTTTTCGGCATTCAATACGAAAAGAAAGAAAATCGATTTTGTGAATTTTTAAAAAAAATCCTGATTTATTACCCTCGTTATTCGTTTATATAGAGAATTAAATTAATATGAAAATCTATCTGTGTGTGTGTAGCCAGGGGTGCATATATAAAAAAATATTCGTTGCAATCAATATCCAATATTAAACAAAAATTCAGAAATATAGATGAGCATCGGTAGCTCTGGTTTTAAACTCTCCACAATTTTGGTTGTTTATTAGCAGTTGCATTTCATTCTTCCGAGAGAAATTCCAACAGGATTTACTGTGTATTATTATATCAGACATGAGACTTACACATGAAGAAATATGCACGCTACTGATACAAATGGAGTCATACCTCAACAACTTTGCTCTCGGTCGGTCAACAAAATCTTGAAGTACCTACACCTGAGTACTTTACAACAAGTCCTTCCATGCTGAGGTCCTAACAGGAATCTCCTACATTTAAATTCAAGCCTATTAAATATATGATACAGTATATGGAAAGATTGAATGAAAAGGTCTGACAAAATGATCCATTTAATACTTAGGACTGCTATATAACAGACCAAAATAGACTCAAGGTTAAAAAGACTTTAGAAAAAGAAATGTGCTGTTAAACAAAACTGATATAATCATAGAAACACAAAAAGTATCCTTTATCCTTGAAGACAAGTTTACAGAAAAATTACATAAACACCTTTTTCTTGACAACTTCAAAGCTTCTTTAAATAAATACCGTTTATTTCATGGGCAACCGATGTACAGATTCTGAGATATAAACTTTTAGAGTTGCAGACATTAAGTAAAATTTCCAACGCTTTTCTAAAATTTCAAAATAATGTATATCCGACATAAATGGATCGTAAAATTATATAGAAAATGATTATTCACAATATGGAACCATCCTGTGAAATTTCATCAACATTAAAAATGGCTTCTTCACAAATCCACACAAGAATGGTCGATTTTGTATGGAATGACCTGAGCCCAAATAAATAAATCCGGGATTTCAAATTTTCCGAAATTTTTAGTATTTTTCAGAATTTTTTCGAGATTTTTTTTTTTTTAAGATTTCTTGCCATATTTTGCTTTTCGCGATTGTAGTCCCAGCCAATTCAAAAGATGAATCTGTCTAAGTGGGATATAAGACTCAATTTACTAAAAAAAAAGAATAAATAAAAAATAAATAATTATAATTAAAAACACTTATAATATTTGTCTTACTTTTGAGTAAAATTTGTTGGTCTTACTGTTTGTTGTCACTACCACAAAATAAATGTATTCGTCATTTATAAAGCAAAGCTTTCACGCCGGTCTTACAGCTTTACGAGCATAATCGTGTTTATAAATATTCCCAGAGTATTATGCCAGGCTGACTAAAGACCTTTAACAGAAAGAAAGGAAAATTATGGCTCCATGTAGAAGTCCTATAATATTTATGATGATCTGAGTTCTAAAAGTTTCTATGGCAAAGAAGTTCGGATGCTGCTGAACAACCATAAAGTTTTCAGAGGATAATAGATAAGCGCTTAAAACCATCACCATATTGGCGTTTATGTTTTCCCAACGGAAACCCATAAACAAGATTCGAAATGTATGCAACCATGCATACCTACATATGCTCGTACATGAAAGTTTCTAAGCTTATTTTACGGCAAGTGAATTTTATTACTCTTTTGAGGGTAAAATGATAATTTTCGGGTAAAGCGAAAAGGTTGTGCTGATAAAAGAATTTCATTTCTCGATGCCGGGATAGTTCGATGTTTAGAGCATTTCGGAGAAGCTAAGATGAATGAACGCTTATCACGTAAAATTGTAACATCTCTATTTTATTAGTCCTGTATCTATACGGAACGAAGTTTACATACCTACTACAATATGTTACTAATGATCATTAACAGACGACTGTAACTTGGCTATAAAGTCGCTTAATGAAAGCAATTTAAAGAAATAATTTTGGAGATATATTTCCTGTACAGGAAAACGTTCCGCAATTTACTTATTTAAATTCAAAAAGACAAAGAGAATTTACCTCAGATAGTCCTGATTTTTTTTTAACTCAAATTTTATTTTTTATTTGTGCTTAAAATGTTTAAAATTATTATATTAATAAGTGAGTTTTTTTTTGTATTAAGTATAATTTCTCAGATCTCAGTGGTCCATCAATGACATTTTTAAAAAACAAATACAATGCAAAAAATCAAAAAACCCCGTAGAAACAATTAGGTCAGGTAATTCTAATTTCAAATAATTACACTGCACCGATACGAAGTCTTCGGATTTCGACTCGCAAAATGAGCAGAAAAACGCTGCGTCTGAGGGGGGATCCACCAAATCTCATAGATGATGACAATTCCATCAAATGCAGTGGATAGGTTGGTAATCTGGGGGTTACATGAGATAGTACAGCGTGTATGCAAAACTCCCTTCCAACGCGATTTTAAACTTGAGAGTAGAAGGTAATCCGGCTGATGTCTTATCATCTTGCATGCAAGTTCATTTAAAAAATTGTATTGAGACGTAAAGTCTTGCGTATATTGGAAAATTATACCAATAAAGGAAGTTGCAGAATGATAAAACACAAAAAAAAAATTAAGAAGAAGGTGTTGATAAATGATGTAATGCAAATGATACCAGAAAATCTCATTTTCCCAGTATAAATTTATCAATTGCTCTCAAGCATTTCTTTTCCGCCATCTTGAAAACTGTAAAATGTCAAATCACTATCACCTCAGCTGCCATGATTTGTCATCATGCAAGTTTGCTGAAAGCTTTGCTGCCTGGATGGTAGAGATTACACGTGCAAGAAGTATGGCAAACTGTACTATCTCGTGTAACACCCGGGTAACGTAGGTGGAAACCTAAATTTCTGTAGTTGTGTCCGTGATAGAATTCGATTAGGCAAGCTTAGACAGGTAAGTACGCTTCTTCTGGCGCACGAAATCTGTTGGTAGGGTAATGCTTCATTCATGCCCCCAATCATAATCTTATCCACTAGCTTTGGTGAAGCAGAGGCAGCGTATTGACCTGTCTAAATAGGGTCATTGAGTGAACAGCTGAAAAGAGAGAAAGTTTTCCTTTACGAGTAATCCCTACGTGAGAAAAAATTCCGACGATGGTGAGATCTGGAATTGAATGCACAAACCATGTGCAAAAAATAAGATAATTGCTTTACTCCCCTCAAAGGTACTACTTACTTCGTTCTGACCTCACTCAATAAGCTCTAACAATGTAGAAGACGAGGGACTCGCTGACTTTGTCTTATAGGGGAATTCCTGTTTTTTTATATCCTAGATGATGAAACCATAGGGCAGACCACTTTGTCATTCTATTTATAACGCATAGAAATAATGGTGGTAGAGAAAAATTGAAAATAAGTGATTTTGTTTTTTTCATATCCATCTGTCAGTCTATTCGTCTGTCTGTCCGTCAGGCTGTGTGTCTTGTTAAAAAAATGTTAGATTTAAGTTCAAAAACGAGACAATTCGGATTATTCCTAAGTATACTGTGAAAACGATCAGTTCTAAACGTTTTTATTGTATTAAAAAGTTCTTTAGATTATAAAATCCTATGAAATTAGTTTAATCAATTTTACTGTCGGACGAACAGTTCCAGAATTATATGCCAAAAACCGCTTCAACAATCAAAATTTCACAGATGGGTGACCACACGAAATTTATCTAGGCAGGGTATGGTAAGAATTGGTCTTACATAAAACAATTCCTAATTGCTTTCTCTTGTAGATTATGCTTTTTGACAGTAGATTTGTTATAGTTAAGATCTGGTAATTACTAAATGACTTTAGTATAGTCTTCCTTATTGTTCAAATTAAGCTTTCTTCTTTTTTCGGTTATATAAATTGTGTCCTTTTATATTGGTCTGGTTCATTGCAAATTTCAAATTGATTTGGTTCTAGATGTAACCATGATTTTGCATATGAGGAGAATTATAAAATTGCCATAAATTGCCACAAAACATCAAAATTTAACGTGGACAAAATTTTACTTAAGCTTTGATGTTTTCATCCTACAGCATCATAGAAATGTGATAATTTGTTATCAATAACAGTTTTCGATACCTTCGTCAATCGATAATCTCCTTTGGTCTAAATCAGGAATGAAAGAACGCTGCTAACATATTTGATGAATGTGTTGCGTTGTTGATCTTGATATATAAGAATTGTATACGTGCATATATGGTGCTTGCAATATTTGGTATGAAAAAAACAAAAATTTTTCTTCACCACTATAGCAATACCAATATAATTTTTGATTATTTTATTGTAAGACAGCAAATCACTTTCTATTACCTAAGTTCTTTGCTACAAACCAAGTGTTATTAGGTTTCACATATTTTATGGTAAAATATCCAATTTCTGTAATTAATAACAATCAATATAAATAATACAGAATTACATAGGTACATGTGTACATACGTTACATAGTTACGAAAGACATGATGCTGGCTTGGAGTGGAGCACTGAGAAATGCAATAATTTTGATTAGCCGCCACTTATGTTTTATATTAAGGCTATAGCAGATCTCCTCGTGTAGAGTGGGAACAGTGTACTTTACTAATTACTCACTACAATGATTGATTGCAGTTTCAGGTAATCAATATAAGAACGAACATCCTGTACTCAGACATTTTGCTCAAGCAATTACATATATAGTTACAATGTTGCCCAGCAATGATCAAGGAGTAAAACTCATGGAACTAATGGGCCGATGTATGTGAGTGTGTGGTTGAGTCAGAGAAGATTTATGTTATTCCCTGCAGAACAAGCTATCGATTTGGAAAGCTATCCCTTTTAAATTTCCTCAGCGATTGAATGTCAAAGAGCATGCTTTTGCACTATAATTTTACCACAATTCGAAGGCAACGGATGGACTACCTACCATCACGTGCTAACAAAATGTTACTTAACTCCCTCTGGTTATAAGGTTTAATTCTGTTCTTCTATAGACACATCCATATCGAATTTCTAACTGTGGTCAATTTACAAAGCATTGCACAAATCCTTCAAATTTTCATTTAAGTAAGTCCTCATACGAAATTCAAGGAGCTAAGCTACGTTTATAACATTATGGAACTAAAATGACTCCCCATAATGTAACTTAGTTTTCTTGAGTGCCATAAATATGCTATCAAGGGATTGCTATAACAAAGTGCATTCAGACGGTAAAGACTTTATGACGAAAAAGATTTGGAATACAGTTATTATTTATTTATTCAAGTATTAATTCTTGTTGTTGTTTTCAGAGGTAAATTCGGGAATTTGCGTATGTATATATTATTATGCAAAATATTAACATATTTTAAGACAAGAGTTATAAAGTGTAGCGCTAATTGGTCCATAAATTCTCACAAGAATGAATATTTTTTTATATCAAAGCCGAGAAAAATGCATATCACCGTTTACCGTAGTCTGTAAAATCGTTTACACATAGAAAAATCTTCTGGTACTAATTTTAAGTTTCAACTCTGGCGACAACAGGTTTTCTTAGATCTATGCAAAATTTTTAACTATATTTGATACAAAGAACTACCGTTACTTTCCCAATTTTGTTTTATAAAAAAGAATAAGAGAATAATGAAAAAAAAATACACAAGTAAAATGAATAAAATATATTGAAAAAACTTTTAAAATAAATAACTTTTGTAAGTAAAATGCACTAAAAATTAAAAAATAATTTTTTGGGGTCTCTGTGATATACATATATTTTTAGTCATTATTTCTATAGATTCTCTCACTTTACCCTCTCCACTCTCTCTCCCTTCCTCTATCATCACAAAAAGCCATGTAAATCCATCCATGTTTACTACCATAAAACTTTCTCGTCTAGAAGGGAGCTCTCAGCCGCTCAGGCACAAGGTTTGGACTTTTGGAAAGTTGAGCTGTTATGAGCTTTCCTAGATCATCCATGAGTTATTTTGACCGTCTAGCCGCATATGTATCACATAACATTTATAATTGCCTTTGGATATTTTGGTCTTCGTCAGTGAAATTTTTGTCCTGGACATACAATTTAGGTAAGGTAAGGGCGATTATGCCACTAGAACAATCTAGACACTGCAACCAGATTAGATCTATTGTGTTTTCCCCTAAAGTGAGTAGACAAAATCTAGTTTTTTAACTGCCCTTGGGGTTAGATTTTAAACGTTATTTTAAGAAATACGTGATGATATGGGTGATTTTCAACCTTGATGATGCAAGCACAGGACAACATACTTCGAAGTCTAATCTTCCTTTTTGCATAGTCGACACAGTTCTCTGTCGATTTTGCCTGTCTTCTTTAAAAAATAACGGAAGGGGCCACGGTCAGTCACTGCATTAGTAAAAAGCCTGTCTGTTAAGAGCAATTATTTTTCAGATCTTCAGAGGAGACTAGAGGGGCTTAAGAATTCCTTCGCCTACCTCATATCGGGCGTACTATAGACTTTGATAGCCTGTTTTTCCATATTTGAAGTTCCCCCTAAAGTGACTGATTTTTGGTGGGCTAAATATCGGGTAGGGACAAGTATATGATTTTTCGGTTCCAGGTTTAGCTCGGTTGTCCACCCATTCATTCCCGTCCATTCTTACGTTGCCAGGAACATAAAGAAACGTTACTTTTTTGCCTCATACAGCAGCTGGAGTTTCGTGTAGCAGTTCCAGACTAGTTGCGATTCAAAACGTTGAGAGGACAAAGCCCAGTTTGGGGCTGTCTGAAATTGCCTGTTGTGAGTTTATTACTTTTTCTTTTCCAAATAAATCCCTGAGTACTTATGGAAAGCCGAAATAAGAAATACGGGTTCAATCTGGACGTTTGTATTCCATAATTCAATTTTTCAAAGAATATGTTCCACGGATAGTAGCAAAGAAAAATTTTATTCTTCTTATTGAAAAAGTAAGATGTACCAAAGAAAATATTGAACAAAAAAACTTCTTCAATTTGTCGCCATTGGGGCTGTTGTGCATTGTGTCATCTCCGAATAGAAATTGTGTCTAGGTTGGAAACTCCTGGTAGATTTCTTTATTCCGTTCAAAGGATGTGGATAAAGGATGGAGTGCCACTCAACACTATGTATAAATGAAAATATTTTATGTTGCACGTTGTCCTTCTGTCGTTGAAATACAAAATAGAGACATTCAAAATGATTCTATTAAACTTCAGTCATGGCGTTTTTGAAAGGAACTCTGACGTCGTGATTGTAACAAGTTGTTCATTTCATTTGAATTGAATCTGTTGCCAGTGGTTGAAACATTTCTGAAATTACAGTTTCCAACCAATTAGGATAATATTACACGCGCTGTTCACTCAACTCTGTTTATATTTCCCAGAACAAGACTTATCCAGAGTACCTAAAAAATACGCTCTGTCAGGTCGACCTCTTCGTTGCAAAAAGAGTAATTATAGTCTGTGGTGTTGCTCATATTCTTAAGTATGTCCTTTCATGGGAAAGGGCTAGTCATTAGACCGCTGAATAGCATGAATTGGAGCTAACTACATTTAATGACTTTTTACAGTGTTTGCATAATAGACTAATGAGCTTCCTCGTGTGCCTTTGTCCAGGAAGTGTATTTGCGTATTTTTTTCTATTTTAGTAATTTTTTCATGCACCTATTTGTAAGTCCCCAAAGATAATTGGGTCAGGTAAATGAAAACTTTCTTTTCCTTCTAGTCAGGAAGTTAAGAATTTTATTACTTTGATTACTTTTATTGTCCAAAGGGTTATATTTCGTGCTCTTAATTGTATAACCGCGAAATTCTTACAGTATTTAACCCTTGACAAAACTGTCCCCATAATGATTGAATTTTTAATTAAATAGAGTCAGTGTGTTGCACCGGCCTTAAAAAATAAGCATTTTCATTTTGTCGGTGATGTGGCATAACCGAGACTGGTCATACCGAAATGAGACGATATTTTTTTAAATGATGTACTAAGGGAATAAATTATCGTTAAGAATAGATTTGAAAATAGGTTTGAGAATAGGTGTAGAGCTAATAACTTTTAAAGGGCTTTGTTGTGGTTCGAGTGCCGTGCTCATGATAGGGAGCACTCAACCTTGTTTTAGGATTCGAGATTTAATTAAGCAAAAAGTCTTGGGCTTTGAAGATATTATTTATTTCAAAGATTTTTATTGTGAGTTAGTTAACGCTTTCTATTAATAATTTTCTTTTAACAATTTTCAACTTTTCACAGTAAGTTAGTCACCACTTTCTATCAACTATTTCCATTTACCGTTTACAAATTTTAATAATTCGAGTTAATTCGAGTTAATTCGAGGACTATCCTGATCGACGGCTTTCTCTCGACGTTGAAGAAACGTACGTGAGAGAATGCAAAAAAGTTTAGATGCTCCACAAATGCAGCAATAAAAAACTGAAATCCGATATGCAGTTCTGCGCCCGTCGTGAAATATTAAGTATACGAGGACGAGAATAATTGCTTGTACAGCTTTACCTTGCCTCCTGTCCCGCAAGGGGACTAATTTGACTGAAAAGTATCAAGGTGTTTGCAATTCATAAAGAAACATATCGAAAATTAAGTCCCGATGAGCCTCCTGATGAGCATTCATTAAAACTAATCGAAGGGCTCATTGGATATCATGAAACTGCTCCCTATGTACTAAACCAACAATAAATAAATATTTATTATTGTCATCACCTTGTCAGATGACATTTCTACCAGGAAAATTTGAATTGGTTTTTGAGATTTATTTAAGTTTTTAAATTATTTATTTTAAATTAATTTTTTTAATTGTTTTCCGCGCGGAAAGACTGTCGCCGGTATGCTGAACAAGACGTTATATCCATATCCTTACGCCAAAGCATCGAATTCGGAAAAATATATGAAATCAAACGTAAAATCAGATTCTCATTTATGAACTCATCATAACACTCATTTACATGCTCATTAATAAACTCAACGACACACTCATTGTTATGTTCATTTATAAACTCATCGTGACACTCATTGAAATGTCATTAATAAGCTAATCGAGACTCTCTTTGATATACTCATTAATAAGCTCATCGTGAGACTAATTATGTACTGATCGAAGTGCTTATCTAATATTGTAAAATGCACAAAAGAGAAGCATAGCATACATTTCTAAATAAGTGAAAGAGATGGAATTCTCATGCACACCATACGTGAATAAGTAAATAAATGATTTTTTCCCGGTTTTGATTCAAACGCGAATAAATTTCATTAGCACGTTCATCTGATTGCTTATGAGGAGCTCATTGATGAGCTCATCATGATGTGTCTATCAGGGATACGGAAAATAAAAAATAAGAAGGCACTGTATGTAGGTACGTACATTTTGCTATAATATGGGAATTAAAATTTAAAATGAAAATGTTTTTTGTTTTCAGGGTGATTTTGTGCTGCATCACTATATTGTGTAGGACAATATATTGCTATATTGACCTTATGGCTGTGCTTTGGAGCATTGGGCACCTGAGTCACAAAAGCTTCAGATAGCACATTGGGTGTAATAGGTCACATTAAAGAGGAGAGTCTAATGTTTACAGTTTTTATAAAAAAAAAGTTATGTTAATCACCGTTTTCCAAAAATAATAGAGGTTAAATTAAAAAAAAGGTTAGAAAATTTTCAGTTTAGTCAACCATAAAATAATTGATGGGTGTTTTGTGAAAAACTAGCTTTTTTTCTTAATCACCCTGTAACTCCTAAACGGTTGATATTTGATATTGCGCCCCCCTGCCAACCAATTTTTGGTTCTTCTAGGTGAGTAATATTGACCTCATAGTGGGAAACACCCTGTATACCGTTAATATTTTACAGAATCAGATTCCACAAAATCCAATTGCACTCAGTTTTGTTTTATATCAGCACATATTAAGTGATCCCTTAGGAAGAACTTATATGCGAAAAATGCTATTTTTCTCTCGAACAACATTACTTTTATTATAGCTCGCATTGCACTATCTCATCCTTTCTCACGTTTCACTCAACAATTCGTTTATCCTCGTTAAATATTTTCAAAGATATATCAGCTCCTTGTAAGATAAAATGGCAAGAATTTTAGTGTAAGTGCATTCAATTTGCATGCCATGAATAAATTACCAAAGATCCTCTTTGTCACCTAATTTACTCGCGTCTCTACTGCAAGGTACACGAACACAAATAAAAAAAACTTTATATGTAGCAGTGTAGATTCTCTAAGTTAGCTGCTCTTCCCGTAAAGTATCAAATAATTTAGATTGATGTAACAAGAATGATAAAAAATTAAAAAAAAATCCAAGTTAACTTCAAAAAGATGTATATGTGTGTGTGTGTATTTGTACCTAATTTACATAAATATTAGATTAAGTTAGAATGAGGTACAAAAAAGTTCACAGAAAAAGATATTAATAGCCAACGATGGAAGCTAACTTATCTCAAATTACTTAAGAGGAGAAAAGGAAGGCGAAAATCTACTTTGGAGAAATTTTTCCGAGGCATAATTGAAATCCTCCGTGATGCTTGATGAATGGTGAATACGAAGTTAGCAGTGTTTTGAAATAATTTTCTACAAGTCCAGCAAATATTTATCTTTCATTTCTTTGAAGGAATTTTGATGTAAAGATAAAAGTCATCTTAAGAGATTCGCTTGTGGCATAAGAAGACTGTTTTAGAGATAATAACAAAAATACAAAGAATTAAGTCTTCTGAAAAAATCATATTGCCAAGAAAAAATCCTTTAGGGCTCTTAATAAGTTTTTGTACAACTCTGATGCTTCTCAAGTCGGTCAGAAGACGACGGTAGAAAATGTAGAGAGCGTTTTGCTGGTAGACGTCTTTCGTATATCGACACAAGTAAGCTTCCCGGGCATGCAAAACAGTTATGCAAAAGAAAAGTGCCGGTTGTGATCGAGAGGGGTGCTACTACGGTACAAACACACTTTTTACAAAGTTCCTGGGTTAACGACTTCCAAAAGCAACCTTTCCACCATAGACTGGCCAGCAAAAATGTCAATGTAAAGGAAGTGAAAGATACATAACAGTCTTTCCGTTATAAAAACAAATTTATAGATACCCATGTGGCTGTTTTCCCATTGGATATGGATGCTAGGGATTTAATCAGCGTTATTTACGTCAGAGAATTTTCGAATATACAAATATAAAGCCGATATCGCTAGTGAATGAAGTGATAAGGGCCGAGATGAATGCCCTGTGGAACACCTGAATTACTATTAAATAAAGTGATTAAATAGAGTATGCTCATATCACTCCTCTGAAGGGTTATAAAAAAATCTAGATTTTTTAGAGGTTATGCCAAAATTTATGAAGATCGGTGAATTGCAATAGTTGAATTTAAAAAAACAATCTAGGGAAACGTACGTCTCTTCTCCTTCTTTCTTCACGGTATCTATCTGATTTCTTCGTATTACTGCCAGACCAGGTAATGTACTAAAAGTTCCTCAAATGCATCTGAAGGACTGAGCGCGGTTCGAAAAATTTTCTTATTTCAAGCACGTACGGAATATTGAAAAAAGAATTCGTGGAAGCCAAGTTTTACTTGAATTTTTATGTCGGTGTTTTTGAGTTATGTGGAAGACGTGCATTTGAATCTCTTAGGACACAATGTTTTTTTTACCTTTCGGGTTATTTGAGTTTATAGCATTAGTTAGAGGGTTTGCGCCATACTTGCTTTTTATTTAATTAAGGATAGCAATAGAACTTACACTATTTGTTGCAGTATAGAAATTTTTCCTTAATTTCCATGTATCTGGAAAAATATCAAGAAGTTCCAAGCAGAAGTAATTAGGACAAAGCGCACACTGGCAAGAAAACTAACACAAGACAAAATTGGGCAATTTTCAGAATAGCGAATTAAAGAAATTGCAGAATATTATTTTTGAAATTGTATGAAGGCTATTTCAGGTATCAAGACGTTACTGCATCCTATGTTTTGTTGTTTGAGGGTGATAAGATATCTTTTTCTAAGACCAAACCCTGATTCAATTCTTAACCCTTAATTTACACGTATGCCACTTTTTTGAAATTTGTTTTAATTTTATTTTTTTTACTTGTATTGCTTTAGTTTGTAGGCAACAAAGATAAACGATAATTTAAATATTCAAATTGAAGATATTTATCTATTTTCCAATCATGTCGTTTAACATTTGACAAAAACATTTAACTTTTGATATTACATACTTGATTTCCTTAAGAAATTAATTAATTTAAATTCGTTGAAACCTTACTTACTATGTGTAAATTTTTTCACAAGTCCTTGTAAAAATAGGGAAGAATTTTGGAATTTGATTTCCTCTAAGTAAAGTCAGGAAATCAATTTTCTTTCTTTAATCAAGTGGGATCTCCTAGGTATTATATGCCTTGTTTAGTGTGATGGCTTTTTAGCTTCTTCCGATTCGTATTGGGGACATCACTTGGTAGGGAGAATTACTGGCAAAAGAAGTTTTGGAGAAACACTTTCACGGGCCTTCATTCCTTAAGCTCGGAAGTTTTAAGTCTCCGAGTTTGAACGGTTGATTTTCGTTGTTTTTTGAAGACATTGTGCTAATTTGGATAGAAAAATCTTTGAGATCCCAAAGTAGTCGGTGTTTAGCTCATTAACATTATATTTAGGCTCTTTCTTTTTGGGCCATCTTATAAATATTATATTTTCATCTGGAACATATACATACAGGTGATGATTACAAAATGTTTTTTTTTTGTTGCCGTTACAATGAACTGCGTCACCCCAGTTCTGTGAAAATGTTTATACCCTTAAATCTATAGCGTATACTAAGTTTTTCATTCCATTTGTAACGCACAGAAATAACGATGGTAGAGAAAACTGGATTGCAAACCCACGTATAATATTGAAAGTTATTTTGATTTTTGCATATCCGCCCGGTCGTCTTCCATCTGTTCGGCCGTCCGTCCGCACGATAACTCGAGAACGCGTTCACTTAGAGAGCTGAAATTTTGTACACGGACTTTTCGAAAAAAATTTAAGTTCGAAAATGGTTCGAATTGAGCTGAAGTGTAGTACAAGGTATTTTCATAGCAATAGTAAATCATATTTAGAAAGTAAACTAAATCGGGCAGTCCCTTCTTGGTGTTGGCATATAAAAATTTAGGATTTTTAACAGTCCTAGACGGTTTTAATGTACAGAAAAGTTCTTCAGAATGTGAAATCTTATGAAATTGGTTATAATCATTTTTACTGTACGACGAACCGTTTTAAAAATATATGCGAAAGACCACTTCAAAAATGAAACTTGCACAGATGGGTGACTCTACAATTTATGAGCATTACTTTTTATGTTAAAACATAGAACGGCGTATGTATACCTGCCGCTAATAAATTTATCTTTATTTTGTTCACAGTAATTATCAGAGTAAAACATAAATTCAAGGTCGCCTTTTGCAGACCGTGCTTGGTTTTACTTTAGCGCTTAATTTTACACTTTTAATTCTTACCTTCCATTCAAGTGAAAATTAATTGGAACACTACGGGCCAACTAATTTCCTATGTTTTTTTTTTTGTTGGGTGGAGCCAAACCTTTTTTATCCCATTTTTTTATGTTAACAAAAGAAATAAAAGAACTCTGACAATATAATATTATTTTTTTTTTTATTTTTTTTTTTACTTTTATCAAATCGATTTTGGGCAGAATAATTAATGACAGGCAATTTTTTATATCTATCAAATTATAAATATTTAATTTTGGCTCGTCTTGCCCTGAATAATGCTGGCATGCAAAACACAGCTACATGAAAGTTGACGAATGCACAAAATTCACAAATTTTCATGGAAATAAAAGTTCTGAATTCCATTTGGAATTTATTTGCAGATTGAAATGCTTCACCACATACTGAAAACTGAAAGCGTTAAATTGCAAAATTCTCGTAAAATATTTATTTTAAAAATACATACATTGTAGGTGAAGTTGAGGATGTAACACGAGATGAATGTAAACAAAACTGTTTCATATATAAATTACACAGGGAGTTTCGGCACCACAAAATCAAACTTTAAAGCAGTTACGAGGCTTTTGTTTCAGCCAAGTTCTGCATTAATTCAACAAACCGTGTGAATGGTGTAGACTTGCAGTACTACATGTAAGTGTCGAATTGCAATATAAAGTACGTAAAAGTAATCAACTTATTGTTTTAAAAGTGTTAAGTATTCTTATGTTACATCTTGTTTTGTCAAGCTTCATATCTTTCGATATATGGTGACTGGAAAATTAATGTCGATGAACAAACTTTTCTAAGCCTAGCCTGGAGCTTATAAAAATTAAAATTCAGGAATTATGTTATCAACTATGCACACAGCTCCAGAAGTAAGAATACTTTCACTGCCAAGTCTAAAGAATAATTACTTAGTACAACAACGAAAAAAGGATGCGTCGATAAAAAGGACAAATTATAGGGGGAATACAGTTTGAGACGCAAAACAATTCGTTCCTCATTGGCGCTTTTCCACAATGTCATTCATACTGCCATACTTCAGGTACCTAACACAATATAAAACTTGTCTCTACAGCCGGACACAGCGACTTCTTTATAATTTTAGCTTTTGAGCTCTATAAATATAACGTCGAAGAACGCGCCTATAATCTTATTGTCTAAGGAAAAATATTGACTCGGGAAGTGACAGAAGATGTTCTTCGACGAGAAATTCTACACCACCTTAGCAAGGTCTTTCTATTGATGCTAAAAGTCGAAATATAACTGTTTGTATAAAAATTGCATTTCAAATTTTTTATATATTCCGCAGTTTGAATCACAAGTAAGAGTACGTACATACATAACGTGGCAAGGATTGGCAAGGAGAGGTAAGGAGAGGCAAAGACAGGCTATATAAAAGAAAGTGTTTAAGAAATAAAATGGTTGCATGCTGTACTATGAGAGTGTCCCTAACAACACTGTGCCAGCGCGCGATATGGCGAGACACCTCTAGGTATCTCGCTCGGAAATGAAATTATTCATTTTTTCGCGAAATACAGCGTGCTAATTCTGATAGTTGCTGGTTGGCATATTCTTATCGGTTTTTTTCTTTGATATAATCGAAGAGTTCTTTACTTATTCTCATATACTGGAAGATTCTATGGGTATGTAAATCTTTGATATGATGGAGTTCCCATAATTCTGATCGCTTGTTATTATTTATGGGGTCACAAGCAAAACTGTAGAAAGGGCTGGGCAAACAAAAAATGATTAATTTTATATCCTAAAAGTAAATTCAAGGAATATTTGATGTTGTTATAGGAGATAAACTTAATATCGTTGAACATAAATATTTGGAATTTATTGAATATATTATATGCGGAAAATACACCTAAAATTAGTTAAATAATTCAATCAAAATTACTGATTTAAAAATATGGAAAATGAGGTCACACTTCTTTAACTTAAGTAAAACATGATATTTACTTATTAATGTAGTATTTACATACTGTGAGTGAATGTAATATTGCCATGATTTTAATAAAATGACTTAATTAAATTTAGCCTGTCACTATACTTAGAAATAAATTTACTATGCAGTAAGTACTGGTATACTTAGGTGAGAGCAAACCTAATCTTCAATGAGTAAAATTTTACTTTTCTTTAGGTAAATCTGCTCTGTAGTAAACAGCAGATCACTCTGATTACGTAATGACTAGTAGTTAGGCAGCATACGTTTGCTACGTACTAAGGAAATTCGCTATTCTTTAAAATAAAAGAATACTTTATGGACAAAAGCAAAGTGAGTCTATGAGTTCATTTGATGTGGTGATTTAGATCGGTGAACACCGCAGTCCACACAGTTCTTTTTATTGCGGCGTTGTACAGGGTGGGCCAAAAGTCACCATGGGGGCCAAAAGTCACCATGGGGTTTAAAAATTTAATAACTTTTTCGTTTATATATTTATTTTATTTTTTTTTTTTTTAGATTATATAAATAACATCTGGAGAATAAATAATGGAGAGATTCACAACTGAACAAAGAACCAGAATAATAGAATTTTATTACTTAAATCAGCGATCAATTATTTTAACGCAAAAGCATTTTTAAACCCCATGGTGACTTTTGGCCCACCCTGTATTATTCTGGTTCTTTGTTCAGTTGTGAATCTCTCCATTATTTATTCTCCATATGTTATTTATATAATCTAAAAAAAAAAAAATAAAAAAATATATAAACGAAAAAGTTATTAAATTTTTAAACCCCATGGTGACTTTTGGCCCCCATGGTGACTTTTGGCCCACCCTGTATAATAAAATATTTGTGTAATTAGAATTCCTTTGTGCAACTAAATAAACAAATAGATTTATTGTGATATTTCTGTTGTTATCATGTGGTATATTTCCGGATTTTGTAAATTTAAAACTCATGAAGTGTTTTCGTACAATAATCGTCTATACTCTGTCAGGCACCTAAAACGGATCATATACCTTGTATGATTTGTGCGCAAAAATTTTCCAAATACAATACATTTAAAAGTCAATTACAAATATTTTTCAAAGTGCATCATTAAAATAAATAATTTCGCATTTTTGTGAAGGTTTGAAAAATAAAATTGAGGTCAATTGTGTATATCCGAATTGCAAAAATAAATTTTTTAGCCAAAATACTTTTGACTTCATTTTACTCGGCAACATTCGAAGGACTGCTAGAGCAAAATGGATTGAACACCCCCGCATAATATTAAAAATTAGTTTGATTTTTGCATGTTTGTCCATCTGTTCATCTGTCTCTTTAATTTAAAATGCAAAACTAGTTTTTCCAAATTTAATTATTAATTAATCATTCCCTTATAGGAAACTCATTATGGGACGAATCATCAAAGACCTACATTTTATTAATTGAAAATACTGAAGTTTCTAACTACAACACGGGTGAAAATACTTTTTTAAATTGCCTAATTGATATTACATGTTTTTTTTTATATTTTTAACATTGAATAACCTCGAAGAATTTCTGTAAATTTACAATTTTTGGTCACATTATTTTATTAATACTATCCTGTAAGTATTAAGGGAAAAAGACAACCATCCACAACATAAGCACTACTAAATTAAATGCCAATTAGATGTACCACTTCTATATATTTTGTTTTTCTTTTAAGAATATTAAAAACTGCACTATTGAATTTTAGATTTGCAGTTCTTTACATTGCGTACTGAAATTAAGAAGATGGAATGTGTATAATAGTATAAAGAATGTAAGTTACCTGACCTAAGCATACTTTGCGTTTCAATTTACTACCATTTTAACCGCTTGAATATAAGTTTTTAGTATGTATTTGCGTTTTGAATTAGTTAAAAATTTCTGTCAACATTGATGTACATATCAGTATAGCATCCGATATTTTCTACTTAAGATAATGAACTTGTATTACGTAACTTAAATAAAAGTAGAATAGTTTCTGTTTTATTATTATTTTATTTTATAAATAATTTAACCCTCCTGCTCAGTTTTTCATCTTTAATTTTATGTTGAAATATTAAAGCTGAAAATTTTGAAAACTAATTTTGTTGAGAAATTTTATCACTCAAAGAAACGGGTGCTAATTACATTAGCAGACATCATCATTTTGTTTGTAATTTTTTTTATCCCTCGTTGAAGTTTTCTTAACCGATGGATCTTTTAAAACTGCTGAAGTAAAATATTGATACCTTGAGGGATAAGGGATTCATATACAAATAAATTTTCCATTTCAAGGGTGGCGCAGCATAAATAATATTTAAAGTAATTGCAATAAATTTTTGAATATTTTAAATAAGATCTGCTCATTTAATATTATTAAAAGCATTTATTTCGGAGCAGTAATAAATATAATTTCTTGCTCCCCATGAAATATTGAAAATATTTTCTATGTTTTTAAATGGGGATATAAAAAAGATTAATAGTAAAGTTACATGAACAGAGTAATTTATTACCATCAAATATGACGCAAATTTACCCATCTTAAAAAAAAGCGTTACTCTTCTTAATGGAGAAAAATTGCTAAATATTTTATTGCAATGAAGTACCTACCTACTCTAGTATGAGTATATAATATCGTACGTTGTACACCATATATCGTCATAAATCCGCGTTAAGAAATATAGTAAAAATCCTTTTTAAAATTACAGGATTATTTTCTAAATGTAATAAAGTATTTATTATTACTTTAAAAGAGTAACTATGGTTACCATAATATTAATAGTAATACCGCATTGCTATTTTAAACAGAGGCATCAAAATTATCTATTTTTAAATGAGTAACCATTTCTTAGAGTATATGTGTAAAATGCCATATAGTTGCACTACATGGCAAATACAAAATATCTTCCTCAAAATCTAATAACATAATTTATGCTCTTACTTTGCGATTTACCTTGTTCTGAGCACTACACCTCGAGATGTATCTCCTTGCTCGATTGCCTAACCTCTCCTCGCCACGTTGTGCATGTACCATAACGGTATACAAGAAAGTTTTGTACTAATTACTAGAACGCAGCATGCCTCAAATTTTCCACCAGTAGTGCAATATAGCAAAACTGTAAGCCCCGGCTACATATTCCGTGCAATCAATTCACCCAATTGTTACATTTATGTTCAATAATAAATCAAATGTCTTTAGGTTTCTTATTTTCTCTAAGTCGTTCACTTTAGTAATCGAATTTCATAACAAAACGAAATGAACTCTTACGAGCGTAAATTCTCGGTTTATAAACAACTCCACCAGTGTCGTGTCCCAAAGCAATAGATTAGCGCAAAATCGAATAATTAATCACGATCACTAAAAGTCTCTATTTAAAACACTCTCAGATTACTTTAACATATGTACTGCTTTATTTCACGCAAAAGCTTGACCTATCTTAACAATACTGCAACTACTCCGGACCGAACTGAAACTTGATACTCTTAACAAAAGTAACGACGCGACTGAACTCTGAACGGCGCTCGCCAGACCAGACATTGGTGTTTTATGCCCCGATATTCGGAAGTACTTTCTTTGCTCACAACGCGGATGTAAACAAACGACAAAAACCTTGTCGTTGGTTCTACCGGTTGCAGCACCTGAGTCGCTTAGTAGTAAACAATCGCTTTACATTACAATTACCATGCTAGGTTAATTGTTATCGTAATAGTCGATTGCTCCACTAAGCGCTCATCGTAGCCAGGTGTTGAGCTAATCAGCGAAATAACCGGCAGTTGCAGAACAGTACCATGCGAGGTTACTGTTTAGCAATTGCTAATTATTTCTCTAAAATGCGCCCTTGGCTGCATGAAGAATCTTCCTCATATTGGGCCATAATATCCCTCCCCCCTTGGAAAAACTAGTTTCCGCAGGGAACTAGATCTGGAGAGTGCAATCAATTAAATATACTGAAAATATCTTAATCCTCGTTCGGTTCAGATTCTTTACAGTATCTCATTACAATTCTGTACATTACATTTTTGCATATTTCGAAATTTTCTTATTTTCTTTTTCTAATATTATTTGATTTTACCTCATTTCACATTTCTCTGTCATATTTAATTTCTCTTTCATCATTTATTTCTTCCTTAATATTCTTTCCTATATTCTTTTCACCTTAAATTTTTTTTGTATTCTATATTTTTATTTTTCCATATTTTCTTTCTTTTATTGCTTCTCACATTCAATTTTATTATCGTCTTACAATATTTCTATACTTCTTTAATTTATTTAACATTTTTCTTTCCTGTATTTCTTACATTTTTTTTACGTTCCTCTTATTTTAACATTTGCCTTTTTTTGTTTTTTTTTGTTTCTTTTTATTTATTTTTTTTACAATATAACTTCTTCAAACATCTCACAAAATTAAAAAAAAAAAATTTCTATAATTTTATCTAGCCTACCTCTCTTTCTGTTACAATAAACTATAATATTGATATATCTTAAATAAGTACTCCAATTTTTAATAATTCCGTCACCAATAATCTTTTCTCTAATAATATTTTTGTTTTCCTGTCATTTTTACCTTATTACAATTTTAAAAGTATTGTCCAAATCGTAAGAGAAAAAACTACGATAATTTTAATACTTTTAACAATCTTAGCCTTAGCATTCTAATTTCTGTGGGTGCCCAAAATTTCCCTAATTACATTACTACAATAAAATAATTACTCTACTATTCCAATTGTACCAGCAGTTTCCCGACGACTAGGTAAATTTGCTGTTGGCAGGTTTGCTGTTGTTGGAATGATGATTTCTATACTGGATTTTGCTTGCTTGGATAGCCTCGCTTGGATTGGCCCTGTCAATGGTCTGTTGATAAAGGCTCGAACCTTTTCAGTTTTGTGACGTTTCAAGTGGCACACTACTCCTGCTACTACTGCTGACCTTTTAACGCCTTTGAATGGTAATTTATCCCAAGAATTTTGTGTATAGAATGTTTTCATCTACACTGCATTTCTGGAAACCATTACATCAGGTTTTAGCTAGAATGTATGACAATTTCTTGTCATAAGCGCTTCTTTAATTTCATTGCGATAATATTTGTTAAAAAAAAATTTCTTTTGGTCCCATGCAGTTCTCTCAATTATATTGAGAGTCCACGTGTACTTAAAGATTCTTTTTTTTTGTAATATCATATAGTACAGTTATACAGTTATATGTATGTTAGTAGATATACCATATAACAGATCAACATTAATTTATGCGCTAATAACTCCGCCAGGTTTTCTAATTGTAGCTTTCGAATAAGTTTTCGGCAGAAGCTCCAAATTCGGCATCCAGATCATATGTGTGATCTTCATCTACTGTTACAGGCATAGTGTATACCTTGCGCTTGTCCAACGATTATTTCACTCATCTCCCGAGCGTAAATTATCCGCGGATGCAAGCTTCCGATGCTCAAAGAAGCCAACGTACTTATCCTTATCTCCGGTATCTTATTAATTTCTCGTACTTTGCTCATACTTTGAGCTGCAGCATCGTCGATTCCCTATATTTCCACGTTGCATATTTACTAGAGTTGATATTTCGTTCCACAGATCCCCTCGTTCTGCTGTCGCCTGTGCGCTAGAAGCCTTGAATAAGTAGATTTGACGATCTTACCTATACTTGTATAACCTATGGCAACCCGTTTAATTTTCTCTATTTTAACTGTGTTTTCCCTTTTAGAAATCTTTATGTTTGTTCTATATACTTTAAAATTTTTCTTTTAATTCTTGTTTCTTTTACAATTTGTTTCTTTAACTCTTATTATTCTATTTTTTAAACTTCTCTTTGTAAATCTCTTATTCCTTTTAATCTTTTTTACACCTTCTTTTAAATCTCTTATTTCTTTTAACTTTCCAATCTTTCCTTAACACCCTTCTTAACTCTTTTTTTCCTTACAAAACCTCTTTGTTTATAAATCAACATTTTAACATATTCGTTTTTTTTATCTTTCTTGCGCCTGCTTTTTAGCTTTCCATTTCTAACTTTAAACATTTATTAATTATCTTCATACGTTTCTTATTCTTCCAACTTTTTCTTTTTCAAAATTCTCTTTCTTTTACATCTCTTATTTTTTTTTTAAACTTCTCTTTGCTATAAAATCTCTATTTTCTCCTTTTTATTCAATTATTATTTTAAAATCTCAATTTTTCTTTTTTATTCAATTATTGTTTCAAAATCTCTATTTTTTTTTTCGGGTAATTAAAGAACTCATTTCTCCAATCTGCCTGTATTTAAAATTTTGAAATTACCATTATTCAATTGCTCTCTTTATTTAAAAAAAAAGCATTTCCTTACCTTCATACCTTTTATTTTATAGATTACCTTACATATTCAGTACAGAAGAGAACTTGTTGACACTCTCTCGCAATATGTCCAGGTTGGCCGCATTTGAAGCATTTGACAACTCTGGGCTGCTGTGTTGCTCTGATTGGAGATTCCCAGTTTCTTGCCGGTCTCCGTACTGCTTGGAAAGGCTTTGAAGTTTGTTTCTGTCTGACCTCGCTAAAGTTTCCGGTTTTCCAACTTTCCTGTGGTGTTTCCATGGCATGTTCCGGTCCTTTTTTTCCAGGCCCATGGTGCCATGGCCTCAAGCCTTTCCGAATCTTTTTCGAAGTAGAGAGCTTGCTCTCGAACTTCTTCTAATGCTTCGAATTTTCTTCCAGTTAAGTATACCCGTGTGGCCTGACTGCCGACACCAGCTTTAAAAGTAGCTACCGCGTCGACCTGTAGTTCGGCTAACAGACCTCCATCCTTATTGGGGTATTTGGCTGATACCGCAGACTTAATCTGGTCCAGCAGCTCCATCATCCTATCCGCAATCTCTCTAACATCTTCACCCGGCCTTTGCCTACATGCTAACATTTCAGTGCGTAGCTCACTCAAAGATTTCCGTGGCATGTAGGCAGTCTTAATCGCCTGTTGCAAAGATGCAAAGTCCTTTGGCTCCTGTGAACTTATTAGGTAGTAAGCGTCATCGGATAAGTGGTACTTTATGCAATTAATTAAAATGCTTTGCTCTGCTGGTTCTAGACGGTCGTGCAAGTCTTTACTGCAACTAAGGAATCGAAATACTTTCTTTGTCAACTTCAGTGACTTTTCTCCTGAAAACATCGGCACATATTTAGAAACTAGGTCCATAATCTTCTCGTACGAATCTGCTATCTTGTACACAGTTGGTGATTTTCTATCTATTTTGATTCCTCTTGTTGTCTTACTGATTATCTTAATTATACGTCTATACTTCATATACATGGAATCGCAAATTTTATACAACTTGCTCTAGAAAAGATCTCTCGCAACACTCATATTTTTCTTAGCCGAACAACAATACACACTCGTATCTAACGCTAAACATTAAAAACTCTAACATAATTACCACACTCAATTACTCTGAATTCAGCTATTATGCTCACAAACATGCTTTCTCTAAATTTTTATTCTTCCTAATTCAGATGCACACGTCACACAAAAAAAGAAAATACAATAAGCCATACTTTAACTAACCCAAGATTATTCCCGTTAATCAAATTACTCTAGTAGTTACTGGGAGCAGTTATTATAACTTATTAAAAACGCGAGAAATTACAGAAAAGCGTGTGTGATCAACGCTCTAACCGACCTGCGACGTTGAAAACTTATCTAACCGATATTTATCACAATTTAAAAATTATTCTCGAACTCCACTCCATGCTAAAATTGACATCTGTTACCTTTTTATCTGAAAATGGTGAATGGTATTTATTCGAGATGCGGGAGTAGCTTGTAAAAGCACAACTCCTCGATCGCCGCTAATGTAGCTGTATTATGATGAAGATGCGGGAGTAGCTTGTAAAAGCACAACTCCTCGATCTCGTCAATATATGTTGGAGTACCTTAATTTCACAAAAAAAAAAACATAAAAACCACAAAAACAAGACTTAATTTAACCTGAAAAGAAAAGAACATTTATAACGGAGCAGCTGAAAAGCGTTAACTCTCACAATAACAAAAATTAATTTCGAAAACCACAATACCTAAAAACCGCTAAAAAAAAATTAATTATCCAAAAAGATAATTATATTAAAAAACACCAAAAACACAAATCACCATACCTCACCTAAACTTTTACCGGCTGCGCCAAAATGTCGTGTCCCAAAGCAATAGATTAGCGGAAAATCGAATAATTAATCACGATCACTAAAAGTCTTTAATTAAAACACTCTCAGATTACTTTAACATATGTACTGCTTTATTTCACGCAAAAGCTTGACCTATCTTAACAATACTGCAACTACTCCGGACCGAACTGAAACTTGATACTCTTAACAAAAGTAACGACGCGACTGAACTCTGAACGGCGCTCGCCAGACCAGACATTGGTCTTTTATGCCCCGATATTCGAAAGTACTTTCTTTGCTCACAACGCGGATGTAAACAAACGACAAAAACCTTGTCGTTGGTTCTACCGGTTGCAGCACCTGAGTCGCTTAGTAGTAAACAATCGCTTTACATTACAATTACCATGTTAGGTTAATTATTATCGTAATCGTCGATTGCTCCACTAAGCGCTCATCGTAGCCAACTGTTGAGCTAATCAGCGAAGTAACCGGCAGTTGCAGAACAGTACCATGCGAGGTTACTGTTTAGCAATTGCTAATTATTTCTCTAAAATGAGCCCTTGGCTGCATGAAGAATCATCCTCATATTCGGCCATAACACCCGTACCTTCCTATACCCTCCACAAAGATCATTACTCGAAAAGTTTTGGCCAGCTTCACATTTTGCGAAATATGAATCGATTATGGTGCAATTCTTGTAACCTCAACAAAAGCATTATGAGTGTTTCTTGATTATAGGAAACATTATTTCTACTTAATTATATTCATGTTTTCCTGGTAGTTAAAATACAAGTAATCTCATAGGAATGCCCCGTTCAGCTGAGACACAGGATAGCATATACATATATCATTGGAAAAGAATGGCGTACACAAATAGATGGAATTTTCAAGGTCAAGTAATATCGTACAAGACCACGTACTAGCAAACAGAATCCACTGGTCGACTAAGCGGAGTACCCAATTCAAAATTGTAGTCTCCACACTTCCGGTTTCAAGTCAAGGTCAGAGAGCAAGGTAAGAGTTTGTAGCCTCCAAGTCTACCCGCCGGTTTTCAAAGGGATAGAGTCAAAGGTCAGAGGTCAACGTCCAAACCACGTTAAGGCTTGTCTGGCAGGACCGGCAGAATATGAATACCCATTCTTTTCCTCATTAAGATCGATGATATATTTCTCCATTATTACTCATATTATTTTATTTGAAATATTGCAAAAGACCAAAGTCCCGCGTTTTTTATATTTCATTCAACAGGTAACCCTAAGTCCCAATATGCTGATTTACGACACCTTCGGAGCCCTTACTCACCAGTAGGAGTAACTCATATCTCCGATTAATTTCCATTTCCATAAATAAAGTCGAAGAGAGTAAATAATTTTAAATTTTTCTAATTCTCCTTAATGAATACAGCCCTCAAAAAATTAATATAAATTAAATTTCCGCAATCTTCTAGAGGATACTTTCTACATTTTCTAAGTGTAAGACTTTTAATTCGGCTCCATAAACTAAGCCGCTACTTTCTGTTTCGAAGAATTCCTATTAAATAAATAAACAAAATGAAGAGCAGAATTGCTTGAAACATTCCATTCTACGAAATGGATGCCTCCTTACGAACTGAAAACTCCCATTAAGGTGAATATTTTTTTTAGACATTTTTGATCATAGTTAATTGCAGGCCGACTTGAGAGTTTATTTAACTCAAACAGAAATATGTTGGCGGTACGGGTAAAAGGAAAGAATTTCTGAAATATTGAAATACCAGGAGATCGCTAATTTGGATAAAAGTTCTTTGAAAGGAAGTTGGGTTAATTTAGTTCCTTTGTCCTTCAGTAAATTGACCCTGTTCATAAATTATAAGACAAATTTAAATAAAAACGAATATAAAATAATGTAATCGCTGAGTCTGGATAACCTCTTTTTGGGTTTACTTTAAAATAACCCTATCATCGCATTTGGAAATGTTTTTATAAAAAATACTCTCCTCATTAATTGACGGATCGTGTTTAGTAAGCTATCTAATGGATACAGGGAGCACGGAAAAAATAGTAGGTATAAAATATATAAATATATATATAGTTGAGCTGTAATAATGAACGATTTTTCTGACACCTTTTTCTTTTTAAAAAGCGTCGTTTTGAAGTTTGGATAAGTTAAAGATTGTTGCACGCCACTTGGGGTATAACTTAAATTTTGTAGATAATAATGATAACTTTTTTCTGTAGTTGTAATAATGTTTTATTCACTTTTGAGCAAGATAACTCTTAGCACGGAACAAATTCTCTTATATACTTTTATAAAAAAAAACTTTAAAAGTAAACTGTTTTCTTAACACTGAATAAGTAATATTAAGACTCACTGGATAACACTGGAGGCCTTACCTTGGGTAAGGTGACTCTCCAGCTTGAACTTTAAAAAACTTGTCTTCCACGACTTCGCTTCAACGGCCTTTTTATTCAAAATCGAACCAACTCCTTAACCAATCAGAATTGGTCGATTTTGGATTTCCCTATTTGGTGGGAATTGTCGGATAGGCAATCCATATGCATTCATATGTTCCAATTTTTGTCCAAACGGAAACGCTCAAATAACAAAAATCAGAAAAATAATTGAAAATTGGCTTTTCGTTCCGAACGGAATCGCTCGAATTTCAAAAATCGGTCAACAATCACAAAAACAATTAAAAATGACAAAACCAATCAGAAACAATTTTCAGGGGTCACCAGTAGCATATGGGAAATGATAAACAAACATATAATTACGTAAGAGTACTAGACCGACGGTCAGTACTCAGAAGGGATCGTATATCATGTTTTCGTTCTGATGAGCAGTAGCTACTTCGCGGTGACGTATTTGTGTTATTGTCTTGCGGTTGCCCCGAGGAATGTTGAGACATGACACCTGTTTCTGAGTGTGTTAATGGGTGAAGGTTTTTTGTATATGAAATGAGTAATTTTTGTATATGATTGGTTTAAGATTTATTTTTAGGTTTTAATGAATAATGATAAATTCATAGCAAGTAATTAGGGAGTTATGAATCTGAAGAAGGTGATGTGGATTCATGACACCTTCCCCCTAAACAGAATTTTTGTATTTCTTGAAAAGAATTAGAAATTTTTTTGTTGGAATGGATGTTGAAGCTCCGCCGTTACAATATTTGGTTAGAGTTATATAGTCTTATCGATTTTTTTTTTTTTTACAAATTACAATTTAAATATAGGTATTATAATTATTTTTGTTTACAAATTATATAGGTAAGTGATATATGTATGTATGTATGTACTCACATTGTTTTATTACCTTATTACTATAATACCACAGATAACTAAATACAGATAAAGAATGGCCTAACTAAAAATTGACCCCACTTACAATCAGCAGCCAACTACTCATAGCCAAGTAAAGCTTTGGTCAACAGCCAAGTACCTAAATCTTTGTAGTACAGACAACAACACTTTGCTTTTTGTAACATAGTTTTCCAAACAGGCTTTTATAACTTATATAAAAAGCACTCGTAGACGGCGTATGTTTTGCATACACACTGTTATTAAGAATTTACTGCATATTTTTTCGTTGGAATATGTATAGGGATACACTATTGAGGGGCAGCTCTGTGGAAAAATGTCTTTCGGTGTTTTATTTTTGGACTTGTTTTTTCTGGTCATTCGTATTTGAATTTGGTACCTAGGTGTTTAGACCAGTTCTATAAGTGTAAAATTTGTGGTTAATTTGAAATTTAATTTTATTAGGTGGTATTTTTATAGGTAATTACTATACCTTTTAAAAATGGCCGAAAAATCAACAGAGTGGTATATAAAGTGCAGCATATTATCTTGCCAAGGTAATGCGAAAAATTTTCCAAGCCGTAAGTTTTTTCAAATTTCCCAAAGAAGTTTTTGTAGAGTGTGGTAAAGCCAATTCAACCTTATACTTTCGATTTCTTCATCGAACTTCTCCAAACATATTCACTAGGCACTCGACATGTCTCTGCTAGTTTTTAGGATGCTGGGTATATGTTGTGTTGTTTGAGAGCTCTCTAAAGTTACATATCTAAGATAGCTGAGAAAATGCGCCTCTAGATTTGGTTATACGGAAACTGACATCTTATTGTATAGCATCAGTTACGACAATTTGTTACGTCTCTCGACCAATTAGGATAAGCTCAACATTCACATATGTCTTTTTGCTGCTTGAAATTAATTAATTCATGAATTTTAAAATTGTTTCATGTATAACTAAATTTGTAAGAGCATTATGGGGTAAAGCAGTATCTGTTGGAATAACTCTGTCAGTATTATCACCTTCTTTATCAGCTCAATACCGATCCTCTAAAGTCTGTCCAAGCCTAATTAACTTCTGTTATGCAAAAGGTCTAAAGGAATGAAGATGGTAGCTCGCCAATATGATGTTAAGTGTTCATGCGCGCTGTCTGAATTGGGAAGCACTATAACATAAAGGCCCCTTTCGTTAATTCAAAACTTGACGAATGCCGAATAAACTTCGATCAGTTTTGGACAGCCTTGCGATCTATGAGCCGGAAAGAGGCAGACGCGGTAATTTTTTGAGAGCGCCCTTCGTTTTTCAGTTTTTAGACCAGAGCACATCGGCAGTAGATAGTTTTTTTAGAAAAGTCATAGTTTGGTCGGACTTTATTTTTATTAATAAACGACATCAAGTAATCAAAATAGTTTCGGTAGTTCTGGAATCTGTTGTTTTACCATAGCGGGACAGATCAAAAGTTAAAATAAAATAAAGTCAGGTGATTTAGTGATTTCGTGGTTCCATGAAATGTATTCAAATGTGAATGTTATTGACAGTATTGCTTCTTCCCAAGTGTTCGCTCATTTCTGTAATGTTTTTTTGCAAGATATTGTTGGTTGGCGGGTGTAATTAATTTTTATTTAAATAAAACTGTGGTTGGATTGCTTATGTAATTATTGAGCCTCCCAATTGGAAAAAAACATGTGGCGCTCATACTAAAATCAATAAAAAATTAACCCCCCCCCCTTCTCCTACGAACTACCTAACACTAACAGGCCTGTTACGTCTTGAAGGCAACGTAAAGGCTGAATTACAGAATTACAATGGACGCAACTGAACGCAACTGAACGGTGTGAAATGTCAAATTTACGCAGTAAAACGGACGTCGAGGTTAGCTGCTTACAATGGACGCATTATTAATTGAAAGTGACAGTGACGTTTGACCCAAAATTTATAAACAAATATGAATAAAATCAAAAAAACTCTTTTCATTCCATTTCCTCTCTGCTTATTACACACTTACCACAGCACAGTTTCAATCGACGGAACAAAATAAACAATTCCAAAGCTAATTTGAGGTTATCAGTTGCGTTAATTTCAGATTTTATTAAACTTGCTGCGTACGACTGCGTTTTTGTCCGTCCACTGAGCGCAAGTCCATTTGAAAAGAATACAAAGAAAACCGCTTTGACATTTCTCTCCGTTCAGTTGCGTTCCGTTGCATCCATTGTAATTCCACCTTGACACATTACGCTACCAAGAAACAGAAGCAAACATCTTTGGCTAGCTCCAGTATTCACATTGTCTACCTACCGAAAATGAAATGCCTGTCTATATTCATAAGCATTGATTTAGCGCCCCACGTACCCGAATAATCTAAAATTCCAATTCTTTAGACCGTTGCCAGCCACAACAACGATTAACGCATATAAATTCTAAAGAAAAATGCTCAATTTAATTCCCTAGAAAAAAATTTAGGTTTGGCTGGGGTTCGTTATACAGGGTTTTCCAATAAGAGGTGTTATTTTAATTAGCCCGATATTTAGTAGGTAGATGTCGCTTTTGGAGCTGTCATTTTTTGATATTTGACAAGTAGAAACTACGCCATTAATAAAAATGGAACGATGCACGATTCAACAACGCAATGAAATTATTAAAATTGAAAAATGAAAATGATCCGGAATTCCATCGAAAACTCATCTTGAGTGATGAGGCCCATTTCCACCTCGATGGCTTCGTCAACAAGCAAAATTGTCGCATCTGGGGCTCGGAAAACCCAAGAGTTATTGTTGAAAAGCCTCTCTATCCCCAACGTGTGACAGTTTGGTGCGGTTTATGGTCCCGCGGGGTCATTGGACCTTACTTTTTCGAAAATGAGGCTGGAGCAACAATTACGGTGAATGGATTGCGCTATCGACAGATGATTAATGTTTTTTTATGGCCGGAATTGGATGGTATTGATCTGGACAACGTTTACTTTCAACAAGACGGCGCTACGTGCCATACAAGCAACGAAACCATTGATCTTTTACGGGAAAAGTTTCCGGACCGTGTTATCTCTCGAAGAGGTGATCACATTTGGCCACCGAGATCTTGTGACTTAAAGCCTTGCGCCTTCTTCCTTTGGGGCCACGTGAAAGAGAAGGTCTACGCCAACAGCCCAGGTATTGTATATATATGAATTACAGTATTGCTTTTTTGCTAACAGTGTGCATACAAAACACGCCGCCTACGAGTGTTTTTTATATAAGTTATAAAAGCCTCTTCTGAAAACTATGCTATAAAAGGCAATGTGTTGTTGTCTGTACTACAAAGATTTAGGTACTTGGCTGTTGACCAAAGCTTTACTTGGCTATGAGTAGTTGGCTGCTGATTGTAATTGGGGTCAATTTTTAGTTAGGCCATTCTTTATCTGTATTTAGTTATCTGTGATAATACCTTATTATATATCCCTAAGTATATTTGATACAAAAAAAAAACAATTATATGTATTAGTTTTTCTTATTAGTTGAGATACTTAAATATGTATATATATATTGAAAAAAGGTAATTGACTTATACTACTAGAACAAAAGAAATTTAAATGAATTTATTTTGTTTTTTTTTTTAATTAATTAACGGTTCTAGTTAAAGGTATATTCCTAGATGAGGATTCTACTTCAACATTAGCTTTTCGTTTTCAGTGGTTTCTAATGTTGCAGATTTTTTCTTAATATAGTTCTTAATCATTCTCAATATAATAATAATCGAAGCTATGGCTACTAAACAGTATATGAGTAAATAATGATGAACGTCATGTGGGGTGACTTTTTTAATTTAGTTTTTTCTTTACTTTTAAGAGATTTAATGTCCTCGCTGATTTCAAAAAGTTCTTGATGATTATTGTTTCTTATCGTAATCTCTTGTGGTATATTTGGATTAATTCTGTCCATCAAGGATGTAATATTAGTTAGGTTAATAGACGGGAAATAAAATTTATCAAGTGTTGTTGTTCCTTCAGAATGTCCGTAAAGTGTTTGAAAGTCGCTTCGAATATAGCATGTGGGTCGAATTTCTAAAATTCCGGTACCTTTTAAGGTTAGTGGTTTAATTTCGCCATTGCATATATTATCTAAAGTGAGGGGTGTTCTGAGAGTGTAGAGCCATTTGTTAGAATTTTCCAATTGTATCCATAAGGAAGAGCCTTTTAGGGTATTTACGGTGCAAGAAGGCGGAAGATCTTGGGTATGTTTTAGCAATTCCATTTCGCATTGGTTATCTCTAGAATTAATATTGAAGATAGGGTGGTGAGTCGTCTGACATATATAATGATGAGGAACATTTTGTAAACATTGATGAAAATCTTCGTGATTAGTCGGAGAATAACTTCAAATGGTTATTACGAATTCGTTTATTTTTGTTTTTAATTCTGACGATAGAGCTTTCGGACGAAGGAGTCTCTACTATATCGTATGGTCCTTCCCATAGCGCTGATAACTTATTTTTTCGGGTATGATTTTTAATTAAGACTTTATCACCTTTACAAAATTTTTGGGTTTGGATGATTGGTCATAATATGCCTTGGATTTTTCTTTATTTTTTATAAGATTTTCCCTAGCAATCTTATGAGAATGTTGAAGTCTGGCTTTTAGTTCGCTGGCATAATTGTCGTAATTATACGCAACTTCAGGATCTTTTTTCAATGACGTTGGGATTTCGGCATGGAATCCAAATAATAAGTTATGCGACGTGTAGCCTGTGCTTGAATGAACGGAATTGTTGTAAACGAACATAGCGTAGGGGATCCAAGTATCCCATGTAAGCGGATCTGTTGACACATAGTGTCGAAGATATTCTGCTAAGGTTCGGTGGCTTCGTTCTAAAGCTCCGTTTGTTTCTGGGTGATAGGGAGTGGTTTGTAGCTTATGAATTTTCAGCAGTTTACATACTTCATTAAATGTAGAACTTAAGAAATTGGTTCCTTGATCAGTTAAGATCGTTTCAGGTAGACCGTGTTTACATATGATTTGTTTCGTAAACTGTTGTGCTACAGTGTGCGCTTCGGCATTTGGTAAAGGTACGGTATCTGGAAATCTAAGAATATTTTTTCAAAGGGTTTATTACTAGTTGTGGTTATTTTCATAGGCATTATTTTGTTTTTGCTACACTTCTTTTTCTGGCAAGAAGGACACTTCTTGATGTAGGCTCTAATATCTTTGAACGTGTCTTGCCTATTGTAGATTCTTTTTATTTTACTTATAGTTTTGGCTTCACCTTGATGACCGCCTAACGGAGAGATATGATGCTCTTTTATTACTTGAGTTATATCTTCAGGATCCGTTAGTTTAATTACTTTATTAAGAAAGAAAGTTGGTCTAGTGCCTGACTTTTCAAATTCTTTAGAACATAGAAACTTTAGTTCGCGATAACTAGTGTTATCGGTGATTGGTGTGGCTATAGAAATAGTTTTCTCGTTTTTTGAGTAGGCCTTAAATTTTTGAAAAATTTTTATTATTTGATTTCCATCAGTTTCATTTCTGATAGGTGTAGGAGCGCGTCCAACAATGTAAGAAATTTTGCTTTTGTTAAATTCAATAGCTTCTCCTAAGGGTATTACATAGTTCTCGGGTAAATACGTACTTAATGAATTTTCCTGTATGGAGTTATGAATTGGCAATAAGAAGTATTTTTTCTTAATATCACGAGTCTCTAGAAGATCTTACGTGTTTTCTGCTACATAAGTCGATGTAGGATTATTGTTTGGATTCGATTTGGACCTCATTTTGACTTCTAGTTACCACCTGTATAGTTTTACTTGTATCAAGGATCGCACGGCTGAGTGCGTCGGCATTTAGATTTGCTTTTCCTGGTTTGTATATGATTTTGTAATCATACTCTTCTAACCTTATTCTCCACCTCATTAGGCGAGAAGTGGGGTCTTTCAGGTTCATGAGCCACGTGAGGGGCTTATGATCTGTGATGATAGTGAACTTTCGACCGTACAGATAAGGGCGAAATTGCTCGACGGCAAAAATTATCGCTAATAATTCCTTTTCTATGGTGGAATACCTCGTCTCGGTCTGATTGAGAGTTCTACTTGCAAAACAGATGGTTTTATCTTCACCGATTTTTCCTTGAGACAATACACTACCTACAGCGTAGTCGCTTGCGTCTGAATTCATTAAAAATTCTTTATCGAAACATGGGAATTGTAATATCGGAGCGTTAGTCAATTTTTTCTTTAACGATTGGAAAGCTTCATCGCAAAAAGCATCCCATTTGAAAGTAGCATTCTTTTTCAAAAGAGCTGTTAAGGGTTTGGCTAGCTTTGCAAAGTTTGGAATGAAGCGCCTATAATAGCCGACAAATCCTAAGAAGGATTTTACGTCTTTCTCCTTTTTAGGAATAGGATATTTAGTAACTGCTTCGAGCTTAGCGGGATCTGGTGATACTCCGTTTGTGGTTATAAGATGACCGAGATATGCTATCTGCTTATTGAGAAAGTGACATTTCTCGGGTTGTAGCTTGAGATTATGTTCTCCAAGCCTGTCAAAAACATTCTGGAGTCTAGAGTTGTGTTCTATCCGATTAAACCCGTATATAATAATGTCGTCCATATAAACAAAGCATTGAATGGCTTGGAGACCGACTAAAATATTATTCATCAGCCTTTGAAAAGTGGCTGGAGCTCGCTTTAGACCAAATGGCATACGGTTATAGTGGTAATGACCATAAGGTGTACAAAATGCAGTTTTTTCCTTGTCGCTTTCACTCATGGGTATCTGGTGAAAGCCGTTGGCTAAGTCCAACGTGTTAAAATATTTGGCTTTTCCCAATTGATCTAAGATGTCCGTTATGTTTGCCAATGGAAACGCGTCTCCCACAGTTATATCATTGAGACGTCTGAAATCAACGACTACTCTCCATCTTTTGTTGCCATCGGCATCTGGTTTTTTAGGAACTAATAATAGAGGTGAGTTTCAAGGGGTTGAACTGGGACTAATAATTTCGTCTTCTAACATTTTATTAATTTGATTGTTAATTTCTTCACGCTGAGCTTCAGGTAATCTATATGGTTTGACATTTACGATAGGTTTTCCAGGTAAGATGGGAATGTTATTTGTCGCTGAACTCTTCAGCATTGCAGTTTGAAAGGTCTAGCTCGGATGCGAGTCTAGCAAGCCTTTCTTGAATAGGATCCCTTTGAGGATTTAGCTTTATAATATTAAATTTAAAAACTTCATGTAAGTGAGCTCTTATGTCCGTTTTCCTAATATGAACATCAGTTTGATTGGAATTGAGGATAAGAATATTCGCTTGACCATTTTTGTCTGGTTTTATAAGCGTATTCCCAATAATCACTACTGATTCCAATTCTTTGTGTTCGCAGAAAAAGGTACCTCTTTTATGCATGGCTATCCTAGCTATTACCTGTGTACGTGCTGGTATATTTATATCGTCAGCATCGCACTTGCCTTTATTTGATTTCTTTGCTTTATTATTTTGAACTTTGTCTTCTTTTGAGATATTTTTAGAATTTGATCTGTCGTGTTGGCTTGGGTCTTTTAAACCTCCATACCTTGCGCCTGACCTAACTGGAGATAGTTCGGAGCTTGGGTCTTTCAAACCTCCATACTCAATGTTCGATACTATTCCTGTGATTGAATTTTGTATGTCTGTGTCATCTGGAGGCACGTTATTTATTTTAAGAATTAGTATTTTAGTTTCGTAGTTAATTTTGCAAAGAAACTTGTCTAAAAAATCATGAGCTAATATTCCGTCATATTTTAATTGTAGATTACAATCGAACATGTTTGAAAGTAGTATTTTAACGTAGAAATTGCATTCTGCAGTTCCTAGTGTACGCAGGATGGCTCCTGCTAATGAAGATAACTCTATGCTTTTTGAAGTAGTGACGATTGTATTCCCAAGTGCACTAGTAGCTTTTAATACCGATATTTCTGCTCCGGTATCTATCAAAAAAGTGCTAGTTTTAAACGCAGTTATTGAATTCGCGATCGTCACAACTAGCGATTGGCGATTAAGGAAAGAGAAAGTTCTCCTTTTAAATTTGAGGCTGCGGATGGACATCGGCGGTTATGATTAATTGATTTAGGCGAGATTGAGTTTCCGCTATCTCGTCTCGCCGCTGACTGTTTTTTGGAATTTCCCCTTTTGCATTAGCTTGTGGCATATCAGAGTTACCTTTTGGATTCCTACTTTTAAATGCGGATCTAATATTACGAGAATATGTTGGAAGTGATGAGTTAGTAGGTTGAAATTGGGGAGCAATATTTCCTTGTGGATATTGGCCTGGCCTATCTATTTGTCGTAGATTTGGAGCTCTTATAGGTTGCTGCTGTTGAGGAATCCTACTGGATTGAAAATGTTGAGGGCTTCTTTGTGCGAAGCTAGTGGAACGTTGAGCAAAAGATTGCTGTTGAAATAACCTTTTTCTACACTGACTACTGACTGATGATTCGGTGTTTTACAATATGCGCATATAAGCCTGTTTTCCACTCTAATTCTGGATGTTAAACAAGAGTCAGCAGAATGACCCTTTTTGTGACATTTAGAGCAGGATGAAATGTTTTCGTTGAAAGAACCATTTCTTTCAGATTGCTCTATGGCAAATTTTGTCGAATCTTTTAGGTCGGTGTAACTTTTAGCCCTGGTTAGCAGACGAACATGGTCATGTCTTAAACCATCTTCAAAAGCTCTGATAACCATTTTTTTATTTTCCTCAATTAGAAGATTTTTTAAAGTCTGTTCATTTGTCAGACTTGAAGTAGCGTCGTTGTAGATAGCTAATAGCTTTTGAGCTCGGAAAGCATATTCCATAATGTCTTCCTTAGGCAGTTGTTTTAACGATAGGATTTCGTTCTGAATAGACATTCTAGAGCGAGTTTCCATGAATTTTTCTTGGATAGCAGCTTGCAATTCTTTCCAAGAATTAATGTAATTATATTTGATGACATCGTATGCTTTGCCAATAAGTTTAGCCTTTATAATGTGGAGGTATAGCGCTTTATCTGCTTCGGCTGTACCTTGTTTTTGGAATATCCCACTTGATAAAAATTTCACAAGAAAAAAAATTGATACAACCGTCAAGAGAAGCAAGAGAAAATACGACCATCAATAAGTTAGAAAATTTGTTCAAAAAAGTAATTTGCAACTCATATAAATTTCTAATTATAATAAGTAAATTTATCTTAATTAGTGAAAAGAAAATCTAGACTTACTTAATTATTATATAAATTTGCTGCTTGTCGCTCCCTGGATTGTTGGGCAAGTATAGGTACTACTTGCTTCACATAATTTTCTGCGAATCCCGCACTGATAAATAGATGTCGTATAAACGGCTCGGTTACGGCTAGTTCCAGTTGGGCTATGTCAACAAGTGAAATGAGCTGCTGCAGTCCTTGGAGTACCCTGGCCTGTGAGGTTTGGTAAATTTGATTTGCTTCTTCGTCGTGGAAGTCTTCTTCCTCTAGTTGAAAGTTCATATGTTTTTGCTTGCTTCAATCGGGGGAATTTCTCCTGGCCAGCACATTACATGCTGCTCGAGATTTGTAGGTTGGTGTTTTGTAGGTCTTACAAACCTTTACAAAATCTGCACCGCTGCCACCAGGTTTTGTTACACGCCACTTGGGGTAGAACTTAAATTTTGTAGATAATAATGATCACTCGTTTTCTTTAGTTGTAATAATGTTTTATTCACTTTTGAGCAAGATAACTCTTAGCACAGAACAAATTCTTTTATATACTTTTATAAAAAAAAAAAAAACTTTAAAAGTAAACTGTTTTCTAAACACTGAATAAGTAATATTAAAACTCACTGGATAACACTGGAGGCCTTACCTGGGGTAGGGTGACTCTCCAGGTTGACCTTTAAGAAACTTCTCTTCCACGACTTCGCTTCAACGGCCTTTTTATTCAAAATCGAACCAACTCCTTAACCAATCAGAATTGGTCGATTTTGCATTTCCGTATTTGGTGGGAATTGTCGGATAGGCAATTCCATATGCATTCATATGTTCCGATTTTTGTCCAAACGGAAACAGTCAAATGACAAAAATCAGAAAAATAATTGAAAATTGGATTTTCGTCCCGAACGGAAACGCTCGAATTTCAAAAATCGCTCAGCAATCACAAAAACAATTAAAAATGACAAAACCAATCAGAAACAATTTTCAGGGTCACCAGTAGCATATGGGAAATGATAAACAAACATATAATTACGTAAGAGTACTAGACCGACGGTCAGTACTCAGAAGGGATCGTATATCATGTTTTCGTTCTGATGAGCGGTAGCTACTTCGCGGTGACGTATTTGTGTTATTGTCTTGCGGGTGCCCCGAGGAATGTTGAAACATGACACCTGTTTCTGAGTGTGTTAATGGGTGAAGGTTTTTGGTATATGAAATAAATAATTTTTGTATGTGAAATTGGTTTAAGATTTATTTTTAGGTTTTTGTGAATAATGATAAATGCATAGATATAACATTCAAGTAATTAGGGAGTTATGAATCTGATGAAGGTGATGTGGATTCATGACAAGATTTTTTTGCATATTTTATGAATCACTCTATAACTACTCGGTCAATGCTGTTATACTACCTTATGTTCTTATTCTTATACCCTAGATAAAATCAGCATCATCCGTTTATAACGCACAGAAATAATAATGGTAAAGCAAAATGAGTTAGACAATGAGTGTCCGTCTGTCCGTCTGTCTGTCCGTCCTCACGATAACTCGAGAGCGCATTCACTTAGAGTGCTGAAATTTTGCAAGTGGGCTTTAAATAAAAAAAAAGTAAAATTAAGTTCAAAAATGGGACAAATCGGGCAGAATTTGGCCCCTTATCATTATAGAGAATTGCTGTAGTTACATCTGTTCCTTAGTGTTTGTAGATAGTCTGTTTTATATGTAGATTGTCGGGTAGAGTAGCTACGCCCATCCGTATACGATTTGTTCGGTTTGTTACGCTCATTATATCATATCTATTTCTAGTATAATGGTCGATCATCTGGGATCAAAGGTGAAAAGTAATAGTTTTTTATAACTTATTACATACTTGGTTTAGGTCTTGTTTACACGTGATGCCAAAATCTTCTTGAGTGTATGTGTTCAATGGTTCTGTAGAGTATCAGCTTTTATAAATGAATCTGTTCACGGAGTTCTTTAAGTATAAAGAATTATTCAACAGGGGGACATGGTATGATAGTCCTGGATGAGATAAGGGCATAATATGTCATATTCACCGGGAAACTGTCTATTTTGGATGCCACTCTGAAAAGCCCCACCCGAACAATGCAGCAGTATGCCTCCTCCTGATCGTTTTCTTGTTTGGCTCCCAAGATAACCTTTCGTGAGTTATGAGCCCTAGATATCTGAGTTCTGATTCAATTGTTGAAATAGCAGGTATTTTGTTTTAGCTTTATTAATTATCAATTTTTCCAAAAATTTTACAGATCATCATTTACGATACTTTCTAGTGGTTAGTAATTGCTAGTTCCGAATATTATGTTGGTATCGTCTGTGTAAGTTGTGTGCCCTGTGGTATTCCACTCACCGTCATATACGTATGTTTGTTTGCTTTTACATTGTTTCACCTTATTGAAATATTTCGGATTTTCAGATAGCTTCTGAAAAGTTCATTAACTGTTCTTCTTGTACCTAACTGCGAAAGAAATTCTATTAGCAAGGTATGATTTATCATGTCTACCACTTCATTCACTTCATTAATAGCCGCTATCAATGCTGGCTCCGTGTAACTATTTTTCAAAATACTTAAAGAATTTTTTCTAACCACATTCGCCTTTTTACTACTGGTAAATGGCTAAAGTAGAAGTTATTTGCAATCGACTAAAGATATATTCTCAACTCAATTTAGTGGTCCCATTCGATTAGATCTGAGCGTCGATTTGATGGAGGAAACTTTCACCTAGAGGCCTATTTTATACTCCATTTTCATTTACTAAGCTAGTTTTTTATAAGTACAAGTTGGCTACATTAATCATAACAATTTATTAAATGGCAGAGGTTGTTATTTTATTTAGGCTGGACACGAACGGAACATGGAAGCGAATCGTTAGGTAACATTAGCCACGTAGTAACTTATACTGCATAAGTGACTTATACTTATTAAGATTTTCGTTTTATACTCATAAAGAATTTGAAGTTCTGGTACAACATTTATGGTGATCCAAGACACTTTCTATTCTGTATAACCATACTTTCAAATGCTATTGCAATTTTTAACCTCAATTATTTAAACGATTAGAATTGTCCTCTATAAGATTTAAATGAATTTTTGTAGTCAAGTGAATATTTAAACTTTTAAATGCGTAAGAAATTTCATACTTATAATTTTTATGGGATATACGGAACCTGTTAACTGACAAATATAACTTTTTGTACCTGTTCACAAAATTACCACTGAAATGATTCTGTCAAATTATGTGCGAGTGCAGCACAAGGTTGGTACAACAAGCGCATTCTCGGTACAAACCCAATTCACATGGTAAGCCGAACTGATGCCGAACAAAACTGAAACAGCGGCCTGAAGGTAGCTATTGAGTGCATGCAAAAATCACCGGAGATGTGATTGATTTTTGGAAATTTTTTAGAAGAAGCTCGATTAGAAATATAGAAGTGGACCTTTTTCGTTTGATTAACGGATGCTTAAACGGGCCGTGAATTCGTGGAAAATTGTACTCGCTAGCTCATTAGAAACTTATAGTAAAGTATAGTAGGTATTTAAAGGATGAATAAAATGAAAAAAAGATTATAATGTGCAAGTGTACGATTAAAATGAAATAAAAATTGTTAGCTGCTTGATGTTTTGTAAGGAAATCATCTTTGTTTATACCAATGGCTGCTTGTATGGTAAAGTTTATAAAACCTCTTCCATACAAAACATATCACTTTAACAAACGAAAATTCTATAGTGAAATGCTTTTCGATGTTTTTGGGTGTTACTAGACAGACTGGGATTTGACATGGAATGTGGCTACATACATGCCACTTAAATATAATTTGTCCAAATTACTAAATCATCGCCTTACAAATAAAAAGAAAGCAGACAATGCGTAAATTATGAACTGTGTTTCAATTAGGATTCATGTGCTAATTTAATCTTATTTTTATCGTAGTACTCTGTAGCATGTATTTGTGTATTTATATGTTTGTAAGTGAAAATAACAATAAAAAAAAATCAAGTTAAAATAATAGAAAATTTTGGAAAAGCTTTGAATATAAAATTTAGAAATGACATAAAGAATAACTGTAGACAAATATAAACAAAAATTAATCAAGTGTACATATACTTTGTAAAAAATAAATTTGTATAGAAAACACAAAAGGCATAAAAAAAAACTTAGTATACATAGAAGTGTATAGATACAAAAATGTCAATAGAAATAGTTAGTAGTATTCAGAACTTCATCACAAATACACATCTGAATAATTTGATGTACTTTCATACTAAAAAGTTTTTAAAAAAGATAGTACCAAAATAAATAAAAATAAATAAATAAAAATATTATTTAAAATAAAAAAATTAATAAAAGACTTATTATTTTCTACGCTCTTATATACATATATATATCTATATATATATATATATAAATATTATCATTTTTCAAAGCGTAACAAAATAATTAAAGCAAATCTTTTCTTTCTCCCATATATACGAGAGAAAATAAAGAAAGTATAGAAACCAAAGATTAAAAATAAATCGATGTAAAGAAAAGGAAAATCAAGAATTCAACTAAAGATTTTATAACACCAAACTCCCAACATCGATTACACGTGATTAACAAAACTACATATACATCATTTTCAATATTGATCCTTGGTTCCCCCACCAGCGGTAAGGAACCAATCAGATCAATCCTTGAAAATAGAAGATCTTAAGAAAGAAGAAAGAAAGAAGAAGAAAGAAAAAGAAAAAAAATAGACTACAATTTTCAAGATAAGAAAAACCAAGAGAGAAAAACAAAAATAAAAAAACAGGTTCTAAATAAAATTTTATATTCAAAATTTTTTTTCTTTTTTAAAAAAATACGAATCAAAATATTCTTTTTCTTCTTTAAATATTATCAAATATTAAATATTATTTACTCATTACAAATAATATATATATATACACATAATTATCAATTATCATAAGTTACTTTAAATACGTTTCTTCTCTCAATAACGCGTCAACTCACGGATTATAAAGAAAAGTTTAAGTCAAAATACCGCGAAAGTAATTTACCAATGTGTTAAGTGTGATTTTTCGGTGATTTCTTCAAAAATGCCGAACGAAAATATCGGAGACATGCCGGTTATAGAAAATAGTCCAGAGCTAAATGCCATTGCAGTCAAGTTGCCAATGTTTTGGACACCATGCCCGCAAGCATGGTTCATCCAGGCAGAAACACAATTTGCCGCAAAAGGTATTAGCCAGGACCTAACAAAATATGAATACATAGTGCAAGCGTTACCAGTGGATGTGATCATGAAAGTGTTAGACATACTACAAACACCTCCACAGGTTGATAAATACAACACGCTGAAGAGCGCACTAATTCAACGATTTGCCGAGACTGAAGAGAAGAAATTGGAACTCCTCCTTTCGGATAGTGAGATTGGTGACAGAAGACCATCAGAGTTTTTCAGAGCAATGAAAATTCTAGCAGGTTCAGATTCAGAATTATCTGGCAACTTTATAAGAAAATTCTGGATGCGAAAACTGCCAACAAACATAAACATAGCATTAACAACAGCAGGAGACAGAGACATAAACGAACTTCTACAGTTAGTGGACAGAATCCACGAGATAGCAAAAACGCAACATATCTCAGCCTTCAGCACAAATAATTTTAACAACGATTTTGGTTTAATAAACAGAATTTGTAATTTAGAAAATAAAATTAACACTCTTGAACAATCAATTAAAAATTTAACTTTGCAAAATAAAAGAAATTTCTCAGACTTCAGACATCATTCCAGAAGTCGTTCTTCAAGTGGTACTAGATTTTCGACAATCTGTTGGTACCACAAGAAATTTGGGGAAACGGCAACAAAATGTATAACCCCATGTTCTTTCAAGAACAATCAAAATTCAAAAAACTAAATAACCACTCGACGTGTTCAACCAATTCTTGTAATGTTAATTCAAAACGTTTATTTATGTTTGATAAGGAAAACAAATTTAAATTCTTAATAGACAGTCGTTCAGTCGTTCCTACCACTGTTTGCAACAGATACAAGAGAGACGATTCTCTTACTCTTATCGCAGCGAACGGTTCTACAATACACACGTTTGGCACAAGATTATTCAAAACTAATTTTGGTTTAAGAAGGGACTTCACGTTCCCATTTATTATCGCTGACGTAAACCGCCCAATAATAGGAGCCGATTTTTTAACAAAATTCAATCTTTTAGTAGATTTAAAAAACAAACGCTTAATAGATGGCAACACAAACTTGTCAGTAAGTGGTATGACCACACCGCCATCTCCAAAGCATTTTACAATCGAGAATGAATACGGAAATATAATACAACAATTTCCATCTTTAACAGAACCTCCTCGTTATGGAGAACCTGTAAAACACAATGTCGTACATCACATTACAACAAAAGGACAACTACCCTTTACTAGACCACGCAGATTGGATGGTCAAAAGCTAAAAATTGCAAAAATGGAATTTGACCACATGATACAATTAGGTCTATGCCAACCTTCATCATCTTCAACAGCTTCAGCACTACATCTAGTTGCAAAGAAAAATTGCTCAGATTGGCGTCCTTGTGGTGATTATAGACAGCTAAACGCTATAACCATTCCCGATAGATATCCTATCCCACATATACAAAATTTTTCATTAAATCTTCAAAATTGTAATATCTTCTCTAAAATAGATCTGGTAAGAGCATATCACCATATTCCAGTAGCTCCAGAAGATATACACAAAACAGCGATAACAACACCTTTCGGACTTTATGAATTCACACGAATGCCATTTGGTCTACGAAACGCTGCACAAACCTTTCAGAGATTCATGAATGAAATAACCAAAGGTTTAGACTACGTATTTACATACATTGATGACATTTTGATAGCAAGCCAAAATGAAAAGGAACACAAAATACATTTAAAAACTCTTTTCGAACGATTAAGCGCATATGGTATAAATACAAATACATCAAAATGCATATTTGGATCCACTTCCTTAAATTTCTTGAGCCATTACATAAGTAAAGGTGGAATACTTCCTTCTCCTAACAGAATTAAAATCATTCAAGATTTTCCATCACCTTCATCCATCAAACACATACAACAATTTATAGGAATGGTAAATTATTACCATCGCTTTATACCAAAATTAGCGGAATTACTAAGTCCTATATATGATAATTTAACTCTCTTATTAAAAAAGCCAAAAATTGCTAAAAACTTTGTATGGCCAAATTCATGTGAACACAACTTTAAACTCATAAAAGAAGCTCTCGCTTCAGCAACATTACTAGTACACCCTATTGAATACACTACCTTCAATTTAACAGTAGATGCTTCAGCCATTGCAATAGGTGCAGTACTACAACAGCTAAACAACAATAATTGGGAACCTTTAGCGTTCCACTCGAAGAAGTTAACAAAGGCAGAAACAAAGTATTCAGCCTTCGACAGAGAACTTCTGGCAGCTTACTTAGCTATAAAACATTTTCGACATGTACTCGAAGGACGAAAATTTGTAGTTTTCACTGACCACAAACCACTGACGAATGTCATTTGGACAAAAACTGAGAGAAGCCCAAGGCAAGCTAGACACCTAGATAACATCACACAATTTACGTCAGACATTCAACATATACAAGGAAAAGCAAACGTGGTAGCAGACGCTCTGTCACGCATTCCGACTAATCACGAAGAATGTAGCGAAAGTAAAGCAATACCAAAATTGACCTACAAGTGATTAGCTTAGCGCAAGCAGAGGAAAAAGAATTAAACCATCTGGTAAAACACCAACAACAAAATTCAAAATGTAGGTATAAACTTATAGAAAGAGACATTCCCGAGAGCAATAATAAAATATGGTGCGAAATTTCAACAGGTAAATCTCGTCCATACATACCAACCAAACTTCGAAGAATGATTTTCAAAACATTACATGAAATGTCACACCCTGGCATAGTTTAACAAGAAAATCAGTCTGTGACAAATACTTCTGGCCAAACATGAACAAGCAAATTAATCAGTGGGCCAAGACATGCTTATCATGTTAACAATCAAAAAAACACAGACATACAAAATCACCGTTGGGATCTTTCGAGATGCCTAGTTGTAGATTCGAACATGTACACTTAGATATAGTAGGACCTCTCACACCATCAAAAACTTATACGTATATTTTAACAATCATAGATAGATATACACGATGGCCAGAAGCCTATCCCATTAAAAATACTTCAGCAGAAAATATAGCCAAAGTATTTTACCAACAATACATATGCCGTTTCGGCGTCCCATTAAGGATAACGACCGACCAAGGATCGCAATTCACTTCAAAATTATTCCAAGAATTATCCAAGTTCCTAAGTCCATATACTATACATATACTTACATATAAACACAAAAGGCATCAAAAAAAACTTAGTATACATAGAAGTGTATAGATACAAAAATGTCAATAGAAATAGTTAGTAGTATTCAGAACTTCATCACAAATACACATCTGAATAATTTGATGTACTTTCATACTAAAAAGTTTTTAAAAAAGATAGTACCAAAATAAATAAAAATAAATAAATAAAAATATTATTTAAAATAAAAAAATTAATAAAAGACTTATTATTTTCTACGCTCTTATATACATATATATATCTATATAAATATATAATTATTATCATTTTTCAAAGCGTAACAAAATAATTAAAGCAAATCTTTTCTTTCTCCCATATATACGAGAGAAAATCAAGAAAGTATAGAAATCAAAGATTAAAAATAAATCGATGTAAAGAAAAGGAAAATCAAAAATTCAACTAAAGATTTTAAAACACCAACCTCCCAACATCGATATACTCCACGACATTTTTTCTAAAGCCGTAACTTTTCCATGGAACACCACGATATCGTACCCCTACTTGATTTTACCATATATTTTTAAGTATGGACGTATATAAATAGTCTTTTCACATTCATATCACGAAATCTGTAAAGTTGAAGAATTTCAATTATGAATGGCAATACCACGTATAACAGAATCCTAGGGTTACTTATTTGGAAACAGTCCAAGCCATGGATATGATGACAAATGTATGACTGTTGTAAGCAACCCAAACCGTCAAGTATTTATTTTTCATCTCGTATATTACCGTCAGCTTACTTATTTCAGGTATCTTGTTAAGAAAAATGATTACAAATAATATGCAATTCAAATTAATCACTTCCGTCTTTTATCATGTCCACTATCCAAATGATAAAAAACAATAAGACAGTAGATATGTACTAGTTTATAGGGAAACTTAAATTGAAATATCTCCTTTAAACTCATCCCACGTCCTTTGTTCACGACAATAATCTTATATTTTATCTGCCATAATAATGCCATAATTTTGGCTCAATTTAAAGTTTCCTTAAAACATTAATATTCGGGCCACACTCCTATTAATAGCTCATAAAATTTTGAAGGAAATTAAGTTCAAGTTTTGAATAATGTAAAGTAAATGGATAAGTCCTCCGGTGGTAATTGGAATTTTTTTCCAACGAGTCATTTTCGCTAACAACTTTTCCTTCCTACCTTATTAGAAGGACGTCGAATATCATGTCTAAAAGGTGATTTTAATTCTTCACTCTTAGACTTCCGCTTACCGCTCTTTCGTCATTGCCATATTAATTTTGATGGACCATTAAAATCCCCTCCTTTATGGATCTGTAGTGAGTGCTCTTTGAACATTTCGGATATCATGTCGAGGAAATGGCAGCAACTTTCAATTAAGCTAAACAACGACAGCAATAAATGAAAGCTTTTACGATATAAATTCAATTTACTTTGCTCATGAGAAGACAAGGGTCGTCATCTACAATTTTGAGCTTTACATGTATCTTACATGTAAATTAAAAATGCGAATTGTGTTTCTATTTAAGTTTGTAAGTTTATGAACCGCTCAGCTTTCTTGTTTTCTTCTCACGTGTTCATCAGTGGGAATGACTATTTTTATCACCATTTCAGGAGTGCAAATGAGTAATTAAAATCGAGTTTTAAAAATAAATTATTAAGTGTCTTTGGAAAATACATTTTTGTGATTTGCTGTGAGGATTGTATGTGAGGAAATACTTTAAACTTATCGTTTTATCTTCTGTTGAAAACCGGGCTAGTTTAATTAGGTAGAGAATTTCTTTTATTTCTGAATAAATTCAAAATAGACTTAAAAGTTTGGGTGAGCTCTGTAGAGCCACTACATTCTGGTTTGATTAAGCTAAAAACGAATTTAAACTTTTCTTTCAAGACATTTATATATAGGCAGCTAAGTTTAGAGCTCTAGTCTGATGACTCATATAATCATGACTGAAAATAAATGGCAGAGTGCTCAAAAACCGGATAAGGACATTAACTAAACTAATGATTATAAAAAGTCAATCAAAACAATTAAAACAAACAAATAACACAAAAATGAAAACAACGACAATAAAATTTTCAAAAGAGACTAACGGAAACAAGAATTTGATAAAGACCCAAAAAATGGAGAAAACTTAAAATCCTAAATCAGTTCCAATTTTGAAAATTGTGTAAGTTCCATGACGAAAAAAATTTTCAAAATGATCTAATAAAAAAAAAACTGCTAAACGAACGAATTTTCAACACAAAAATTTTTCAGTTTAGCACGGATACCGAAACCGAATTAAAAACAAGTAAACAAGATAAAATTGGTCTAAGACCAATTCTTATAATACTTTAGAAGAATGCGCGTATGTAATTTCGTTTGGTCATCCATCTGCGCAAGTTTGATTTTTCGCATATATTTCCACAACGGTTCGTCGAACGAAAATGCAATCATAAACATTTCATAGGATTTCTTATTTTGATGAACTATTCAATACAATAAAAACGTCTGGCACTGATCGTTTGACAGTATAAGTACAAACCCTAAATTTTTGTATGGCAACACCAAGAAAGAATTTTTCGTTTTGCCCCTATTTTTGAATTATATATTTACTATTTTTATGAAAACCCCATGTATAAAATTTGAGCTCTATACGTTGACGTGTCCGCAGGCAGTGTCCAAATATATAGTGAAAAACGATATTTTTGTATAACAACCCCACGAAGGATTTATCCGATTTGTCCCGTTTTCGAACGTATATTTACTTATTTTTAAAACTGTGTGCAAAATCTCAGTATACACGTTCTGGAGTTATTGTGAGGACAAACGGACGGACGGAGAGTCGGACAGACGGATATGCAAATCTAAGTAAATTTTAATATTATGCGAAGGTGTCCAATCTATTTTGCACTGCCATCATTACTTTTATGTGTTACAAACGGAATGACAAACTTAGTAGACGGTTTCATCTTCTAGGATATAATCAGAAATCGAACGAATGAAGATATTTACGCTCTGCCCTTATGGCAATACTTGGAATTAGAATCGTTTGTCTGATTTTACTTTCAGATGGCTTTTTTATTGTGAGGTAGTGTTGCAAATGCTTTGTCCTGTTATCAACAGCGAAAGACATCATCATCTTCTTGTAACGACGGTATTGGCTCTGAAGCGCAGTTAAATGTATCTGGTTTTATTGCCAGATATTCAAAACGTAATTGCCTCTTCAAGCTGGAAATGAAGTGTCTTTTAAGTGATTGGTGTTGTGGGCGAGGGTTCTAAATTCCATTGTAGATATAGTTAACGTCAACACAAACATAATCAAATCATTCACTTGACTGCAAACTCTTGGACTCCATATAGTTTCTATGTTTTTTAGTAATGCCAAATTTTTAGTAATGCCAACTCACACATATCGTGCACGAGTTCCATTAGATAAACTCGCTGGCCAATATGTGACAATTGATTAGGATGTATAAAATTGTGATGCACAAACTTGAATGCCGCTTCAGCATCTCTGTACTTAAAAGGATAACTGTAGACCAATCTACAATTTATCCTTCCTATGACGCCCATATTCAGTCTTAGGTAGATTGACCGTCTGCATCCTGCAAACTCCGAAGGTCATATGGACATAAGTACAGCAAATTTGTGCGAGGTTTTCTGTTCAGAACGAAAGTATCTTCCATCTCAGTGTCCACAGTTGGCGAAATGCTCTCCGCGCAGAGCAGCAAAGTCGGTCAGCTATGGAGTGTTCGTATGCATTCCATAGTTTCTGTCTGAAAATATCGATAATATCTCCGAGAATTGTGTGGGGATGTGTGTCAGGTTCGATCCCTTGAGCATTACTGAACACTGAATCTGTTAATTGACGCAAGTTGTATGTAGAGCATCCTACTTAAGATGGAATGCGGCCTGTTTCGGCCCTAGGTCAGAATCGTGGATATTAGATCCTGTGACCTGTGAATAAAGATAATATAGTCGGACAGAGAACAGATAGTACTCTGCCCTATGCGAAGTCCTCCTAGTACATTTAACCACAGCTGAGGTGTCTCTTTGCATTCCGAAATATCTTGATATCAAGCAACTTTAAAGATTATTGTCACAACACCTCCGCGGCCTTACTGATAGAGCTTCTCGGAACCAGTCTCGAAGACTAATGAGAGAGCATTGTTGTTGTAGGTGGACAAACTGTTGTCTCTAAGACCAGAGAGAGGTCATTGGCGGCAACATCTTCGGCAGAAACACCTTCTAATACAAAACAAGTCTCAAATGTTTTGCCCAGTCCTTATAGTCAATACAAGAGTTGTCCACATTTAAATTCATAAAGCCACTTACACTCATGCTCGTGCTTGTAAAGCATTTTGCTTTGAGTCTTATAATACGGTTAAATATAAGTTTTTTATTCACAAAATCATATGGTCATATTTACGTTAAATTTCGATTCATCCTGCGGTGTTGTAAGAAATAACTGGACATGATCAGGGAAGGGCCGCCGTTAATACAAAGAATATGGGCTCAAGATGGAGCCCAGCGGAATACCTGGAAATAAGAAAAAGCTAAGTCAGCCGCAGTCGAGTAATAGTCAAACTCATGTTACAATTTTTCTTCCAGAATTGTATGATCTACACTCTACAGTATCAAACCCTTTAGAGAAATAAACACAATACGCTGAGTCTCCCATTTCGCGATATTATACCTAATGCTTTCCAGAAACAACAATAGGGATATTGTCTGTCGTACTACATTTAGATCAAAACTCAGATTGCATCTCAGATACACAGGATTCCAGTCATAAAGGAACGATTTTATTTTATCAGAAAATGACCGTTTAAAACAAAACGGGGAGGATACTAATAGGTGTAAAAGTAATTCAAGTTCTTTCAAAAAATGTTTTGTTTCAAAAGAAACTCTTTAAAAACCCTTCGAACTTCAAAGCATGTATTCAATAATGCAGTAAAAAAGTATTGTTTCCACCTTTTCAAATATTCTGTCCTAGCAAAAAACCCAAACGGTGTAGCAAGACGAATTTATCCTAAGCCATAAAGGTGAAAACTTGTTGAAAAACAAAAGTATAAGAAAAAGAAAAAATCGTACAAATGACGTACAAAGGAATGCTTTCCCAACCCGAAGGCTTCTTAAGAGCGATTTGGTATGATGAGACAGGGTACATTTTGTCAACCTTATAAGGACATTAAGGATCTTTTAGCTTATTTCAGGATAAGTTCAATGAGTTTAACTATGTTGTGTTTCCCTTCATAATCCCGTAGACATTGATAAATTAATCATTCAATAATCCCTTTCGTTTGACAAGTCCATATATGTAAGTGTATATGTATGCACATTTTTCAAGCATTATTGACTATAAAAGATGCTGAAGTGGCTATTGCTTTTTCAAAGATTGAGGCTGACTTACTTTTTAAAAATTTAGGAAACAGAAACGGGATCTCGAGAGTACAATAACGGGTCTGGTGTTGTCCATTGATGAATCTGTGGTAGATTATTCCATGATCTAAAAACTATTCTTGTATTTGAAGTGCTCATATCAATCGTGTAGGTGGTGGAGGGCGTCAGATTTACAAAATATAAGGATTCGAAAAACGCCATGTCCATCGCCGAAATGGTTACATTATATTTGGACGACCTAGAAGTGAATGGAAATCAATTTTGTCCCAATTCGGTGAATCGTAAAGTAAGTAAAAAAAAAATCGTAAAAATTAATATCCATGGACGATATTATGCTCAAGTTATTCGTTTCGATGTGGAAAATGCGGAAATATTATTTGCTGTCAAAATCAATCTACTGGATGAGGTACCTAAAATTTACAACCAAAATGCGCGCGGGTTACAAGCTCAGCATAATTACTCAATTGCATATACCAAGCCTATATCGCTCACTAGCTGCAATAGTGGCACAACTCAAAATTTGCAAAATTTGTGCCATTGCATAAACTTAAATTAGGCGTAATACTAGTCTGTTTAAATTCTGTCAAGAATTTTTTCATTTCCGAAATATTTTTATTAAAATAATTACATTTCGTTTCTCAAATTCCACATCTAAAGGGTGCCAAATTTCACCCCATCTGATGAATATGGTCAAAACATACCATTCCATTATAATTTAGATCACTAAAGCCAAACGATCGTCATTAAAATAAAACCCCAGCTCATTACTCATCTTATCTAGTTAGTGTTCCTTAAACTAATAAAACAAGTTATGTCCATTATCTCGAAACTCTAATTTTTGAATTGCGCCACTATTGCAGCCGGTGATCTGCATACAAGTATATCAGTTCATTTCTATTGTGGCAACGTAAATTATTGCTCCTTCATAGCTTTCAAAAATTATATTTCTTTGCCCAATTTTAAATAATCTGGAAAAATTAATCCACTTATATGAGTATGCGAATTGAAGGACATGTTGAATTGTATGTATGCATGACTATTCTTTAAACCGTTACACATTAGGGCAACTGACCCATAAAATTGGCTATAACTTAGTTCCGTTCGTCTCTAGGATGACTCAGTCGAAGCAATTTGTTTGAGGAGAGTACACGTGTGATATTATCGTTTGTTTTTACTTTTTTTTTTAGTTTAATTTCTAAAATATTCAACTCTTTCGTTATGGAACCTTCACGATCAGGTGCCTAATGCCATTTTAGTAACCATTAATTTCAAAAAAGTGTATGTAATTGCTGCAACATAAAATGACCGTTGATTAGTATTTGTTTTAAATTTCTATTCTCAGAAACAAGTAATTTATTAGTTGTCTCCCACCCCGGATCCGGTTTTGGTTTTTTTCGTTTTTGTAATGAACATTGATTGAATATTTCCTCACCGATTTTTCTGCCTGCTTTTACTTGCCCCTTACCAAGGTATTCGAGTTTTTTGAAAGTTAGTCAATTTTAATAAAAATCAAATTTTCCATCTTGCTTTCAGAGCTAACTTTTTGATGTTATGAGAAACTCAGAGCATAATGATATTGAGGATGAAATAACATGTTTGAGAGAAGACATTAAGACCAGAACAAAATGTCCCGAAGTAAATCTTAAATATTTGAACAAAACCTTAACACGGTTTAAACCGGATTTAAAATCTCGTCTAAGGCACAGTATACACTGCCCAGATGTTGCTATTGAATGATAAATAATATCGTGATATCTACTATGGTTGTTATTTGCCGAAGAAAAACACGGTTAAAACAAATTTTTGATTTTCGAAAGATTCAATTATTCATTTAACGAAATTTCGAATTTCGAAAATTGTCGAACATGAAAATTTTCGGTTTTCGGAAATGCATAAAAACATCAAATTTAATCTGGCTACGGCTGAAGGTGTAAAAGTTATTAAATGAAACCATTTTATTTATCATTAGAAATCATAAAAGTCGACATTGAATTAAATTTCGATTACCAAATTCGCTTAAACTTTCGAAGTTAATATTTTCTAAAATAATCTAAATTCGAATTCGAATATACTTTTGATAACACCTTTGAAAAGAAATATTCATCTTTGGAATCCAATCATTATGCATGTGATTTATGGCCAACTTTGAAGGATTGCTGCCACACTGTAAGTTTGTCGGATACCTCTGAAAACAATAAAGTACCTGTAACAATTTTTACATAACAAAATAGTTCAGTTTTCGTTTCAAGTTCGTATCGTCCAGTGATATAAATTTTTAATTGAAACTTAGTTGACGGTTTTTTTTTTTGTTTTTTTTTTTGCACAAACGTAAAGCAAATATAAGTCGCATGAGCCTCTTTACGGGAGGCATAACTATGGCTATTATTGGAGAGTTGTGATCTCCTTACCTATCCTATATATTATGAATAAATATATCAAGTACAGAAGAATTTAAATGCTATCTTTCCGTAACTTACACTATTTGATGAAACAGATACGTCAGCAAACTTGTATATATATATATCATTCCATTTGTAACGCACAGAAATAATGCTAGTAGAGCAAAATCGGTTGGACACCCACACATAATATTAAAAGTTATTTTAATTCTTGCATGTATGTCTGTCCGTTTGTTCGTCCGTCATTATAATAACTCCAGAACGCGTTCACTTAAGGCCCATTCAGACGCTGCTAGTTACTTACACAATTAAATTGCTTCATATGAGCAAGTTCATGTACACAATCCTCAAGTACTTTTGCTGGAATTTACCTCAAGTGGAACTAAACTTTTGCAGAAATTTGCCTGAAGTGGAACTAAAGTGGAACATTAACTCAAAACAGCTAATAGCTGTCATTCCTTTCAAAATTACATTAACAGCAATATTTTCCGGAGATAGCCGGAAATGATTTCGATACGATTGCCCATCTTCAAGAATTAGTTCTTTAAGAAGTGTTCTCAAAGCACCTAATTCATATCTCGGTTTATTCATTTTCGTACTCAAACATTGTTATTTTCTCTTTCGTTTAATGTGTCCACAATTTTGATTTTCATCAGTCCAAATATTTCCATAAGACTTTTTTGGATCAACCTCTTTCTACTTATTTTGAGGAATACAAACACTAACAAAGTATTTATATATATTTTTTTAATGTGATGCAAAGTAGACAACTTCCACAAATCTATATCATCTGCCAATTTACACCATCAGACATGTTGAAAATTCACATAAAATTGAAGTTAAAAGTGTGAACTTGCTCTGAAAAGTAGAAGGGAGTGGAACAAGATTTCCAACTTGTCGCAAGTAAGCTGTTGGACCTACGAGGGTCATAGAGAAGGGAAGAGAGTCTTTTCTTGTGCACGTAACTTACCAGCTCTGAATGAGCTTTTAGAGTGTTGAAATTTTGCACACGGGCTATAAAAGCAAATTTAAGTTCGAAAATGGATCCCATCGTGCATCTCCTTGTTAGAGTTGCCATAGCCGTGCAAAAATTTCGTGTTCACTATATATATGGATACTGCCTGAGAACCCATCGATGTTGGGAGCAGAAATTTGGTACACAAAGTATTCATATAAGTAGTGACATTTTTTTTAACAAAATAAGTAAAAAACGAGTTTTCAAACAAAACTGAGGCCAAGCCGCATGACAAAGTAGAAAATAAACTTTTCTTCACACACAGAGGTGGACTCAGATTTTTTGATTGGGACATTTCTCTTCAATATTCTTTCACTCAGAGATGGGCATTTTTTAATTGAATAAAAATAAGATAAAAAACCGAATAAAATGAAAAATCGAATAAAAATTTATTTGATTACAAATATTATTCGTAATTTGATGAATTATTCGCAAATAATTATTTGTTATTTGGTGCAAATTATTTGAGTTTCGAATAAATATTTTTTACTCGATCGTGTATTATTTGAAAATCAAATAATTATTCGTTATTTGGTGAATTATTCGCAAATAATTATTTGTTATTTGGTGCAAATTATTTGAGTTTCGAATAATTATTTTTTATTCGATCGTGCGTTATTTGATAATCAAATAATTTTATTATTTGATGAATTTGTGATTTCTTATTATTGTGATGGTCATTATTTGAATTTCAAACAATTATTCGTCATTCAGTTATTTTACGCTTATATCCTAATGACCCTTGAGTAGACATAGATTTCAGTTCATATTTAGGAGTATTTAGGGTATTTAGGGTATTCTTGCTGCAGCCTTCTGATTCATATACAAATAAGAGGCTATGAATGTGTTGTGTGAGTGCATTTCACGACAAATCTCTAACCCAAGCAAAGATAACCTAATAACAAAATGAGAAGGGGTGGAGTTTTCAGGTTTTACTCTCATAAAATGTACCCGCGCTCTTGTGAAAACCGGTTTTCCTGAAATATTGATAGAGTTTGGTCGCATGTTGTTGCTGTAATCCTATGATATTTGAACAGCACGTGCTTCTGTTTACATTCGTTTTGCTCTGAAGAGATTAAGTGGGAGAACTCATGCTGGATTCTCTGATATTTTCGGGAAAAATGAGAATTTTATTTGAAAGGAACTTTACATCTCCTTTCAGCACCAAAGCGAAATTTATCATTTTCTTAGAAAAAGTGATGTAGTGTGTGACCCGATGTACATTATTATGAATAGTTTGAAAGCATTTTGGAGATGTTCAAGAAGGTTTTGTCGTTTGGGTAATCCTACGTTCTCTCGATTTTTGTTTTTAACTCGTTGTCTCAATCGCACTACAGTAATGCATAACTAAGTTCTTTTCGCCTACCTACTCATGCAAAAGATGAAAGTATATGCCATTATTTGCTTGTTTCTAAAAAACACGAAAAATTTCCAATTCAAATCAACCACGGTCGGTCATCTTGGGCGTCAAGGCATCAGACGAATGTTAAAGATATTTTATATTAATTTTCAGCGATCATGAACAAAATATTAACACTTCAAAATAAATTAGTTTTTATAATTGCATACCTGATTGCTTGCAGAAAGTATTGCATTTCTGACATTTAGCTGCCAGATCATCATAAATTTTCAAAAATATTGATCTTTTTTACTATAATGTTATCTATTGTAATATTTCACAGTATGGAAACACCCTAGAGCTAATTTCACGATAAAAACAAACGAGAAATCACGTTTTTTCAATGAAAAACCACCTTTAATTGCTCAAATACACTTTTTATTTACTTGAAGTTAAAGTCGAGCAAAAAGCTACTGAAGATGGACGACTAAGTCCGAAATGCATTTAGCATAAAAATTAACTTCAAGTAAATAAAAAGTGTATTTGAGCAATTAAAGGTGGTTTTTCATTGAAAAAACGTGATTTCTCGTTTGTTTTTATCGTTATCTATTGTAATTTGCCAACACTGTTACAAATAATTTTTCTGAATTCTTCATATATCACACGTGACGTCACAACTCAAGTATTAAATAATTAGTAGGCATACTTTCTTACTCTGGCTTGAAGTAAAGTTTTCACTTTAATCGTATTGTCTTAAGCACACTCACTTGTTTTTAATTTAATTGACTCTGATTATTCTGAGTAATGAAACCCAATTAAGTTACTTCAAACGCTTCACAAATACTTAATTGAACAAAATTATTAAATTCCTCTTAAACCTTAAATTAAATTAAGTAACGAAACACCTTGCGAAAACAAATGCGTGTACCAAGACTTAATTATTCGAAATTGGAACTAATGGACGCCAGAAAACATATATCCATAATCGAATGACCAAAAATTGTTTGAAATTCAAATAATGACCATCACAATAATAAGAAATCACAAATTCATCAAATAATAAAATTATTTGATTATCAAATAACGCACGATCGAATAAAAAATAATTATTCGAAACTCAAATAATTTGCACCAAATAACAAATAATTATTTGCGAATAATTCACCAAATAACGAATAATTATTTGATTTTCAAATAACACACGATCGAATAACGAATAATTATTTGAAACACAAATAATTTGCACCAAATAACAAATGATTATTTGCGAATAACTTAAAATAAATTGATACTCAAATAAAAATTTATCCGAATAATTTGTTATTTGATTTTTAAAAAAATCGTTATTTGATTGAAAATTTATTCGAATAATGCCCAGCACTGCTTCACTTCATGAATCAAATCACTTATTACCTCTGATTGATCATACTGAAATATATCGGTGATTGTCAGGGAATAAAATCTGAGTACACCTCTGTGTGTGAGGAAAAGTTTATTTTCTACTTTTCATGCGGCTTGGCCTCAGTTTTGTTTGAAAACTCGTTTTTTACGTATTTTATTTTCTGCCTTTTTCACGTTAACTAAATTATTATTACGTGCTGCTTTCCATGTTTTCCACAGACTTTTCCTATTACTATGATTTTTTTTTAAAAATTTACATGAATTTTCCTCGATTTTTCATGCAAGTTTTCATGATTGTTGAAGAGAAAGTATTGATGCCAGTAGGATGGAAAAAATAGATTCCGCATAGCTTATAAAACTTTTTTTTTCGGCAAATTTTCCGGAAAAGTCGGAAAATTCCGGAAATTCTGGAAATTTTCGAAAAATTTTCCAGAAAAATTGGAAAATTCTGCATTTTTTCGGAAACATATTTATCACTAATCATATCGATGAAAATTTGTCCGATGATTTTCCCGCTTTTCCGGGTTTTCCACGGAGTTTTCCACAAAAGCAACTTTATGCAACTCATATCGCTCTACAACTTTGTCTTAGGTTGCAAAACGCTCAAACGCTTCGTTGGTATGAAAAACTCCGCAAAAGCATTTTACATGAATTTTCCTCGATTTTTTCTGCAAGTTTTGACCATTGTCGCAGAGAAAGTAATGATACCAGTTGATAGGGAACTTGATCCTGCATAATTTAGAAACAAAATTTAACGGAAAATTTTCCGGAAAAGTCGGAAAATTCCGGAATTTTTTTCGGAAAAATCGGAAAACTCTCCATTTTTCCTGAAACGGATTTATCACTAATCAAATTTGTACCAAATTTTCAAATGATTTTTCCAGATTTTCCGGGTTTTCCATGGAAAATTCTGGTTCAAATTTTTATAGATTCAATTGTCACGCGACATGAACCTGTGATGACGAAAAGTGGGTCTACGAGAGTGTCGAAAATAGTAAAAAAGAAATATGTATATAGACAGACAAATTCGTGTACGAGTTAAAGGGAATGACCTCAAAAATGAACTAAACTGGACAACCACTTCTAGATGCTCACTTTATTTTTTCTTTTATTTTCATATAGTGGTATTTAATTATTGGTCGTACACGAATTATAACTTATTTTCTTGTTTTTTCTCAAAAAATACTATCGATTAAAATTTTTCCAACTGCATTAAAAAAAAACTTTACTGGGACATACTCTTATAAAAATCATAATTTATTTCCACGTCCCACAAATAATGCTAACCAGTTTTTTTCTTTTTCGGTTGTGAAAAGTTGAATTTTTGAACTTGTATAATCTTTTTAGTTCGATAATTTCCTGCTGAGTATATTTTCGTAAGTAATAAATCTTATCTAAATTTTTTCATGCTTCTCTACTCTACGCCCAATTAAATTTTGAAAACAGCTCGACAGGTTTGAAATACAATTAAAAGTGTAACAACATTTTTCATTCAATCAGAATTTGCATTTTGATTTAGAAATTATTGTGAAAAAATAAAACAAATATTGAAAATCATCTGCATCATTCTTCCTCCAAGCTTGCTTTGTCCACTAAAGAATTTTGCATGAAATGCGAAGAACTGTGAACAAATTCGTTCGAGTGTACAAAAGTTCATCTACTTCTGCAGGACCATTAAAGGCGTGACATGACATGAAATCTAATTACAAAAAGATCATCTATTTCAAATAAATAATTATCGATTGAGTCAATGAAAATTTCATGAAAACCGGATATCTCATAAGACGGAAATAATTAAAGGTAAGACCAGAGTGGATGAGCTGACAGTAATTAATGGCACATCTGCGTGTCGAGTACTGTCTCCCGTTTTTGCTGGAAGGGTGGTGGGGGTAAGAGAACCAATGGTTGTAGTTCAATTTATCAAATAATCATCAGAATGGAAGGTGATGTCATTATTAAAAGCTATAAGGACTTTTGTGTCCCCGTTCAACTTGTAAATCAAGTTATTGTTTGGAGTACTAATTTATTCTCCGATAGATGGTTTGAGAATAGAAAGCTCGCTTCAAGGATTATGTATACAAGGGTGAAAGGTCAAAAGGGATTAACGATTTATTTCAGAAAGATTCCTTTATTTAATGGAAAATAATATTTTCCTTTAAGTTTTTGTGTCCCGTAGCTGTTTATAGTTAGGAGGTACAATGAGGCCGAAGATACGCTTTTTAGACTTTTACAGTTCTTGGGCTGAATAAGCTTTTAAAGAGCTCTTCTCGACTATTTTATCTATTACAAGTGTGGAAAGTCAATTTGTTGCTATTTATATATATGAAAATGGATTATGATTTCTGCTGTAGCACAGTTGTACAAAATCTACATACAAAAAGAAAAAATATGTCTTTAAAATTCCACAAACAAATTACAACGATCTTAAAAACAACCGAGGAAATAATCTCCCAATTAAAACCAGATTAGCGCATCAAAATTATTTGCCAAATGTATTGAATGTCGCTAAACAGCTTTGAAACAGTGCGAAATTTCCTTGAGATTTTTTAACAATTGTTACCGAAACAACTTCGTTAGAGGGTTCCTGTGTAAATCATCTAAAGTTGAATGGTTTAAGTTCTACTTAAGTTCGACCAAAGGAATATTTTGGAGGGGAGCGTATACCTCGTTCTTTCACAGTAATACTTGATTAGGTTCACATTGACAGAATAAACAATCTCTTGGGTGTATAGGCGCCATGAATAGGATTGTCAGCAAATTAAGACAGTAATTAATTATAGTGTCGTATAGTTCAGAGTAATCTCTTAGTAACTTAAGTTAGTTGTTCTTTTAAAGTTATTGCAAATCAAATCTTTTTTAAACACGTTAAAATAATTGTTTGAAAACCAATAACTGCGCTTTAAAAAGGAGGGAATCATTTAGAAATAAATTAATTTTTCAGTGTATTAAGGTTCCATGGGCCCATCAGCCACTCCATATAGACTTTTTATAACCTAGATGATGAAATAATACACAGTTTAAAAGTTTGGTATTATTTCGATAAAATAAAATAGGTAATACCTACATATATAAATCGTTATACTCAAGGCCAGATAGAGGGGGGGGGGCATGAGGGCGATATGGCACGGGCCCCAAGCCCACAGAGGGCCCCATAAATGCAGGGTAAATGCAACTGAAATAAAAATATATTTTTGTGATAATTTTGAAAATAACTAAATTTTTGCAGTAAAATTTTGCACAGCAAAGTACCATAAAAATTTTGCATAGCATTGTACCATTTTTATTTTCGGCTTCTATTTTATAATTATGTACATTGTTTCCATTTCGAACAATCCCTCCCCACGGTACAGAGATACAAGGTATTCTCATTACGAACCACGTTCCGCCATTTGTGTCCGAATGTATAGGAAAGTACGGTACAGAGAACACAATATTCTCTCTCCTCTCTATGTCTTTTCAATAGAAATGTATACAGGGTGTTTCCCCTTAGGAGGTCCATAGAGCGGGAGGTGATAGTACTCACCTAGACGAACCAAAAATTGTATGGCAGGGGGGAGAGCAATATCAACCGTTTAGGAGTTACAGGGTGATTCATAAAAAAAGCTAGGTTTTCACAAAACACCCTGTATATTAAAAACTACAGGGCGTATGGTCACAGTTAAGGGCTCACTGCACGCAGAACTTCATGGCCTTTCCAACGACAGCTCAACCAGCCCCGTACCCCTCTCCCCTAAGAAGTTATGAAGGACTAAACTAAAAATTTCAGATTTTCTTTCATTTTTTTTTACTTTGAACTCTATTAGTTTTGCAAAGAGATCGTTAACATAACTTTTTTTATAAAAACTGTAAACTGCAGACTCTCCTCTTTAATATGACCTAGCTATCTGAAGCCCTTTAAGAGTTATTAGCTCTAAACCTATTCTCAAACCTATTCTCAAACCTATTTTCAAACCTATTCTCAACGATAATTTGTTCCCTTAGCACGTCATTTTAAAAAATATCGTCTTTTTTCGGTGTGACCTGAATAGGTTATGAGTTAATAACTGTTTAACGGCTACAGTTAACACATAGGATGTAATAGGTCAACTTAAAGAGGAGAGTCTGCAGTTTACAGTTTTTATAAAAAAAAAAGTTATGTTAATGACCTTTTTGCAAAAATAATAGAGGTCAAAGTAAAAAAAAAGGAAAGAAAATCCGAAAGTTTTAGTTTAGACCTTCATAACTTCTTAGGGGAGAGGGGTACGGGGCTGGTTGAGCTGTCGTTGGAAAGGCCATGAAGTTCTGCGTACAGTGAGCCCTTAACTGTGACCATACGCCGAGTAGTTTTTAATATACAGGGTGTTTTGTGAAAACCTAGCTTTTTTTATGAATCACCCTGTAACTCCTAAACGGTTGATATTGCCCTCGCCCCTGCCATACAATTTTTGGTTCGTCTAGGTGAGTACTATCACCTCCCGCTCTATGGACCTCCTAAGGAGAAACACCCTGTATACGTTATAGGACGAAGCACGTCAGAGCTCTAGTGTCAAAATTTTAATGAGAATACCTTTTATTTAGAGTTTCAAATAATACGCAGTATTAAAAAACAATTCGACGCCGAAAAGCATTATAGAACTAACGTTTTCTTTTATATTATTGATTCCATTATATCTGGGTTAACAAAGGCTTTTCGAATCATCGCGTGAAATGTGTAATTTAAATGAGGAGGAAATAAAAACCTCAACGCATATATTACAACAGAAATATTCAAAAGAAATTTCATATAAAACTTGCGACGAATTGATTTTTATGAAGCAGATTTACACAACCAACTTTAATTCAGAGTTAACTCCATTAAATTTGAATTGTTTCCAAATTTGTTTATACCACTTAAAATATTTTTGAGCCTACCAGCTTCCGTTGCTTCCGCAGAAAGGAACTTTAGCGTTTTGAAAGAAGTGAAGAATTTTAAGAGATCAACATTGTCTCAAAAAATGTGAAACGGATTATCAATGCTTCCTATAAATTCTGACATTGCGCGGACAATTGACTTTTCAATGTTTATAAAGAAATTCTCAGAAGAAAAGCTCGAAAGGCATTTTTAAAGTAATTTATTTCCTTTCACTCCACAGTCCAGTTGTTAAGGCAGTTACAGTAGCTGCTTACATTTTCAAATTTACTACTAACAAATTTTGAAAAATTTTACTTCAAATAAGGTTTAAAGATTTATTTAAGTAAAATTAATAAATGTTTAAAAAAATCCTTTTTTATGTTTTATTTATTTGGTTGACATATTTTTATGATTTTCAGATGGAGGGGGCCCCATTTTTCTAGTTGGCCGGGCCCCCATATGCTCTCTCAGGCCCTGGTTATACTTTCTATTTCAAGAAATAGAAGTAATTATTATTAAAAATATAATAAACTTGTTTAGAATGAGTTTGCTAAGGTATCAAAAGAATAGCTTTCGGGTATAGATTTTATGAGAAAGATGCATGGTGGTCGTCGAGCCGGTGGTCTCCGCCTTAATTTCGACCACACTTATTTACGACATACTCTGGACGAACGTTAAATATACTGAGAAATCTCCCACAACTTATAAACACTGACAGAACGCGTAGGCAAAATAGCTTGTGGGTATTGCCAAGATAGCATTATACATATATGGCATTCTCGTGGCTTTAAAAGTATTCACTTTTTTATAAAGCACTTGGCATTAATTTTAGCATTATTTCGAAAAACGCATGGAAAATGTGTTTTTATCAAAGAAGTTCAACAAGGCTTTCAAAGCTTTGCTATGCCGCTGTGAACTTTTACAACAAATTCGTGATTGAAAAACAAATATAAAAACAGTTTTTAAATTTTGTTTTTATTTTCTAATTTTTAAAGAATCAAGTAATTTTATTTCATGTAAATCAATTTTGAAGTTATATATATGTCGTAGGCACTTTGGCAAAGAACATCTAAGTTAGACAAAAACTACAAACTACAATACAATTCAATACAAAATTCAATACGAAATAAAAAATAAACAAATTAAAATTCAAAATAAAAAGCAATGCGCTCCTGCTCAGGCGCTGCTAATTTTCTCCTCGTTCTGAAAGAGGGAGAGAGGACTAGAATTATTATCTGTCATTAAAACAAAGAAAAGGGGGTAATATTGATGCTGCTAGTGCGTGAGGGCACAAGGGCAGCAAAATGCTATAGTCAGTAAAACTAGTCAGATTAGTCTCTGACAGTATTCTGAGTGTTCGTAGAAATGTAGCAATATGCTACTACAACGAAGAAGAAGAAGAATTATTCTTCTGCGTAAATGTGAGCAGTTGATGTAGCAGATTATTCTCTGCGCAGAATTATTCTTCTGCTTAGGTGTACATAGGAATATTGCAGATTAATCTCTGCGCAGAATTATTCTTCTGCTTAGGTGTGGGATGGATATTTTTGCAGATTAAACTTTGCGCAGAATTAATCTTCTGCTTAGATGTGGGATGGAATTTTTTTGGAATTGATAGGATTTTCAGATAATTCTCTGAAATATAGAATTAATCTTCTATAATGAGGTTGGGAATATTCTTGTATTTAGATTAGTCTCTAAACCAGATGAGCTCTGGACCAACAATGATTTTCTGCTGCGGCTCGTCGGCTTTTATAGCCGCCGCATCCAGTTATGAGCTTTCACCTCTCGGTGTTGCCCTAGCGACGTTTGTTGGACTTGATGAGTGAGGTGAAATCAAATGATTTGACGTAATGTCATTTAATGACATTGCAAAAAATGTAAATATTCTGGAGGTAAGTATGCTTTGCTGCATTTTGATAATATTTATGTAAATTTTTTGTATTTATTCGCTCTTTTGATTATTTTTAGATAAAATACGAGCTATGATGGAAGAAGTTCAGCCCGAAAAGAGATTTATCGCTGCATTTTCGTTTATTAGCAGTAATTTCTTGAGGTTGTGGAACTGCCATAGATAATTAGGATTTAGCTAAGTGTTCTTGTTTATAAATTTTTAAGATTTAAATACTTTGTGTATTCCTTTTCTTTCTTTTCTAGGAATTAATAGTTCGTCGAGGGATCTGAGCTACGTCTGTGGACTGAACACTCTCTCTCTATTCTTCTGGCTAACTTGTTATCTCTCTCTCTCTTTCTATCCCCTCTCTCTCTCTCCCTCTGTCTGTCTCATTCTCTCTCCCTCTCTCTCTCTCTCTCTCTTTCTGTCTCTATCCCTCTATAACCCATTTCTCTCATTGATTCTCATTATCCAGAAAACAGGGTCTACTGCCTTGGACATGTTATTTTTATTTTGTGATATGGTATAGGTGAGTTTAACTTCGAACTACCCCATTGCTAATCCTCATTATGTTAGATAGAGAGAGAGAGGGTCTTTGAGTGGCTATCTATGCGGATGATATTTGTATCCTGGCAATTGATAAATTTCTGTCTACTATTAGTAAAAGTTTCGAGTATGCGCTGCTCAAGATGGATAATTGGGCTAATAATAGTGGATTGAGTGAGAGCCCCTCGACGATAAATCTAGTGCTTTTGACAAGAAGAAGGCATTTGCAAAACCTAAGACTTCGAATGCTAGGGGGAGAGCATCTTACCCTCTCCAGTACAGTATCTGGGGGTCTTAATTGGCTCTATGCTGAGCTGGAAGAAGAATATAGCAGAACATTTTAGAAATGTGAGTGTGGATTTCAAGACGTTCAGGAGAATTGTTGGTGGCAACTGGCGAGTAAAACTTAGGGAGGTACGATGAATGTCCAAAGCCGTAGTGCAACCGATCCTCTGCTGGAGATTCACTGGACGACGGCTTTGACGAGGTATCAAAAGCCCAAGAGGCGCCTTGCTTTGGAATAAGAGGGTGTTTGCGTACTACGCCCATGGCGGCACTGGACGTCATGCTTGATTTATTGCCGCCTGATCTCTACTGCACGAGTGTAGTGGTAATTAACACTGTCAGGCTCAGAGCGGGGCATTGGTGCATGCAGAGCGGGCTTAGGCATTCCAAAGCACTCCAGACAATAGACTATATTGATTCCGGGGAAGAAACAGATTACCAAATACATTCGCTAACATTTGGTAGGGATGCATATGCAATGATACTCAACAGGAGTGATTGGAATGGACAGAAGATCATGGTAAGATCCGATGTTTCTATCCTTATTTCTGGATCTTTATTTATGGATGTGGGTACAGGGCCTGGAGTGAACTCCAGTAACTCCCAGTGAGTCTTATAGATTGGACACTATTGGTGTCTCTGTGCAGAGATTCCAAAAGCATATCTGCATATGCAGTGAGAGTCAGGTAGCCATTAAAGCGCTAAATCGTTGGATGCTATTCTGGTCAAATCAAAGGTTGTACATGCAGTTATGCAAGATCGTTCTTGAGGAATTTACTACGCATTGTGGTTCTTTGCTGGGTGCCTGATAATAGAGATATCCAAGGCAACATTATGGCTGATCAAATGGCTAAAAAGGTCTTTGAAATTAATACCTACGTAACAGTAGTTTATGTGAGGATCCCGATCGGAACTTTAAAAGAGGAGATAATCAGGGACATCTATAGAAATGGAAGTCTTCTATGGATCAAAAGCAGCCTCGTGGCACCCCTTTTACCTAACCTAACCTATCCCATTACTATCACAATAGCAATTACAAACGCATAATGTAATTTCAGAATTTGTTTATTATTTGCCTTGAAAATTAAGAAGACAAAGAAAACACAAGGGAACGTCAGGATACAAAACGTTGCAAACACTCTGTTTTCCTTAATAACAGCTTACAACGACCAGAAGGAAAATCTAATTTAAAGGAGGCCAGATACCCAACGTAAAAAATGAAAGGGCTTGGTCTCCATTATCGGCTTTAAAAGTCTTAAATGAGTTTAATTGTGAGCTCCGGACAAGTAGAATTAATGGAAATGAGTTTCCTGAAGATTAGAGAGCATTTCCTAATGGAAGTAATTAAGTTAATGGGACATTACGCAAATAAAATTGATCTTTCCGGAGTATACTTAGGTTTTTGGGTAAGTAAAGAAAGGAATTGTCTCATTGTTTGGAAAATAGCATACAGTTTAAGGAAGTCATTTTGAAATAATTCACATGTCAGAATCAGTTAAAATAGATCAGTGAGACAATGGCTCTGTCCCGTAGGAAATTGCCACAAGAGAATGTGACTAGGCTGTGGGTATTTGGATTTATTAGGTGTATATTTCGGTTCAAGTTATCATAACGAAAGAAATAACGTAGTTGACCACATATTGATTTGGCAACAACAGAAATAAAAAAACATTGCCAACTTAGTTCTATTATAAAGCAAATCCTAGTTGTCATTTAAGATATATCGGAAACAGCTATGCCTCTGTGATTGTAAAACTTCAAATGTTTCCTAATACTACAATTACCCGTTTTATAGAAGTATTAGAAGTAGTTTTTCAGTAGGAGATTGAATAAAAAAATGCAGTTAAACTAAAAATTGAGTATGGGAATGGTTCTTGGAAAGATTTGTAATACATTACCGACCATATCAAGTCTGCTACTAGCGTGTAAATCTGAATAATAAATTCATGCTGCCCATTGGATTGGACAAAGCTTTTCACCAAAGGAAAATGACATTTAAATTTACATTTGTGTTCTACTCGAAAGATATTTGAGAAGAACTACGAAGGAAAACATTTATACTATACTTTCCCGTGAATAGTAAAAAGTTAACGCATGATAACGTAAGAGGTGCTAGTCATCCATTGGTAACATGAAGCTTGAATCAAAAAATTTAGGCACGTATGGCTGTTTTTTTTTCTGATAGAACAGATAATTCTCCTTGTGAAATATTTATAGCGTGTTGCATTGCATTTCAAAGTCTATGTCCTCTGAATGAGTGTTTTTTTCGAAGTTATATTACCGGCGCCTTTAGTTCCACTCGCTTAAATTAGTGGATAACTGATAAATATTAATTTTTAAAGTTCGTTTTTGAGAGGAATTCGACGGAAGGAAAAATTCTGTTCTACACTTTCCTAAGCTGCAGCACGGTATTTATGTTGTGAAAATCAGAGTTAAAAAAATTATAGTTCATCAGCAATCAATATTCGAACATATAAGTCAGGTGTCTTGATATGAGTGAACATATCTGGACCATATTAAGTTACCACAATGCGACTGTTCGAATTTCTTCCTCAAGTTTTCAAGTTTGCTGCGAAGCATGAATACTCCTACATTCATCTTGTAAGTGATATTTTCATTATTGTCACAAAAATAAAACATTTTCAATTACTTGCTTACTTGGATCCTTCAAACGGCACGTGCCAACAAAAATTTTCCCGGTATTTACAGAGATTTGGGTGTGACAGCTATTTAATTCTATTTTAAGCAGATTTATCAAGGATAAGATGAGGAATGAATTAAATTGAAAAAGTCGATACCAAATTTCAGATCTCTACGTCGACGTTTTTTCTAGGTGTGCCCAAATATATACGAAGGAGCTGCCAGATTTGTCCCATTTTCCAAATTAAATTTACCTGATTTGTGGAAAGTTCGTATACAAAATTTCAGCACTCTAAGTGCGTTATCGTACGGATGGACAGACTGACAGACATCTATGCAAAAATCAAAATAACTTTCAGTATTATGCGTGGGTATCCAACCCATTTTGCTCTACCAGCATTATTTCTGTGATTTACAAACGGAATTACAGACCTAGTATACCCTATGATTTTATCTAGGGAGTAATAACATAAAGGTTTTTATCCGCTTTTCACTTTTACTACTAGAAATCTTCCCTAAAGTATAGGTCTTTATCTCTACACCATTATTTGTCATTCCCAAAGCTCTTACAACTTAAAGAGCACGTTAATTAACATTAGTTTATATATATATTAACAAAGCTGTAAATAGTACTATTTACGGCTCTGATCGGACTTTCCCCTAAAACATAGAAAATTGTCTCTATCCAGGGTAAGGAATTTGCCTACTATTCAGGACTAAATTCTTTAAAATACAGAGACAAATTTAACTATTTTCCACGAACTAAAAAAATTTTCCATGTGAGATCTAGTCTCGAACGTAGGAGGGAGGTTGCCGGTATAAAGGACAACTCAGTCATTAAAATTTCAAATACATATAAAATTTTATTCAATAATTCAAAAATTGTCCATGTGAGATCTAGTCTCGAACGTAGGAGGGAGGATGCCGGTATAAAGGACAACTCAGTCGTTAAAATTTCAAATACATATAAAATTTTATTCAATAATTCAAATCAATTTGCCTAACCCAATATCACAATAAATTTAGTACAATAAAATTCCGAAAAAAAAACTTCAAACAGATAAAGTAAAAATTAAAAACAAATTGAAAACTCAAATTCAAATTCAGGTGAATTCTGCTCCAGGTTGCTACCAATAGTTTACTCGTTCTGAAAAAGGAGGAGAAGAAGGTAGCAATGTTATTGCTGCTATTGCGTGTGAGTAGCAGGGTAGCAAAACTACTCCTTGGTAGTGCGTAAGAGCACAAGGGTAGCAAAATGCTCGGTGCAATTGCGTGACAGCACAAGGGTAGCAAAAGCTCAGCGCTACTGCACGACAGCACAAGGATAGCAAAATGCTCTGTCTAGTGCGTGACAGGATATGGGTAGCAAAATGCTCGGTGCTAGTACGTGACAGCACAAGGGTAGCAAAATGATCGTTGGTAGTGCGTGAAAGCACAAGTGTAGTAAAATGATGTCGATGACGAAAATGATTAATGATAAATGATTAATCTCTACCCAGAACTATTCTTCTGCTTAGGGTAGGAAATGATAGGATTTTTCAGATCAGTCTCTGAAATATAGAATTAGTCTTCTATAATGGAGGCTGAAAATGATAATCTTGTTACACGTCTTACTCTCCGAATCAGATGAAATCTGAGCCAAGAGTGATTTGCTGCTGCGGCTTATCGGCTTTATATAGTCGTTCTATCCAGTAGGGAGATCCCGTCTCTCGGTGTTGCCCTAGCAACGTTTTGATGCATTTACTTGAATTCTAACTGCGGCGAAAATAGCTGACTGACGTAATGTCACTATCTGTCGTTGAAAAATATAAATATGAGAAGATAGGTATCTTAGAACATAGAGAGTACAGGAAGTGTGATAAGCCAAATTTGGTGTAGACAAATTCTGGTTGTGTTAGTATATGTTGCCGCTGTAGTGAACGCTCAGTACAGCCGTGTAGTACAATCAATATAGAGAGCGGTGCAACAAGATATATGGTTGAAAATACTACGTTTGCTCCCATCGAAAATGTTCTTATTCGCTGTCACTACGCCACATACCTAAGGAATTTCGCAGCTGTCACAAACGTAAACAAATCTCGGTGGAGGAAGGATTTTTTCGACAGCTAAACATAGATTTGTCTCTTTCTTCAATATAATGCTGGGCTACTTCACGGCATGCTGAAAAATCCACGCTCATGCAGACGAATTTTACAGGTATCAACAGTTCCTGTTGTCTCTATATTCTAAGATAGGTATGCTTTGATGCGTTTTTGTACAAATTTATTAAGATTTTCTACTGCGTCTCGTCGGCTTTATATAACCGCCGTTTCCAGTTATGAGTTCTCGCCTCTCGGTATTGCCCTAGCGACGGTTACTGCATTTGCTTGAACTGATTGCGGCGAGAACATCTGATTTGACGTAATGATACTTTGACATGTCAAATATACTTTAGGAACTTTTATTTATTTTTTACAGTTTAAATATTTTCTTTCATTTTAGGAATTATTATTTCATCGAGGAAATTAAAATACGAACAGTCCGTGCATATTAAGCAAATGATATCTGAGCGGCTTAAAGAAGTTGTCCATTATAATTATCGAAAAATTTTTGTGGGTGTACCAATTCGTAATATTTCCCATTATGGATCTATGGATCGACATCAGTTCCATTAATTGGAATCATAATAAGTAGAAACAATCTCAATCTAGTAAACTTTGTGTTATCTGACTATAAATAATTAATAGTAATGAAATGGAATGATTTGATTCATTGATTGATTGATTTCCACTATGTAAAAAAAAATCAAATTTAATTAGCGTCCTTAGCAGATGGAACTAAACCCAATCTCATCATAATTTTCCTAACTAAGTGCAACATAAATATTTACAGAATCCTATAGTTGTAGATATGCTAAACAATATTTTTCTTATTATATGTTCACATCCGTCGATAAATCTTGCTTTAGAACGAAATTATCTTTCCACATAACTAAATTGAAATATACAAAAATTCGCATGTCCTGAGTGAATCGGCAACCTTACGTGTTGAGAGGCTAAGAAAGGCATATTAAAATGTAAACGTCAATATTCTGCCTACAAGGATTTCAAGATTTCAGGGTTTCACATATTCGCGTTCCAAAGATTCAAAAGGGTTAATCTTGTCCCCAAAAAGGTTAGGGTAATTTCGGATTCTATAAATATTTTAAGATATCCTTTAAGATATTGAAAAAAGAACTGCCTTTGATGGTGCAAAATAATAGAAATCTTTTTCGGGTAACACCGTTTTGGAATGCCATTACAAGAGATTGGTCCCCATATGATATTTTCTTGAATTCTATCACATGTTTTTATCTTTGACATATTATAAACTGGTTCCTTGCATACGTCAGTATAAAATCAGATTATTAAGTATCTAATCAAGCTAAAAGCTTACTCTTAATGTTTTTTTGAAATTATTACCTCTGCGATTTACGCTGAAAACTTATTTTTTTCAGTGCTTATTAAAATAGCAGAGTTAAAATTTCATGTAAAAGCTCGACAAATTTCTCAATTTCTGAGAAATTCGAGCCAAGAATTGAAGTGCTCAGGTCGAGAGTTTAAAGTAGGATAGCAGACATAAAAGTCTGACTTTTGTTAGCTCTGATGAATGGCTCTTTCTTCATTCCCGCGCCCTAATTCCTCTGAAATTGTTGTCTCCTCACGACTTCTTTAAGCTTTCTCCAAACTACCTAATAGCGATAGCCTGAGCGATTTGCTATTTCATGTGGCAGAGGTTTTGAGTTCCTCTATCAGGCTTTGAGTACTCTTTAAGGTTTCATTTCATAAAAAGCACATAAAATACATTCAATGAGATAAAATATTACATCTGATAATCGAGCTAAATAAAAAATATATTTTCTTGTACCCAAGTGAAATTTGAATCGCTTGTAAGAAATTATACTCATGCCGACTTTAGTTTTTAAAATTTACTTTTAACTGAATCCTGCGTTCAGGGAAGAGAGACGGAACATATATAACAATATCTTTTCCCTTATTCTTCCCTCGGTGAATGCATTGAACGTTAATTCGCAGCCATCCTAAAAACATAAAACAGCATAAGAAAGGGTTCAGTAAGCAATATTTGTATGTGGAGTGTTCTTATGCATATTATAGAATACATGTAAAGAGTGTTTTAATACTAGAATTTGTTACAATTATTTTAGCTTGGAAACACTATTAATTATTGAAAACTTTCGTTATTTTTATTCAAAACCTTGATTAACTCTTCATGAAAACCAGTTTGACTTATTGTGGTAGAGAAGGACTTTGTATGATATAAAGAATCGTGATGATTCTGAATGAATAATATTAATTAACAAAACTTAAAACTGTGAAATTGGGTGGTGTAAACTAAAAAACAAATTTTACACAGCTGATAGGTCGGTTTACCTTGATGAGACAGCGTTGAACTTGTCAAATCTTAAATCCATTAGTTCACAAGCAAGTGTCTCCCGATGGTATCAGCCGAATGGGACGCACTCTCAAATCAGCCAAAACACAGGCTTATATATGCCACCAGTACGCCTTCTTCGAGCGCAGGCTGTTTCCCATTTAACTTTTCTACCACTTTTTTTTTCGCTGCTGATGGACTTCAAACTTCTTACATATCATCCTCATATAATTTATGGGACTACAGGCTTTATTCCTTATACGAAGTTTCTCATCATCTTTAGCAACCTGTACAATCTAGACAAGGTAAAATTCTCATAAAACGTAACTTCTTCTACGCGGACATTATCATGTATCGAATTCAAGCATTGACAATGGCATGCGGCATGCGCTGAAAGCCTGCGTACGATACATTTATAGGCTTGAATATATGGTGACACTTTGGTTCCGGACCGTACAAACTTGTTGTGATTCTAATGTCAACCCTCAAGGTGTAAACATCTACAGCGAAAATAATAACTAAAATAATAAGTAAAAATATAACGAGTAAGAAATATTATATAAAACATATCTATACATGTAAAGACAGCACAACGGTGATAAAAAAGATACTTCCGAGGAATCCTGCAGCAGATGACTGGATATTATGAGCTCAAGATGAATTTTCCCTTTTTTAGAGACAGCATCGTTTTAGTTTCGCTGCAAACTGACTGGAAACCATGTGCCGAAGAATCTAAGGTATCAGTCTGCATCAGCGCTTCTAAATATGGTTGACAAGTTGCCATAGATCCAGCATTTCGCGAAGTTTAGTGCCAGTACAGACTATCATAGGGATAGTTTGGACTGACGAGACAGCTTGCGCCGGTTCCCCTTGCAGCAGTCAGGTTGTCATAAAGTTGGATGGACAGTTAAAACCTTAGAAGTGCATCCAGCCACAGGGCCAGCTGATATTCATAAGGCCGTCATAAGGACGATTTGGTTTATTTTTGAATATTTCAGGATCAGACGTTACATCGCCCCAATCAGGCTGATAAGGATGTCAATTATGCGTATCTTTACCCTGTCAGCCCATCTGGTGGATCCGTTACTGGATTTATTTCTCTATATATCAATTTCCTACATCAAGGAACCCAACTTCCTACGCCAAGCAATTCACTATCACAGAGCAGTTTCGCACTGTGTTGATAGTTATCGTCGCAAATAAATACAGCAAATCACTATATCCTACTAAGTAGAGAGTTCTAGGCTTCATCAACATGGACAGGTGATCTATTATCAGAAATTAAAAACGATTTTCTTCTAATTGTTTTAGAAAACAATTCAAATATCACCAAGCATTGCAAGTCCAAATTTATATTGTGACACTGACACTTGCACTGATAATTAGAATGTGTGTCTCGTGGAAAATTACTTCCTATGAGAAAAATGTTCACAACAGAGCACTAATTTCCATGGACGAAAGAAATGAAAAAATATACCCGCAATGTTGTAACTGGGGTGTATGTGACTGAATTGCATGAAAATGGGTTTTCCAGCTGCAAAAACGTCCCAAGAAAGATCTCTGAATCGGAAAAAAAGTACACCACCTATAGTACGCAGTGAGGCCTTTTATTTGATATGAACCACCTTTCCCCGTCGGGCATTTCTACCACCACCTTAAAGGTATGCAGAGAAAAATTTTCTTCTTGTATCTAGTAATGAGCTGCGGCGATCAGTAAAACTCGTTTTCCGATCGGACATAATCCTACCGAGGTAGAGCCGATAAAAGATGCGAAAAATCTAAGTTCGAATAAAAAATACGGAATTCTAAAAAAGTGAGTATGGGGTTGGCTATTAATAGCTATTTTAGCCTCCGAAGATATGTAGGAGTGCGGGTACTCAAACTTCTTCTCAGGAGCTAAGCAATTCGAAATGTACTAGAATTTCCAAATTATACTAGATCAAACTTTGACCAAAGCTTTTGAAATGAATATTGTTAATAAAATTTGTTCAGAGTATTATAATGTATCGTTTAATACATCACTCATGGCTGTTAATGTCGGGCCTAAAATGGGCATTCCCTTTGCACAGATTAATATTAAAACTATGACGGATTTTTACTGCATAGTCGAACGTATTTTGAAAGGTTAAAGAATAGACGCGGCTTACAACGCGAGTAATGCGTGCAGGAAGCAAAAAAAGGATCAGACTAGTTATTTTATCACAACATTCGCCATACATGTAACGATAACGGAACGAAGGGCGGTAGCCGAGCAAGTTGTTATTGCCACATCCTTTGGAAAATATCTAATGAAGCTAAGGCTATGAGACCATCTCCGGCATAGATATTCCATCCTAGGCTTAATATAGGACTTGTATTAGAGAACTACACAGTAAAAAATGTGCACAATTGTTGCCACACAGCTTATAGGTATTTTTCCCTAAAATTTAGTAAATATTCCCTAAAATATAGGGAATGTTCCCTAAAGTGTAGGGAATATTCCTCTAATTGCTAGAATTGCCTAAATTTTAGGTCATATTCCCCAAATTTTTGGGGAAAATCTCTAAGCTTTGTGGCAACTCCTTGTGCATTTTTTACAATGTAGATTCAATGGGCGGAAATATTTCCAAAAACCTTTTCATAAATTCAAACATTTCGATGCTGCTTTAAAAACAGGGAAGATACGATCTATCCAGCTTACCTTACTAGAAAACTTTAGTTCCAAGAATGCCTAGTGACGGTGTATTGGAAATTAGTACTACATCAAAAGAAACTAGAGCGGTAACATAATGATATTATTTTAAATAGATGTGAGAGCTTTCGGTCTTACATGCATTGAATTCGAGGCGATTCGCAAGCGAGGATATTCTCAGGATCATTTTACAATCACGTAATCTCTTTTGACATATGTGGCTAACCCTCTGAAGTTCAAAAGATTGTGAAGTGGGTGAGCGAAATGAAGTATACTGTCATCCATAAAGTCACGGATGTGATTGATTTTGCCGCATTCACAGAGTGGAGCAGAGTATATCTGAGTGGAGCCTACTCAGCTTTGAGTGCAGAAAGAAGCTGTTCACAGCACAGCGCAGACTGTAATTCGAACTTTGAAATTAAACGTAAAAAATCGCAATACCAACGCCAAATGAACATGCTTCATGCTTCTAGTTGTCAAAATATTAATTCGAAAAAGGTGACACCTGTTGCACCATCAAATTGCTTCGAAACTAGATAAAAATTAACGTAATTTTTTTGGTTTTTAAATCATGAAGTTTGCAAAAAATTCCTCTTATTTTTTATTAGGATTCATAAAAAATATTAAATCATAAAACATGTTAGTTATGATAAAAAGGAACTATTGAGCTTATTCCGCGCTCCATGCTAGTAGTTCAAAATTCCACTTTGTAAGCTTTCGAAAATGGCAGCGCGAAAATTAGAACCTATTTTCATACAGCACCACGTTGTGCTAGCCTGAGCGAAACAGAGATGGCAATATATACTACTGCGTGTGAAAAAAAGACGGAAAGTCTGCGCTACTACACTCCACTCTGTATTGGGAATGCGGCATTAAGGTTAAGTAAGATCCTTATTTTTTGTATTTTCCTAATTTTATTTTGCATCAATTTTTCACATGTAAATAGTTTACAGGAAATATTACTAGCGGTATTCATATAGAATGCAAAATGCATATCGCATAAATTTCTTTGGATATCTGTATGTATATTCCAGCTGTATAAGCCTAAATTACGTGATAGCTTTCCACTCGTATATAAACTCTAATTACTCGGCAGCTATCCACAAGCATTTTATCAAACATTACCAAATAAAAATGCTCCTTCGTTTGAAATCAGTCCTAGCATTCAATTTCAAATGTCATTGCAAATGAAGTAGTGATAATAAAACCATAAACCTGTAGAGAAAGTAAACTAGTCGGATCGAATGCAAATTGAATAAAAATGTTGAACCAAAAATAAATTCATTCACTTCCTACTAACTTCTATAACTTACCCAAAGAACTTATCCTAACGAGGTGAGTTCGCAAAACATGAGAACAATCAACAAGCTTTCCTCTGAGACTGTCTGGTAGTCGATTCTTTCCAGTCTATGAAGTGGAAAGTGGAAAAGATTACCTAATTGCACCTGACTTGTTCAAGCTTTGTATTCCAATGTCCATTTGTAAATTGTGACACAAGTTCAACTACTATTCCCATAAGGAAAATGCTGAGCTCCATTCACGGAAATTCACAGGTATTTTAAAGGAATATTCTCATGTGAATTTCAAACATCTTAGCTGCTGTGGATATGATACGCAGTCGCTTCTGATATTTCGATCCCAATCCAATTTACATTTATTTTACTTGATGGGTCACAACTAAATTTAGCGATTCGTGATGGTTAAAATCGAAAACTTTTGGTTAAGTTTTCATTGAAAAAACCTTTGTTAGTAGATTTTCAGATTGTTTTTGTTTCGTTTCCATAAGTGATTAGTATGCACGCAGTGTTGCAAACTCTCCTTCATTTCGTACTGATCTTCTTCTATCCTTCTTTTAGATCGAATCTCCTTCATTTCGACCTTACTAAATACTTTCTTGATAAATAAAGATGTCAAATAATAATAATAGTCAAAAACAAAAAAATTAACGCAACCTACTCTGCGGAAAACAGCTTACCTTTTGATTTCTTGCTGTGTGAAGAAGAAGCAGAAGGCACAGTTCATATAAATTTTTTGTCATTCCTTCTAAATTAAGGCAACCTACTACCTACCCTACCCTGGAAAACAAGACAGCTTCCTTCTGATTTCTTGCCGTGAGAAGAAGATGAAAGAGGCGCGGCTCGCAGTTGATTTAATTTTGCATCGTTCTTATAGATAGCTCCTATACTGTGTTGAACTGTCATTGCGTGTACTGACAGCAGTAGTAAATTGCAAATTGGCTACCTGAACATAGCTACAGAATTTTTTGCTTTCTAAGGCAATTATTTAATTTTGTTTGTTTAACAATTTTAGAAAATTCGCTGCTTTCGGTTTTGCCATAAAAAATGAAGCGATACTTTAAGCCTTTACAGAAAAGCTCCGAATGTACGGCCGTAGCATGAAAGGCAATTGTGGTTATACCTAGTCATAGTGCGACAGAAGGATTGCAAGTGCAACAAACCCAACAAATTGAAAAAACCGATGAAAACGACTTTGGTAAATTCGATAAGATAATTCATAAATTGACAATGTTGAAGTTTTTGTTCATAATTAATTTTATGAAGGTGGAAACAAAGAAATTACCAGCTTGGTATGCAAGAGCTACTGTCATCAGCTAACAATAATACTCAAAAAAGGCTTACAAAATACGAGCAAAAATATTTGTCCTTATGGCAAACCGAGTATAAATGGGCACAGAAAAGCAAAAAGGGCGAGTGCTACGTGTATTGCAATTTATGTTTTTCCGATTTATACATCGGTAGTATGGGAAAATCCATTTAACCAGGCATTTGAATAATCAACATCATCTGAAAAATATATCGACATGTAAGCTCGTTCAAACTACCTTAGAGTCAGAGTGGTTTTACTCTCTGCAAAATAGAAAAACCGATCCCAGTATTAAGTTTGCAGTATTTATTGCGGAACACAACTTGTCTTTTAATCTGATGGATCATTTTCCAGGCTTCCTTACATCAGTATCGCACGATTCGGAATTATGTAAACAAATAAATTGCTCTCGAACTAAGGTAGTTGCTATTTTACAAAATGTCTTGTATGGAAGATGTAACGTGCCTATTAAATAGAATGTTTAGTAGTAAGAGTTCGTACAGGTTTTAGTATTAAAGATTTTTTTTTTGGACTGATACCTATTGAAAAAGCTAATGCCGACTCATTATATGCATCCATTATTAATTGTTTTTCCAAAAACAGTAATAATTATGTAGATAATCTTATTGGCTTTGCTGCTGATGGTGCAAATGTGATGACTGCCAGGCATCACTCTGTTGCCTCTTTGTTAAAGCAAGATATTAAGAACATTTTCCTATTAAAGTGTGTCTGTCACTCATTTCATGTATGTGCGTCATATGCGTGCGAAAAATTACCGAATTCAGCAGAGGAATTAGCTCGAAATATTTATAATTATTTAAAAAGCTCAAAGAGACTTCGTGATTTTGAAGATTTGCAAGTTTTTTTCGAAATAAAACCTCATAAAATAATGCACCCGTCGCAAACTCGATGGTTATCATTGCTCAGCGTTGTTCCTAGATTGCTTGGTAAGTACGAAGTACTTAAGGCTTGTTTTTCCATTGCAACAAAAGAAAACAAATTTGCTTCAGCCATGTCAATTTTTAACATGTTGAATGATCCCATCATTAAACTGTATTTGATTTTTTTAGAATTCGCACTGCCTTTTTTCAATAACTTGAATAAACTGTTTCAAGCAGAAAGTCTTTAGGTATATAGCTTGTACTATCAAATAAAAAATATTACCATAAGTATACTGGAATGCTTTATTAAAAAGGATTACATAAAAAAATTTCAGAAAGATTTGTCTAATATCGACTATTTAAATAGTGAGAACTTTTTAGATTTAAAAAACTTGTATTTGGGAGCAAAAGTAAATTTGTTCTTATTATTTAACCAAGTAGATGAACACAGGATCCCTACTTTTAAACTGAATTGCCGTGAATTCTATCCAGAATCAATTAAACAGATCTTTTTAAGATTTAATTTTGAGTCAACATTTTTCCAAAATTTAGAAGTTATAAATCCAGAAAATATTATTAAAAAAATGTTCAACTCGATTTCTTGTCTTGTAAATGAAATGCCACATTTAGTTCCTCCTGATAATATTCAGCTAATTGATAATCAATATCGAACGTTGAGCAACTTTATTTTGGAAGAAAATAAACCACTTGAAATTGAAGCATTTTGGCAAAAGGTGGCTTTATATAAAATCAACAACGATCAAGCTTTTCCTGAGTTGATAAATTTTGTATATTCATTACTCTCATTACCTCATTCTTCTGCGAATGTGGAAAGAATATTCTGTTAATAAAAACGGCACAGAGAAATTCATTTGATACTTCAAGTATTCGAGCGTGTTAGAAACAAAAGGTTTATTAAAAATGCAGGGTTCAAATTGAATGAACTTTAAGCCAACCAAAGAAATGAGAAACAAATTCAATGTAAATATGTACAACGATTAAGGAGTAATTAATACAATTACTATATAAGGAGAAGACAAGCGCAGGATGTGTTTGAAATTATTATGTTTATTTTTTCATATTATTGTGTTGATTTATATGGAGAACTGTGTTAATGTGATATTAATAAGTAACATTGTAAATGTAGTTTGTGGAATAAAGCATATTTATGTAGTTTATCGAAACTTTCAAATTCTCCTTCTATCTCCTTTTTTACCACATATCTACTTCTTAACCAATTTTTGAGTTTGCAACACTGTATGCACCCCTTATAAGGTGTGAGGTTTAATGAGAATGTTTAGTCCGGAGTTGCTCAATATTATGGACGTTTGCCAAACGGGCTAAATGCTGGGTAAATCTATTACTCTTCCATTTAGTAAATTTTCGAGCTTGCTAATTCTTCTTCTTCACATTCGTCTAATTATTTGACAAGTGCGGTTTATTTGAAAGATTTTAAGAAGTATTTATTTGTAAAATGAACAAACAAAATCCAAAAGCGAGTGGTTATGACCGATGTAAGTAAGCAATAAATTGTTGTATTTATTCCCGTATTGAAATAGTGTCATTTTAATTATTTCAGGGACGACCGATGAAACAACGACAGCTGAGCAATTGGCTAAATTCCACTTTGGTTTGGCACAGCCCTGGAATTAGCTGGCTAAATTTCCAATGCAAACTGGAATTTAGCCAGGATTTAGCCCGTTTGGCAAACGTCCTATGTATTAAATCAATACTTGCATTATTTTAATTTTATTTGAACCAGGTTTATGCAGCAATTCACATGGCTATAAAAAATGTTGACAAATTTATGCATCCAGTGCTTAAGCTGAAAAAAAAAGAATAATATCAGGGCTTGTTTGGATAATTATATAAAAAAAACGTTTTTAACTCTTTTGACAAATTACTTAAGTTAACTGGAATGCAACTTAATAGGGTGAGCCCAAGTAAGTCTCCAAAGAATCTTAAAATCTACCCATCCTCTCATTGGCAACAACTTGAAGATAACAAAATTGTAATTGCAACTGAAAAGCGACGAAAAGGTGAATGCAACTGTTTAGTTATCGTGATATGATATAGGATACGCGAACTTTTAAATTTACAGCTCTTTTCGGTCAGGAGGTAAAAAAACAACTTCGCGAGGTTTGGGCAAATTGCACCCAGGTACCCACGATCGCTTGCAAAGCTTTTTATATTTGATTGTTTTCTCACGACGTTGAAAAAACGTACGTGAGAAAATGCAAAAGTTTTTTGATGCGAGCTATATGCATCAATGGAAACTGTAATCCGATATGCACTTATGCGCCCGTCTTGAAATATTAATTTTTAGAGGGCGCGAATAATTTTGATAATTGTATGTATGTATGTACATACAATTAGATTGGATTAAGTAGGTAATGTACGTATCTACATAGTACATACGGAAAAAAGTAAGAAGACACTGTATGTAGGTAAGTGTGCATACCGTGTGAGTGGAATGTGTGTCTGATAACAAAATGCAATTTAAAAACGTACGTGAGAAAATGCAAAAGTTTTTTGATGCGAGCTATATGCATCAATGGAAACTGTAATCCGATATGCACTTGTGCGCCCGTCTTGAAATATTAATTTTAAGAGGGCGCGAATAATTTTGATAATTGTATGTATGTATGTACATACAATTAGATTGGATTAAGTAGGTAATGTACGTATCTACATAGTACATACGGAAAAAAAGTAAGAAGAGACTGTATGTAGGTAAGTGTGCATACCGTGTGAGTGGAATGTGTGTCTGATAACAAAATGCAATTTATGCTAAATTGCATTTTGTTATAATATGGGAATGCATTTCTAAATGCATTTAAAATTTGGAATGAGATTGTAAAGGAAATTAATTTTGATTTTCAGGGTCATTTCTGCGATACATCAATATATTGCATAGGGCAATATATTGATGTATTCACCTTATGGTTGTGATTTAGGGCATTGGCATCTGATTTACAACAAGTAGGATGTAAAGTGATAAATCTCAGCGCATGGAGGCCACATACTGATATTACTGGGCTTAGAGCTTCTCAAGCATGTTTATCCGCGAAGAATTGTGATCCTAAATGCACCACTGCATGATCTTCACTGCAGCCTTGAATATATTATACCTAGATAATGCCTAGCTTAGGAGCAGTGCAACATTCTTCCTTCAGCATTTCTATAGCTGCACTTAGCAGAGAACTGTATTGTTTTAGGCTGGATGATTTGCACGCCGTTCCTGCATGAAGTCCACCTGATCTTCTGGAAGGGCTACATCTCATATACTACATCTGATCACGTTGGATGAATCTAAGGCCAGTTCCCGACCATATTTGACAAACGTAAATGCCGCGCATATATGTCTACATTTTTCTTTAGACGCTTCATGAATTTAAACGATTCTATAATAAGCCATTCATGCACTTGGACAAAGTTTGTTTGTTTGATTTTTTTTTATATGCATATAGTGAAGCTGAAAAAAAGGCATACAAAAAACGCTCTTTTTGTATGAAACTCAAAAAGAATCTTTGGTACTACTAGCGCAGGAAAAGAATATCATGAGGGTATCGCTCTCGCAATCCATACTGACGACTTTAGGGAAATAAGTAAGAGAAAGTTAGTAAGCAAGAAATAAGTCATTTTAATAGTTATTACAATCTGAAAGAGAGATAAAGATCTTTACAGAATCATACAATTTAATTAATGTATTAGATTGCCAATAATTGTGGAGCCCTATAAGGGGATAACTATGTTATATTTGGAAGGTTATATCTGAAGACTTCATATTTGTTGTCAATTTTTTTACTTTATTAAGGTGCAGGTGCTTGGTTACACAATAAACCAATGGCTGTAAGTAGTTTTGATCAGCGGATCACACGAATTGACTTCTTTGAAAAATCCTTCTAATTGAATGTGTTTTCAGTGATTATGATAGAAATGACACATGTGTGGCGGGTCGTAGGCTTCAGAAAAGAGAAGCATATGCAACACATAATAGTGGCGGTCAAAACATGCACATGCAATTACACTACGACCTTCCAATCATTCTCTAACCTTTATCCACACCATATGTTACCAATTAATATGCATATTCATTTTATATACCCCGCTCGTCCGCCAGAACCCTCATTCATAACAATTATTCTCTTTTTCACATCATATTATAAGGCATTATGTTATCCTTGCAATATGAAGATCAACAAAATTGTAAGCTTCTGGCAATAATTTGAATATAGGTTGCAAGCGAGACTCCCACCTATTCGGATACAGCCTTAGAATTTATTCTAGAGGGGACGTAAATTTATTGTGAAAATGCCATGTTTAATTTTTTACGCTGGCTATGTTGTAGCAAAGACGCTGGCTTTGTTGTTGCAAAGACGCTGGCTTTGTTGTTGCAAAGGCGCTGCCAATTAATCAGCGTCTCTGAGATGTGACCAGGCTACATTAAGCGTGAGTCGAAACTGGTTCCATCCATACCACTCGATTATATGTAACTTGTTGGGCGGACCGAATCGGAGATTGGATGTGGTGTTGGCTGATATATCTCTACCTCTCTACCTTCTGACTGTGTTAAAGTATGTTTGAGTAGAAAGACATGTCATAGTTTGCTGGACGCATCGAAAGTTCATGTAATGGTGGGTGTGAAAACGCCGAATTTAGCGTCCCATACCATAGGAATGTTATCTACAATTTTAGTTCGAACGAAAAAAATTACCGTTTCATACAACAGCTTTTCGCTTGTATTTAGAGGAGGAGGAGCTATTTAAATTAAGGTGGTAAAATTTTCCACTTTTAATACAATTTTTGTTTTTTTTATTCTGAGAATATTGTAATGAAATCTGATTTTTCTTTCATGTTTAGAGTTTTTAATTTTGTGAAGGTAAGCAGTGCCTCCTGTGCTTCAAACGAGGAGCCGCCGCTGCACATAATGAACAACAAACTGTGCGACATAGTACCTCCTTTCAAAAATAAATTTTAGAGGGTGCTTGTTTTGTGGTATTATAAATTCTCATATGAAGGCAGGTATAACACAATTCCCAATGGATTAATTTCTTTACAAGATACAAAGCAAAAACAAAAATTACTTCATTTTCCAACTGATCAAATAGATATCCCTTAAAAGAAGCCTATTCCTTTGTGTAGCACATAACCCATAAATTCCTCTTTAAAACTAGAACTTACTTCTGAGATATACAGAAGTTCATTAGGAAACCCTTGCACGATGACCTCCATGTTTATACCCTAGATGAAATCTAAGGGTATACTAAGTTTGTCATTGGCAACTCCTTCGTGGGGTTGCCATACAAAAATTTCGTTTTCCACTATATATTTGGACACTGCTTGAGAACGCGTTGACATAGAGAGCTGAAATTTGGTACATATAGTTTTTTCATAGCAATAGCAAAAAAAAAAAATTTAAAAAATGGAATAAATCGGGCAACCCATTTTTGGTGTTGCCATATAAAAATTTAGCATTTTTACGGATAGTATAAAAACAGTCAGTCCTAAACATTTCTATTGTACTAAAAACTTCTACAGAATATGTAGTCCTATAAAATTGGTTATAATCATTTTTTCTGTTTGGGTGCCCATACGAAATTTCATACGTGCATTCATCGAGGGTATCATAAGAACTGGTCTTAGATCAATACTAACATTTTTACTTGTTTTCCTTTAGATTTTAACATTTTCATAAGCGACTCCTTCATTTGATGAGAGGACGCACTTGACTGAATTCCAGTTTTTTCCAACTTAATGTGTATCTCTTAGCAATAGCATCACATTCAAGTATAGCGACAGTATGGAATTTATGAGGACTGTGAACTTTCCAGCTGTAACTTGGAGGAGGAGTCCATTTTATTTTATAAACAGGGCAAGCGAAATTAATTTCACCTGTTGGATGTTTCCTACTCGATCCACTGAAGCTGGCCAAAATGATGATTTCTTAATTCCTCTTTGCCTCCCTTAATACATTGAATGTGGGAATTTATGTGGTTGTTAATATTACTGTTTTCAATGTACCTAAAATTTCTTTTATGGATTTCATTATTATCAACAGAACTAAATCCATATAACTAATCTGCCTATCAAAATTCATAGCTACTTTGTTTACTTTTAGCCAAATCGTGCATATAAAGTTCAAGCCTATCTGGGAGCTATGCAACAGATTGAATTTTTTCCGTCAGAAAAAATAGCAATTTTCATTTCGTGCTTCCTGTGCATGTGAATACATAGGAAATTCAATCTGATTTCCCTATGATGCTTTATTAGTGGTGTGTTCTTGGATGGTCCTTAAGGCCATTTGAACCGCCCAGTTTCGATATAAGTTGCTTCTCTTTGAAATGAGAATATTGTTTTTGTATTTGTTGCATTCCATGATAATTGTCACAGTGACGTCGAATGTCACATATATCAGTGTGTAGCATCCTTTCTTGGTTATTCGTTTCTAAACGGTTCTAACGCATCACAGATTGAAGCTCTATCGTAAACTTATTATATATGCTTACAGCGAGCAGTCTTCATATCTATTTGAGAGACTACATTTTCCGTAATCATCGCGGCACATGACTGTTTTGCCTAGACCAATGAGAGAAATGCACTAGATCACAAATATTTCGATCTATACAGTCTTTTAGTTAACCCAATAATTGCACATCATCTGCATAAAGATGCAGCCGACCATCACAAACGGTACCCATCAGATCATAAATGAACACACTGAAAAGCAATGACCAAGTATAGAGCTCTGCGGAACACCCACTAATGGTACTAGAGCGATTATTGGGAATTTTCACTTTCTGATATCTATTAAACAGCTTCTGAGAAGACCGTAAAGAGCCTCACATTTTTGAAGCAATGGCCAAGGACAAATGATTGATTCATTTTCAATGAATACCATCAGCAGATTAATCTTTTTCTCTCAACGATTATTTTACGCGTGCTATGTAAAAATTCAAATTTATTTTGATCTATGTAAGGAGCATATACAATTCAATTCCATCAATCACATATTCTTTGTAGTATGAACCTCACTCTCATAATATCACTTAGAGTTCCACATTTATTGTTCTGCCTATTTTCTTTTTCCTAACTTTTTTTATAGGCACATGACAGATGACATGCCACATTTGTTGGAGGAGACTAGAAAGACGACTTTATTGACTGACTTTTTCACCAAATGATTAAATCGAGAACGATAGACATAGCGGCGCATATGTATATATGTATGAATACACACAGCACGCACAATAGAGCTTGTACGGATTTACACACAAACCAGATTCTGATCATCAGAATCTGCACTGATAACAAGAACAGATCTTCTTGTTTATTTTATCTCTTTTGTTCATTTTAAAAAGCAACGGAGGCTTTGAAATATCAATATATCGCCTATAACTCGGCCATCCTGGCTTAATAATCGACTCGATTATTAATAATTGACGGAAATCAAATATTACCCAATAGAATAAAATTGAAAGAAAATATTAATCATATTATGATGGTCACATGCTGTATAGTCGATAGTTCTTTTCACAACAATGTATACATACGTATATTATCATGTTTAAAATTAATTACCTTTGAATTGAAATTCTTTAAACGAAATTATATCGTTATTTCCAATTTCTCAACTAAACAATAAATTGCAAACAATTAAATAAAATTTGAAAACAACCGACTGATCAGTTAGATCCATATGAATATAAACTATATCAATAGTTAACTACTGAAAACAGAACAATACAATAGCTCCACAAACATCTTTAACTACATACGTTCTTCTATTAATAGTCTTGTTATATAGACTCTATTGCACCTTTGCTATTAGGTTTGTCAATTATTTTTTTGTTGGTTATTATTATAATTAATTAAGTAAAACTATATTAAATACTATTTTTCAAAAATACATATCAAGATTCAAAAGTCCTCAGACGTCACAACCATCCATGTTCAAATTAACTTCAGGATGTAAATTCATATATAGTTTCATATTTGCAGCACTAGCTACTCCTCGATATGGTACCCTGCCTACTTGCATACCTTCAATATCTCGAACCATATATCTATCGTTATCAAAAATCTTGACAACTTCATAAGGTCCCCGATATTTGGGTAAGAATTTTTTATTTATGCCTGGTATTGTGCAAATATTTTTTAGCATTATGTAATCACCAACTTTATATTTACGTGGTTCCTTATTCTTTTTATTGTAATATACTTCGTTATACTCTTGACCAGCTTAATATTTTCAGAAGCCTCTTCCCTGATACTTTCTTCAAACATTCCATGATTTTATCGCAACTCACGCCCTTTTGTTTCACTCCGAACAGCAACATACTGGGAGTTTCTTTAGTACTTCGATTTGTGGTGTTATTCAAAGCAAACTCGACTTTAGCTAAAAATTTGTGCCAATTTCCGGTACTGTCTATGTCGTATTCCTTAGAAAACATCGGTACAATAACACGGTTGACGCGCTCTACTTGACCATTAGATTCAGGTGACATCGTAGCCACTTTTATGTGTTGAATATTGTTATCTTGCATAAAATAGGAAAACTGTTTTGAGGTAAAACACGGACCTAGATCAGAAATAATTTTAGTAGGTCTACTGTATATGGTAAAATATAATTCCAAACATTTAATTGCTTCAGAAGATTGGGTGTTGTTGACAGCATACAATTTAACAAACTTTGTAAAACCATCAACAACGAGCAGTAGATATATGTTTTTTTCGGGAATGTGTGGAAGGAAGTGGACCCTTTTTCTTTGCTGTTATTTACTTTTGCTTGTTATGTTTCGTTTATTTTTATTTGTTGTTGAGGTACGTGCATATGCCTTAATTATTGTGGTATGTAGGTATGCTCTACATCCTTACCGTAAAAAGAGAAAGAAAAAAAAGATTTTTATTATAGAGAAATTTTTTTTTTGATTTGCTTATATGAGTGCAATAGGCAATTTGCATATAAATGACTTAATATGTATATACATGATTTTGATACAGATGACAACACTATCTTTAATTAATCAATTACTTCACATTTTTAAAGAGTTATAATGTTTCTTTATAATTATTAAAGTGTTGCGTGCCCCAAAATACGCACAATGCTAGCTCAGGAGGTGGGGTAGGCGCTCTTCGGTAAGAGGAACAATTTTCTGACTATAGTTGGGCGCCACGTGATCTTTATAGGATAGATCACGAAACCTATTCTCCAATAGTAAAATTAAGAATGCTTGAATGATTGCTATCGAATTCAATTCAAAATACGTTTATTTCTAAATTCGATCTGAACACACTTTAGATTTTTGTAGTTCTTCAATATTCTGACCACTATAATCCTCGCACCACGCCACCCGAAAAAAAAACGGACTAATTAGTTTAGAGAATGTTTTTCCCACATTCCGTAAGTTTTTGCCACGCTAGCCAGTCACATATCCCACGGATTAAAATCAAGAGACAAAAAAACTATTTATAGAAAATCAAAGTAATTATCTTGATGCTCTGGACCCAGGATAAACCAGGTACCCCTTTGTGTTCCTCTTTTCTTTTTATTATTTTTGCTTCGATCCTTCAGCTACTCCTGCACATATATATTATTATTTTGACCTTTTTTTTTGGATTATTTTCCTTTCTCTTTTTTTTGAAATGACTTCAACTCCGAACTTTTTAATGAAAACTCCCAGACCTGTTCAAGCGAAGAACTACACCCCCCGGAAAAAGAAACTGCAAGAACGTTTTTTTTCTTTCTTTCTCCCTTCATTCCCCGTATCAGGTTTCACATAGTGCGTTTAGCACATCCGTTCCATTACTACATATCTATTCCCTTTTAATAGGTGCGCTCGCTGAACCAGGGCAGTGAAAGTTCTCTTTGAGTTATGCACATCCATTTCGTACTAATCATTTGTATGCTTATTTGGTTTAAGAATTTTTTTTTGTGTAGGAGTCCTGAACGATTTCGGCATGTAAATTACTAAATTACTAGTGAGGACTGTGGGGCGCACTATCTATGGTTTTTCCAGAGTGTCAGGCGCATCAACTGTAAGTTTCTAGCATTAATTTAGCTGTTGGGACGGATCGCGATATGAGACTAACCGCAGGTGGCCTTGAATATTTACCCTGTGTATACTACTGCTGAAATGGATTGTGACTGATACTGACTTCAAACAAAATACTCTACTCACTGGAGTAGAATATGCGTGTGCGAAAATTATGGTGTTCTTATAATCAATTTTTACATAGTATTCACTTATTTAGAAACTCTTGCCCAATAATATGGGGACGAAGCACAAGATCTTAACTAACTTATACATAGAAAAAAAATCATTTCGAATAAGAAAAATTGTAAGCTACTCTAGGATAATAACGATAAGTATAGATTACATAGTTTCTTGGGTGGACGTTGTCGACGTTGTAGACACAGTTTTCACTGCTCTTTAGCTCACTGGAACGTTATTTAAAATGCGGGAACCGACGGGTAGCTTCCAATCCTCGTCGTATTTTCGAATGAGGTTGCCAAACAGCGTTCGAAACTGGGACCAATAAGCTTGACAGCAATCCAGATGTCCAGGTATCCAGTTTTGTGGGAGTGGTGGATACAATTTCCGTGTACTGGGTTGCGAGCCATTATGCGGGATATCGCTCCCACGAGAAAATATGCCGATACATGGCGGGGCCCCGAAATCGGTGTTGAACTCATTATCTAAAAGAAATAAAAGATTTCAGGAGTACCATGCCTTTAACTTTATAATAAATTATTTCAAAATTTAGTTTTAAATTCTAACCGTAACATTCCTCCTCTTCTCTCTTGAGATTTCCTTGAAATCTCACTACAGTACTAACGTATTTTCTTTTATTTTTTTTCCTGTTAATTTCTTTGAATTTGATTCTATAATTCCTGATAAGAATAAAGCCAATGATAATGGCGGTCAGGTACGTGTATGTATATGCTATCCCTATCCAAATTCACCTTATCACGTGGCAACGAAAATACCTACTAGACTTCGACCACGTACCCCCTCAAATTTCTAGTTGCTTTCCGATATTTGAGCGGTATATGGCTTCAGATCCTTAGCATGCCAAGTACCCCGATGCTTCCCTGTGTCATCTCGGAGCTCATAAGTCCAAGGGGACACCACTTTCGTGATCTTGAACGGTCCTATATATTTAGGAGCCAATTTCGCGTTGAAGAACTTCGAGGCGTCTGACAGTACGTAGTTCTTCCGCCACACCTGATCATTCACATAGTACCGTTGTTCTCTCCTGCGTAAATCATAATTTCGTTTTGTTACTTGGATGGCTCTCAGTAGTCTATTTCGGACATCTTGCCTAACCCTATCTAAGGCTGTGGATCTTCCCTCCGCGTCAAATCTCCCACCGACTTTAAAATGTTCATAATCCCGACCATGTGTAATTATTTCTCTACCCAAGTTAACGAAATATGGTGTTAATCGCATTGCTTCATGAGTTGACGTACGGATGGCACAGGCAATTTTAGCCAAATACAAATCCCATTTCTTGTGGTTATCCGAGACGTACGCTCGAAGCATTGACTTAATTTCCTGATTTATTCTTTCAGCTGGGTTTGCTTGGGGATGGTAGAGAGCGGTATAGCTAATGCTAGTTCCATATTCGTCGCACAGTTTCTTAAATTCCCTACTTCTGAATTGAGTGCCATTATCGCACACCACAATAGGGAATTCCGCCGGTCTTTCTGCGATTATATTAATCATTTTGCTGTACCACTTGTCTTCTGCTTGTGTGCTCTCCATAGAATCTACGACTGGTACTGATCTGGATAATAGGTCTGGTAGTAGATGTTCCTTCCCTTTTCGGTGAAGGATCTCAAATTCATACTGTTAGAGACGCATCGCCCACCTTGCTAACCTCCCGGTGGGGTCTTTGAGGTTGTGTAACCATGTTAGTGATGCATGGTCGGTTACGACAGTGAAATGCGTTCCCTCGATATAGGGACGAAGCTTTTCAATGGCCCATAAAACCGCCAAACACTCCCGCTCGGTAGTGGAGTAATTCCTTTCATGCGATGCGATGATGCTATCTCTACCATCAATGTGCTGCGTAAGCACCGCGCCCAACCCATATCCTGACGCATCGGTGAGGATAATGAATGGGTGCTCAAAGTTTGGACAGGTGAGGATTGGTGCACGTACCAAACAGTCTTTAACTCTCCGGAACGCTTGTTCACACTGTTCTGACCATACAAACTTCTTCCTTTTACGGAGTAGGTCAGTAATTGGAGCAATTAAACTAGAAAAATTCTCGACAAACCTTCTATACCAGGCTACCGTTCCTACAAATTTACGAACCTCTGAGACACTTCTGGGGCTCGTGATGTCTAAAATACATCGAACCTTTTCGGGATCTACTTGTAATCCATTTTTGCCAACAACATACCCCAAATACTTCAGTTCGGGCCTACAGAACTCACATTTGCTATAGTTTATGACCAAGTCTGCTGTATGTAATCTATTGAGTACTTCTTGCAATACATTTTTATGCTTGTCGAACGTTTGTGTTACTATAATGACATCGTCTAGATATACAAAGACTTTAGATTCAAGACTACCCGATAATATTCTGTCTATTAATCTTTGCCAAGTCCCGGGCGAGTTGCTAAGCCCGAATGGCATTCTACAGAATTGGAACAGCCCCCTTCCTGGGACGGTAAAAGCGGTATATTGCTTTGAAGCATCTTCTAAAGGAACCTGCCAAAATGCGGACTTTATGTCTAATGATGACATATATCGAGCGTCTCTTAACTTGTCTAGCGTAGCAGATATGTAGGGCAAGGGATACGCGTCCTTTTTGGTGACTTTGTTGAGCTTTCGGAAGTCGACGCAAAATCTGTATTTGCCATCCTTTTTCCTTACCATTACTACTGGTGAAGCCCATGCGCTATCTGATGGCTCTACAACCCCCAATGTCAACATTTCGTCCAGCTGGTCGTTGATAATCTTCTGTATCGCAGGAGATACAGGATAATAACGTTGTTTTATTGCGTCTGCGTCAGTCCGTATTACGTGCTGCACTTGATTAGTACAGCCCAGACCAATACCCATCTTTCGTTTAGCCCCTTCGACTATGACCTCTAATTCCCGTTTCTGCCCAACCGATAACATGGACTGATTTTGTAAAGCACCGACGTGGCATCCATTCCCCTTATCCATAAATTGCCAAGAATTATTCCTAAAATTTGCCTGTATATTCATTTCCTTCCAAAAATCAATTCCGAGTATTATAGAATGTGGAAGGTCCGGTATGAGTAAGGCATCGCACACCTTAACTCGACGTTCCAATTCTATAGGTATACTGACTTCCCCCTTTACATTTACAGATCCCCCATTTGCTAAACTTACCCTGGTCACACTAGTAGATCTAACTCTCAGCCCCATATTTTCTAAAAGCAGGTAGCCAGGTCCACCAACTATCGTCCGTGAAGCTCCTGAGTCTAATAAGCCACAAAAATCCAGGCCAAAAATATTTACTTTCAAATGAGGACGAGTGTCATTTTCCACCTGCGCGAAAACATAATTTAGCAGAACGCCGAGCTCATACGTTCTCTCATCGATTACCGTACTTTCTACCGAATTCTTTAAAATTGCGACTTCCTGCGGATTACTCGACTCGTCGCTTAATTTCGAGCTCCTGGTTCGTTTCCCGACCTTGATGGTACATCTCTTCTAACGGTTGCTCCTGCCTGTTGACTTCTATAAGCACACTTAGTACAGTTGGAACGGGTTACTCCTGGCATCCCACAACCAAAACATTTTATATCTTTCTTGCAAAATCGTGCTATATGCCCTAACCTACCGCATTTGAAACATTTGCGATCCCTGACCATGGGTGGGACAGCGACCTCTACTACGCATTCTGTGGATATGTAAGCAAGGTCTGGTTCAAGAAGGTTATTTTTCTTTTGAGGAGGTGGCGCTAACGTTTCTACCGACGTTTTCACAGACTCAAGACGTCTTCAAGGACGATAGTTGGTGAGGTTGCCAAACAGCGTTCGAAACTGGGACCAATAAGCTTGACAGCAATCCAGATGTCCAGGTATCCAGTTTTGTGGGAGTGGTGGATACAATTTCCGTGTACTGGGTTGCGAGCCATTATGCGGGATATCGCTCCCACGAGAAAATATGCCGATACATGGCGGGGCCCCGAAATCTGTGTTGAACTCATTATCTAAAAGAAATAAAAGATTTCAGGAGTACCATGCCTTTTACTTTATAATATATTATTTTAAAATTTAGTTTTAAATTCTAACCGTAACAAAAGTTGTTTAAATGATATGTACATTAATATACTAAACCACATACTATAATAAATGTCGAATGTCGATAACATTGTTCATAGTATTCTAATGAAATGGTATGCTATTTAAAAATTTTTATTGGTTATACATAAGTTATCTATGTTCTAATGTAATGGTATTTAAATTTGTATGTTTTTATTGGTTATGAGTTATCTTTTTTAGCCTATTCTTATGTATTTTCTTTCTTTTATTGTCAATATCTAAGTAGACATTAAAACAAGACCATCACTTAACCACTCCTGTTTCGTTTGATGGTGCATTAATTTCTGATTCACCGTCACTAAGCATTCTTGGCATTAATATTTCCAGTAAGTTAAGCTGGACAGATCACATCTTCTCGGTTGCCAAGAAGCATCAAAATGTCTTGGTTTTTTGAAAAGGTGTAAGAAATATTTCAGCCCATCAAATATAGCGCTCCTCTACAAGTCCTACGTCAGACCTAGAATGGAATACAATTCCCATATCTGGGCCGGGGCTGGTCGCACAGCCTTAGCTTCATTGGATATTGTCCAAAAGAGAGCCTGCAAGCTCATTGGCGATGTGGCAATTACTCGTCATATCGACTCGCTCGAGCACCGTCGCAATGTTGAATGCCTTTCGCTCCTTTATCGCTATATGCATGGTCAATGTTCTGATGAAATATCTAGTCTGATCCCTTGTAGAATAGTTCCTGCATGCAATAGTCGCGCTGCATCCCGCGCTCATCCTTTTACCCTTCAAATTACCTTCGGCCGTACACTAAAATTCCGTGATGCTTTCTTATCCCGAACTGTGTGATGTGGAACAGTCTACCATCGTCAGTCTTTCCTCCGGCATACAACCTGCGAAAGTTTAAGGGCGACATACATCGGCATCTCTGCCGCTCTCCTCATATCCCTTAATCCTTTCCCTATCTCCTTCCTGCCACGCTGTGCTTTCCATCATAGGGTATCCCCTGAGTTTGGCTTAATAATAAAAAAAAAGACATTCACTCCTTCTATTTCTTTTACTTCATATGGGCCTTTATAAGGGCTTGCACACTTTCTTTTATCTTCTCTCTTTAGAAGTACAAAATCTTTTACTTTTATTTCAATTGGGTTTTTTACTTTATCTAATTTCTCTTTACGTTATGTTTGTGCTAAGTCTAATAATATTCTAGCTCTATTGTGTGCTTGTGTTAACCTAAATATTAGTTCTTTTGCGTAATCTTCATAATTGTATATAGGCGTATTATCATTGAAAATTATATCGTTCGCTAGGGTAGCGAGTTTCCCAAAGACTAGTTCGTATGGAGTGTAACCCGTATCGGAATGTGGCGTCGTATTATAACAAAAGGTATAGTACGGTATCCATTCATCCCAATTGTATTCCTGTGTGAATGATAGAAGATATTCATTTAGGACTCTGTCGTTTCTCTCAATTGAACCCAATGTTTGGTGATGATATGGTGTAGATGTTCTGTGCTCTATTTTCAAGTATTTGCATATGTTGGTGAATATTTCATTTATGAATTCCGTTCCCAAGTCTGTTTTTATTGTATTGAAGGTACCGTATCTTAATATGAATTTTTCAACTAATGCTCTGGCAATTGTAATTGCCTCCTTGTTCTCCAATGGTATAGCTTCAATATACTTAGTCAGTTCACACTGTATGGTTAATATGTATCAAAATTCTTTTCACATTTTTAGTGGACCAACAGTATCTACAGAGATTACGTCGAAACTACGTTTGGGGTATCCGTTATTACTAATTTTTCTCTAGTGTGTTTTAGGATTTTATTCTTTGTACACAATTCACATCTGTTTATATAGTCTTTAACCATGTTGTTTAGATTTTTCCATATGTATCTTTGTTTTATCTTATTTATCGTTCTTTTGCCACCTGAGTGTCCGCCGTGTGGTTGTGCAATTCATTGATTATATTATTCTTCATTTTAATATCTTCTATTTGTATGGGAGTTTTATATATTATAATTTTTAATTTTGTTTGCCTATTATTCTCATTTATATTTTGTTTCTTATTTTGCTGCAGCTTGTTAAATAACTTTTTTAAATTCGTCGACGTTGATATAATGAAATATAATGTCATCTTTCGCTAACGATAGTGACTCTGTTTTCATTTTCTTCATTTTCGAAATCATTGTCTCCATGATCAAACCTAAGTCGTGATATGGATTATTGCTGAATTCGACTATCACTCCCTTATTATTTATTATTATATTTGGCAAACTATTATTTCCTTTTTGTAGCGCTTTATTCTTGTTAACCTCAAATTTTAACTTTGGTATCCTCCTTACTTCATTATTGGAAGTACATTCCCATGCATAAAGGTGATCAGTCTCTATGTTAGTTGGGCTGCTATCCTGGGGTTTCTTCTTGTTCATTTTTTCTATTTTGTTGGACATTGCTCTTGTAGTTACTTTTATACTTGCTGTGGGAATCATTGCTCTTAATATATCAGAATCGATATTTATTCTTGATAAGGCATCGGCATTCGCATTCATTTTGCCTTGTTTATAATTAATTTCGAAGTCGTAGTCGGCTAGATCTCATCTTATTCTTGTTAACTTGGAAGATGGATTTCTATGCGTATAAAGACTTACTAAAGGTCTATGGTCTGTTACCACGATAAATTTTCTACCATATAAATAAGGTCTAAAGAAATTTATTGCCCAATGAATGGCTAATAATTCTTTTTCAATAATTGGTTTATTAAGTTCATGCTTTGTTAGCGTTCTGCTAGCATGTGAAATTGGTAAATCAGATCCTATGTCACCTTGTGATAATACTGCTCCAAGAGCAAATTGTGAAGCATCTGTTGTTAATATAAATTTTTCCTCAAAATTGGGGTATTGTAATATTGGTGAATTTGTCCATTTTGACTTTAAACATGAAAATGCTTTTTGACATTCATCTGTCCAATCGAAAATGGTGCTCTTTTTCGATAGAGAATTTATTGGTCTTGCTATTTCAGCGAAGTTTGGAATGAATCTTCTGGAGTAGTTACAGAATGCAATAAATCTTCTTGCGTCATCCGCATTTTTTGGGGTGGGATAATTCAATACAGTGTCAAACTTTTTAGGGTCTATTCTAATACCATCTTTTGTTATTAGATGTCCCAAATACGTTACATCTGTCTATAGAAATCTACATATTTCCGGATTTAGTTTTAAATTATATTTTCTTAGTCTGTTAAATGTTGTTATCAGATTTTGATTGTGATGTTTTAGGCTACATCCAAAGATAATAATATCGTCCACGTATAAGAATGCTTCAGAATCTAGTCCAGATAAAGCTATTGAAAGCATTCTTTGAAAACTATTGGTTGAAATATTTAAACCAAATGGCAGTCTTTTAAATTGATAGTGGCCTTTGTTGCTCGAAAATGCAGTCAATGGCCTAGAATTCTTATCTAATTCGATTTGATGAAATGAACTTGTAAGATCAAGTGTGGAAAAGTATTTCGCTCTTCCAAGCTTTTCAAGTACATCATCAAGTCTTGTTAAAGGAAATTTATCATCTGAAATTTTTTTATTTACTTGTCTGAAATCTACAACAAGACGCCGTTTTTCATTTCAGTTGTCGGATTTTTTTGGAACAATTAATAAAGGAGAATTGTATGGACTTATTGATGGTTTTATAACGTCTTCCTCTTGTCTATTTGTTTGTTTATTTCCTCGATTTGTGTCTGAGGAAGTCTAAAATTTTTAATATATACTGGATTCTTGTCTGTAGTGGAGATTTTTTGTCTGTAGAAATTATTTGTAGTTAATTTGTCATCCAGTAAATGGAAAATATCTGAGAAATTTTTGCATATCTCTAAAACAGAATTTCTCGCATATTCATCTAGATTCTCTAATTTGAGTTCTTTCAGAAGTTTAGTGAACCTGTTGTTGTTTTCATACTTGGTATTAGTGTTTATTATGTGATAGTTTTCAATAGGTTCTATTTTGGGTTTGAAACTTTTTAGGATAATTTCTCTATCTAGCATATTTAAAATTTTGACGTGTGCAACGCCTTTTGCAGGAATTATAGAATTAGCTATGAAGATTCCTTTTTGTATTTCATCGTTTACAACTATTCTATCTTGTTTTATATTAACATTGATTGCTTGTATTATCTTTGTTCTTGGTGAGATCTTTATCAAATTTAGATTTGGTAGTTTAGTATTCATTGGCAATATAGATTCTATCTCATTATGGAAGATGGATATTGTAAAATTTTCATAATCAATTTTACATGAATTTAGAATTAAAAAATCTCTTCCTAGAATTCCAATTGTCAAGATTGGAAAATCATCATCTACTATATGAAATTATTGTGGAATATCTTGACCTTCTATGTTTAGATCTGCCTTTAAGGTTCCTAAAGAGAATGATTCTGAGTGAGTGATGCCCGTTATTTTGCATTTTTTGTGTTCTTGAATTCCTTCACCAGATTTCAATTCATTGCGTTTCAGAATTGATATGTCGGCTCCAGTGTCTATAAGAAATGACTTCTGGCCGAAAGATACATTTATGGATGCAGTAATATAGTTGGTTAAGTGTTTTGTAAGACTATATATTTTTACTTGATTTTTTAATATATTTCCCCCGAATCGGTTACTTGGGGGATTTCCCCGTTTCCCGATTGCGTTAGGTTGACTCTTCTATTGGGAAGATTACAAGAAAGATTGCCATGTCTATACTGAATATTTGATTGGTTGTAGCTTTGGTGTTGATTATGAACTCCATTATTTCTTGAATATGAATGTGAGTTCATATTAGGACGATTTATAGCATAATTTTGCGAAAATCTGCGGTTATTATGATTGTTATTTCGTCCGATGTTGTTAAATTGTTGACCTCTTGGATTGAATGAATTCTGTGCATGTCGGTTTTTTCTATAATGATGGACGTATGCTTGCTGTCTTGGTACTTCAACTTCAACCGCAATTTGTACTGCTTCTTGCAATGTTTTAGGCCTTGTGGCGAAAATTGTTGCCTTTATCTGTTCATTAAGTCCATTCTTAAATGCATTCAATGCTATTTGGTCATTGAGTTTCGCAATTATTGTTCTATTTTCTTCACCTTGCTCTGTTATCTGTATAGAGTTTAATTGAGCAACCAAATTTTCTATTTTTGTTGCGTAGTCTGTAATTGTTTTACCAGACTGAGTTATTTTTGTTAATTCTGTTTGTATGCTTAGTGGTGTTTTAGTGCGTTTAAAGATGTCTCGCAGCGTTTTCTGTAGCGAGTTATAGTTTTTTTTCAATTGTGATATAGCTTATCTTGTTTTTGACTGCTGCTGAGAGTCTTGTCTTTAAAACAAAATCTATTAAGCTGCTGTTCTGCTCATCATTTGCTAGATCATTATGCATAAAATGCACTAAATTCAGAAATTTGTCCAGATTTTTTATTTCTCCATTAAATTCTGGAATAATTTTTATGGCTGTAGCTATATCAAATGTTGCCATTTTTGCTTCTGAGTCCTTATCTTTTAATAATTCATTTGATTCTGAGTCCGTATCTTCTAGTACTTCATTAGTTTTTTGTATCAGTATTAAATCTAGTTCTGTGTACTTTCCCTCAAATTTTTCTTTTTGTTTGAGTGCGATAAACGCATCTTGCTTGTATGCAGTTTTATATATATTATTAAAATTATCTTTTATCTCTCTGGCTTGTTTAGTTTTACTTAGTATATGTGCGGAAGAGTATGTTCTATTTGGAGTCTTTTTAAAATTTTCCAATATTTTATCTAATTGTGAGATAAACTCCTGTAAACTCATTATTCTATCTACATATCTAGTTATACTCTAGCTATGGCTATCTGTGTATCTACCGTTTTAATAAAATATTTTTTTATTTTAATTGCTGTTAAATATGAAATAACTAGAATTCCTAAAATGAGTAATATTAGCTCTAAATCTGAAAATAGTCTATTCCCTTGTTCTGTATTATTTATTGCTGAACCTGCATTATTTTTAATTATTACTTCTTCTTTGGTTTCTTTCGACTGTTTTTTACCCATTTTGAGTGACAAAAGAAAGTGATAAGTCAACAAGAAAAAAAATGAAGGGTTTGTTGTTAGCCGATATTGAAGATAAAAGAGAGACAAAAAAATAATTTTGATATTTTATTTTTTTTTTTGTCTTTTATATATATAGAATATAATAGTTTTAATGATTATAATTTATTAATTAAAGGCTAATCTAGGACATTTTTATTACCATTATTATTATTATTAGCTGTCGTTTTTTTTTTATTTATTTATTCCTTCTCTTTTTTTGTTTTTCTTTTCTTTTCTCCTTCCTTTCCTTTTTCAGCTCTGCGATTTTCACCAGGAACTTTTTTCTCTGCTCCCCTTGTGATATCACAGCTAGACGGTGATATTCGCCGATTTCCTTTCTAAATCTTGCCTCGAAGCCAGCTCTGCTTTTTGTATAGTTTTCCTTTGGTGGTTGTACTTCAGGTTGTTGGTTCTTATTTCTGCTTTGGTACTCCTCTATTGTAATGGGCCTCGGTCCTTTGGTGGGGTCCCGCAAAGCGTCTATCAGGGATTCCTTTAATTCTTTCCAGGGCTGTAGAGTCTCTTCATAGAATCGGTCCGCAGGGTCGCCATGTAAATAAGTTACTTCCTTTCCTAGATTCTGCTTGCCTTCTTGTATTCGATCTGTTTGATTATATAATTTTATATATTAGAGCTAAAGAGCTCAATCTTTAAAAAAGGCACCAAGTTGGATCCAAAGGCTCAATATCTGGTGTTTATATATAGATATCTTTAATAAGAGCTCATTACCTTCGATATCAGCCATGTTGGAGCTAAAGCTCAATATCTGGCAATTGAATAAAACACACCGAGTGTTGCTGGTTAAACTCTGAATCTTTATTTCACATTGCACTTAATTTATACTTTTTAAAATTGCTTACATCGCTAAAACCTTAATACAAAATATCGTTTCTCATGAGAACTATTCTATATTACAAATAGTATTACAACATTGATTATCTTGCTCATATTAGCAATATCGACCAAAAATATATGTTATCGATAAATGCATATACATTAACCCTTACATGAACAAGCGTAGCATTGCTTAGATGCTTACTTTGCAATCTTTTTCTTATTCAACAAATGCTAAGTGGATATGACACAGTTATCGATTGCGTCATTGAGCAAATTACTTTTTTTTAGTTTACTGAGTAATGCATTGTATGCATCATCACGGTGCAATGGTGACCAGTGGTGATCATATTGCATTTTTACAACTTTCTTTCCCTTAAGGCACTTTCACATCAAAAACAAGAACAGAAAAATTCAAACCGAGAAACTCAATTTATTCCACTTTAAAACAAGATTTTTGTTCCAATGATTAATAAAATCCAAAGAAATAGGATAAACTAAAAATTTTACTGAGAAAATAGTTACATTTATTTCAGATTTTGAAGAAAAACACAACTTTTATGTTTTATCGGCCGAAAAACTTTTTCGGCGGAAAAATTCGTCCGATAAATCATAAAAGTTGTGTTTTCTTAAAAATTCTAAGATAAATATACTATGTTATTAGTAAAATTATTAGTTTAACCTATTTCCCATGATTTTACTAATCATTGGAGTAAAAATCTTGTTTTAAAGTGGAATAAATTGAGTTTTTCGGTTTACATTTTTTCGATTCTTGTGTTTGATGTGAAAGTGCTTTTAGCGTAAATTTATGAATGGATCGTAGAATGGCGCATGGCTATTCCGATCATATTTCTTTTTCTTTGTTGATATTTACTTTTGCTTGGTATGTCTCGTTTATTTTTATTTGTTGTTGAGGTTCGTGCATATGCCTTAATTATTGTGGTATATAGGTATGCTATACACTAAGCCGTTTATCAATGCAAAAGTTTGGCTTTCGGATTTCTCTAACTGGGCAGATTTTTCACTTATTATGGGATCTCGTTTCTGAGCAACAGCAAGATCGAATTCAAACGTATCATTTTCAATAAGTAGTATGTTAGTGCATCTGCTCAACGAATCTACATGTAGCATTCTATTCAATGCTCTATGTTCAATCTTATAATTGAATTCCTACATTTCCAGCACCCAACCAGATATACGCGGATTTAGTAATTTCTTGTTCAAAGTTAAAGTTAAATCTCTACAATCAGTTATGATTTTGAATTCTATCCCCAACAGATAAACCCTGAATTTTCTCAAAGCATATATAATAGAAAGGGTCTCTAATTCGTATCTATGATAACGGCTTTCAACATCTGTACACCTTTTGGAAAAATAAAAGATTGGGTGGAATTTATTATCTTTTTGCTTTTGCATCAAAATAGCACCGTACCCAATGCTACTTGCATCACAATGGAGTTGAGATTCATTAAATGAGCTATAAACACAAAGTGCAGGCGCTTCCAAAAGTTTCTCTCTCAACGTCTCAAAAGATTGCAACTGTTCAGTACCAAACTTGAAGGTCACATCCTTTTTAATCAAGTCGTACAAGGGCTTGGTTATTAAAGCAAAATCCCGAATAAACCGTCTAAAGTACGAGCATATACCTATACCAGGTACAAAGTCCTGGCGGGTATTTTGCGGTATAAGGTAATCGCGAATTGCTTTTAAATTCTCAGGATTAGGCCGTATGCCATCAACACTTACAACGTATCCAAGATAAAGTATCTCTTCTTGAAGGAATTCACATTTATCCAACCGCAATTTTAACTTATTCTGATTTATTATTTTTAAGACAGAATCCAAAATTTCTAAATGCTCTTCAATTGTTTCCGTAGCCAACAAGATATCATCCATGTAAATTCGAACTTTATTTTTGTTAATTAGATCGCTAAAAACTTTATTTATGTACCTTTGGAATACACATGGAGCATTTTTTAATCTTGAGGTACTCAAACTGACCAATAGGTGTCACAAAAGAAGTTAATTTTATGGAATCTTCCGCGACATCAACGTGATGGAATCCGTTTTTTAAGTCTAATACCGTGAAATATCTTTTATTGCGTAAAGTATCTAAAAGATCGTCAATTAATGGCAACGGATAGTTGTCTTTTACAGTATGTTTGTTTAGCTCCCGGTAATCTATACAAATGTGTAATTCTTTACTTTTCTTTTGCACTAAACGATCGGCGATGCATAAGGAGAGTTGCTTTCCCTAATGATGTTACGTTTCAAAAGATCATCTAACATTTTCCTTATATCTTATGCGAGTGAGGTAATCTGCGAGGTGTGCAAAAGAACGGCACCGTTTTTGTTAATTCAATAGAAAGTCTTATATTGTTTAGAGATTTGGTTGGATTATTTGGAAGATCAACAGAAAAAGCCTCCGACACAATATTATTAATAAGTAATTTAACTTCGTTAGGTAAATTAAGGTTAACGTTAATAAGTAAATTATGATTTGAATCAAAAACGTCTATATTTAAAATTTCACTTATGAAATTGTCATTCTGATTACTGTTTACCACAGTTCCATTATTCTCCTTCTCTTCTGGAGCATGCATTGTTGATTCATCTTCAGTATCTTTCTTCTCATTACTACATTTTATCAGTCTCATTTTGTTTGTTTTCAAAAAATCTCGTCCTAAAATTACAAAATGTTTCATTGTAAAATCTTTAACTACATATAAACAAAAGTCAATGAAGTCGTTTTTAAAACTTATCTGACAATTATTGATTCCGATGACCGCCAAAAGACTGTTATTGATGCCATAAAACCGATTCTTCTCTGTGTCGATCTCCTCGGAATAGTACGGTGTAACAAATCTTTCCTGGATGAAACTTATTGGACTGCCTGAATCAATAAGTGTATACAATGAGACGGGAATATGATGAGTATTGTCTGAAAAAAATGTAAATTGTATTGTTTGTTCAAACTCGTTATCTTCACCATGTAGTTGTGCATGCTGATATTCTGACGATGCCAACAGATTATTGGACACTAGCTGCTTGCGGGGCAATCATTTATGTGATGTTCCAATTTTCTTGCACTTAAAACAGCAACCTGGCTGCCGCCTGCGATTTTTACACATGCTGCTGATGTGACCTAACTCGTTGCAATTATAACATTTTATGACATGTTTGCCACTAACTTTATTTAATCGTTGATTGTTTACATACGAAAATCGTTATTTGCTGTGTACAAAAGAGTTTTATTATGTTCTGCGTCTTGAATCCCATTGATTATATACTGTATAATATCAGTTTCGTCTATGTTTGAAAGGGAACCAATTTCTTGCATTCCAATGACATATTGTCGATAAGTTTCTCCGCTTCGTTTTTTCCGATTTCTTAACATATTGTGAATGTCCGCCTTTGAAGTGTTTTTTCTAAATTCTTTTAGTAGAGCATACTTTAACTCTGAGCACGTTTTTGCAGATATAGTACGTAGAAACATTTTTGCAGTTCCATCCATCAATCTTTTTTGCATATATATATATATTTCATATTATCATCCCATCCGTAAAATTCGGCAGACTCCTCAAACTGTTCAACCCATTTTTGGATAGAAAAATTGTCGTCTCCATTAAATTTATATAGTAACTCATCAATATCTCGAAATGAAAAAGCACATGTTCTACCAGTTTGCGGGTCTTCACTAACGGTCAACTCAGATAGCTATTTTTTAATTCCATAATTTTTTTCTTTTTTGCAACAATTTGAGAAAGATTTTCGATTTCCTTATCTAAATGACATTGTGACTCACCCCTTTGTGCACTTTGACTGTCCACCACAGAAGTATTAGTATTTTCAGAGATATCTTCATCTCCTACTGCTTCTTGAGGATCAAGATTATCAGGTAAGTATTCCAGCATCTGTTCCGTAGACTTATTTCGAAGATTTTGTTTTACTCTTAACTTTAACGCAGCCTTACATCCAGAAGATGGCAAATTTAATTTAGTTAAAACCTCCTTAAATTGCACAACACTTGCTTTGTCCAAAAATTTCTGAACACGCGTATCCATTTTCACAAAAAAATTGCTTTTAATTAAAATTTCGCACCCATATGGCTTTAAACAATGTTTTCTCAATTCCGTATGAATCGATTAAAACTTGCGATTAACTTTTGCAATTTCCGTATAAACTAATTAACATTAAACCACGTGTTTTCAATCCCCCTTCTGATTTGTTGGAGGAGACTAGAGAGACGACTTTATTGACTGACTTTTTCACCAAATGATTAAATGGAGAACGATCGACATAGCGGCACATATGCATATATGTATGAATATACACAGCACGCACAATAGAGCTTGTACGGATTTACACACAAACTAGATTCTGATGATCAGAATCTGCACTGATAACAAGAACAGATCTTCTTGTTTATTTTATCTCTTTTGTTCATTTTAAAAAGCAACGAAGGCTTTGAAATATCAATATATCGCCTATACATTTGTCATTGAGGAATTAGTGAAAATTTCACTATGAATTTCAGAGATGGAATATTGCCATCCAAATATCAATGATGTTATTACCAATATTGCACTCTCGAATTGCGGGGGCGAGTTTCAAACTAACCGCAGTTTATTTCATGCAGTTCCGAGAGCAATGTGAAGTAGAATTCAATTTTACACTTAACTAGGCAAATTTAATTATCAAATATTTTCCATGTGTGAATAAAATTATTTTAATGAGACTAAAAAGGAAAGCAACCCTCTGCATTTCAGTTCATAATTTTGAATGAAACTTGGAAGGTTTGATTTGCAGATTTTTGGACAATTTGTACCTGCATATATGGTTGGTATATTGTGTTCAATTTTATGTTGACTAACTTTCCTATGGCTATCTTTTTCAATGGAAAATATTCCAAAAAGCGCTAAGTATTGATTCAGTCGCAAAATTGTAGGTGTATCTTCGTTTTAGAAAATAAGCGGTGATTGATGCTTGAGAGGTAAGGAACTCTTCCTTCACCATGTACTTGGTTTGGAATCGGCCTTTTGTGGAGAGTAGACGATGCACATTTGTAAAAACTCAATGATTTGACGAGCTAGCGTCACTATCTCGCTCACTAACATTTCATGCAATGACTCTCCGTCTACCTCAAACTAGAATCTGAAAGTTACAGTCTTACGGCAAGCTTTGGGTACAGTAGAATCATTTTTAGCAGGTAAAATTAAATTTTTCGAAATTGGGATTCTTGAAGGAATTTTTTTTTCCGTAATCTAAGAAATATTGTAGCAAGTGTTATACCATTTTAGAATCCTTATTAAATGTGTCAATTTTTAAAGTTGCTTGCCAAACTGGCGTAGTACATTTTTTTTGCATTACAGCCAGTTAAAGTTGGGTGAAATATTAATTTTCTATTCTTGGTTCGGCAAAATGTGACATTTTATTCGCTTACGACAATCACCGATATATCTCAGTGTGATCAATCAGAGCTAATAAGTGATTTGATTCATGAAGAGAAAGAATATTCAAGAGAAATGTCTCAATCAAAAAATGTGAGTCCACCTCTGTGTGTGAAGAAAAGTTTATTTTCTACTTTTTCATGGCCTCAGTTTTGTTTGAAAACTCTTTTTTTAATTATTTTATTTTCTGCCTTTTTCACGTTAACTAAATTGTTCTAATATCAATTTAACCGAACTTAATTATATTTTTACTTAATTCTAATTTAATTTTAGTTTCTCACTTTCTTTTTAATCTTCCGTTTTCTTTAATTTTTCTTATATTTCTTTCTTTCTTCTTTATTTTGAGTCAATTTTTGAATATTCGCAGTGAAATTTTGTTGCGTCCATACGACTCGAGAGTTTTCAATCGACTGACCGTACTTCGAACACAATCCGAACAGTTTCGATAACTCGGACTACGGTTTACCGAGGTTTCGAAAAATTTGAAATGTTGAAGGCAGTTACGATGAGATGAATGGAAGTCAGCACCGTGGTTGCCTGGAAGTTTTTGTTCAGCTTATCGTTACCGACATTTTAAGTCATGTTAGGTGCTGATCCGAAAATAAAAATTTTTCGAGTATCAAGTCGTTGAAGTACTTCAACTGTTTTCTGAAATTCAAATTATGTTTTAAACAGCGCTTTTTAGCTGTATTCCAACTTGATCCCATATAACATGAATTTTCCCGATTTTCCATGTTTTTCACAGACTTTTCCTATTACTATGATTTTTTTTTAAAAATTTACATGAATTTTCCTCGATTTTTGATGCAAGTTTTCATGATTGTTGAAGAGAAAGTATTGATGCCAGTAGGACGGAAAAACAATGATTCCGCATAGCTTATAAAACATTTTTGTCGGAAAATTTTCCGGAAAAGTCGAGAAATTTTCGGAAAATTTCCAGAAAAATTGGAAAATTCTGCATTTTTCCTAAAACAGATTTATCACTTATCATATCGATGAAAAATTTTCCGATGATTTTCCCGCTTTTCTGGGTTTTTGCTGGAGTTTTCCACAAAAGCAACTTTATGCAACTCATTTCGCTCTACAACTTTGTCTTAGGTTGTTTGTCTAAGTTGTTTTTTCCATTTATAATTTCTGAAGCTTCAGCTTCAATAAGTTTGTTTTTTCCAAAGGCTAAAATGCGGAATACTGAAAGAAAAAAATTCCGAAAAAATGCAACAGATCATCGCCTTATACTAATCTACGAAATGAGCAAAGTATTCAACAGGAACTTCTGAAAGGACTGGCGCTTAAATTTATAGGCCCTGCACTACACCTGTTAATCAAATTAATTTTTTTCGTGGCGAGTTTATCACAAAGGTAGCTGTTCTCATTAAAATATTGCAGTTTATCATAAAGCGCATGCCTTACTGAACTCCTAGCTTTGTCAGTAGCTCTTTGTGTACGTAGTGCTTCCTCTCTGTATACGACATTACTTAGAAATTACTCTTAAATTATCATATAATTGACCTGATATATTCACATCTAAACTATGGCAACTGGCTAATTCCTACCAATTACTATACAAGAATATGCTCCTCTTAAGGCTAGCTGATGAAGAAGTTTATTCTGAGAAAGACGCAAGACAGTTTTCAGCATATAGTCAATATAGCACTTCAAAGTGTAAATACATATAAATTAGAGAGACCAAACCCTAAATCAATCTGTCATCATTCTTTTAACGAAATAGCTTGTAGCTTTTTAACAGGGTCATATTGCTGAACGCTCCACACCTGTGCTCCGTAACAAAGAACTGTCCTTGAGACAGTGTTGTACAGAACATATTTTCCAGAATTAGTAATTCCTTCTTTTCCCAAAGAATTTCTCAATAATAGCTGTTTTTGCAGATTGTAGACGGTTTTTAAGGTGGGCTGTGAATGACAGCTCTGGTGTTAAGGTTATACCGAGGTAGGTGTATTCCTTAACAACTTCTACTTGCACATTGCTATATCCAATTTTCAATATTTTTCCTCGGTCCTGACCCAAGCTGGACAATCATAATTTTTGAATTTTTTCAAGTTAACAACTAGTTCCATATGTGATAGTATTCCTGAAGGCTACGCTGGAGTTTATATAGATCGTCAGGATATTTTAAGACTTTTAAATTAGTGTCCACAAGTCTCCGACCTACTTCCACTAAGCCGTTAATAAAATTTGCAAATAACAGCGGGCTCAAAATACATCCTTGCTTTATTCCAGATATTGTAACAAAGCTATCTAAGGGATGCTCCCAATTCCAAACATGAGCTCAAGTGATTTCGTATATTATCAGCATGCCCCCAAACTTACTAGATATTCCAACATTGTATAATTTATAAAATGGTGCTCCTCTTTCATGAACATTGCGAGTATGGAACATTTTTACAATATTTCCAAGCATAGTGAGATCGAAGGATGGCATACATGTTACATACATATAACGTATTCGCATATCTTTCAGCTTTGTGTTATTGCATATTCCTCTACTCATCTGCTTTTCATTGGTATTCTCTGAGCCATGGCACGTGTACCTAAATATAAAAAATTGCATCCTGTTTCCTGCATTCTAGATAGTTTAACGATGAAATTGTATAGCCCTCGACACATAAAAGCAATTTGTTCTCATCATACAGTGAAAATAACATTAATTATTATTTACGTATACAAAGCGCGTGTTATCCGCTAATCTCTGAAAAGCGATTGTCAATAACTTAAGCTCCGACAAGTTTTTAACCAGTTCATTACTAAGGCTTGCAGTATAATGTGGCTACAATAGCCGATAATCTATAAAAGCAGTACCCTCACTATATAAAAACGTAAACTGGAACGTTATGGATTTACGGTAGAGAAATTTGATGCTCTGATTTATCACGTTGAGCTGCGGTATTTAGTTTTCACCTCCTTTGTTTCGCTGTTTTTGCACGCAGACTTTAAATTAAATTTCTTTGTTTTTTGCTGAGGTAATGTGTTCCCATTAATAAACTTTTTAATTAAATCACTAGGGAAAAAAATTGTCGGCTTTCTGTATACTCTTCTGACAATTCTAAGATTTAAAATTATGTAAGGACACCATAGTCTATAGTATAGTATACGGCACAACACGTGTAATATAGACTAGAACTAGGAAAATTGTTATAAATGGTCGAAATCTAATTTTGATAACATTGTAGATAAAAGTCTATAAAACAGCCCCTTGTGAAATCGACTAAATTCTCTAGCATTGTTTTTTAACGGTTTAGTGGAGGCTAAACATATCATAACCAATTTTATAAAGCTCTCCAATACATTCAAATATTAAAGATGGTTCGGACTGATTGTTTTCCTAGTATACATATACCTACGTGAAAAATCTGCAAATATAAAAAAATTTATATGGCAATCTTATGAAGGGGTTGTCTTATTTAATTCCTTTTTGAAGTTATCCAGTGGCGGATCCAGGATTCTTGTAAGGGGGGCGCAACTATGGTTTAAAGATGGTATACGCTGAGCACTGACAAAAGTTTGAAGCCACTCGCCACCACTATGCACAAAATTCATCATTTAAAAGATACGAGTCGAACAGATTAGCAAGTGGTTTCCAACAGCTCTGGATGAAAAATCATCACGAAATTTTACCCTACGGCCGAAAGTATTTTGAAGTCTAAAAGGATGTACGCGGCTTGCATTGCGAGTATTACATGCAGGAATCAGAGATCAGACTAGAAATAAAGAAGCGAGACGCAATCAACTTTGCGGCGGTGCTCGAGTGAGTTCATATAACAAGTTTTTGCTACATCGCCAATGAGCTGAAGGCTCTTTTTTGGACAATATCCAAGGAAGCTACGGCTCTGCAACCAGGCCTAGCCTACATATGGATATTGTATTCCATTCTAGGTCTGATGTGGGATTTGTAGAGGAGCGCTAGAATCGATGGACTGAATTACTTCCTACACCTTTTCAGAAATCCAAGATATTTCGATGCTTCTTAGGCAACAGAGAAGTTGTGATCTGATCAGCTTAACACACTGCAAATATCAATGTCAAGAATGCATAAAGACGGGTTATCGTCAAGAAGTGCTCCATCAAAAGAAACGGGAGTGGAAAAATTATGATCTTGTTTTAAAGAGAAAGGAAAGCTTTGGAACTTAGATGTATTGAATTCGATGCGATGTGTGATATTTCCTCTGTAGTCCGCAAGAGTATCAAAGGAGTAAGCGAAACCAATGGTGCTGTCGTTGTCAAAACAATAGATAGCATTGATAGTAAGGGAAAGCAGATCATTAATGAATATTGAGAGATGGGGAGATAACAGAGCCCTCAGGCACCCCGACATTTATTGTCTGAAATTGAGATGTAACACTAGCTAATGTAATCCGTATTAAGCGACCAGATAAAATGCTTTACGTTCAGAATAGAAGAGAACGAGAGAGGCCAAGTGCTTTAAGTTAGGCTGAAAGGTCTGAATTCCAGACACTATGATAGGCCTTTGAAATATATAGGGGTTAGAGGAGCCCTGGGTAACAAGGATTTATCCACCTCACCTTAAGATGACCCCTTTAAGGGAGCACCGTGGTGGCTGTGGTGTTGGGCGCCGTGACTCTAGATCGGCAGAGATTGGATAGGTCTCGCTTCTACCAGTAAGTTGATGTCAATTCATGCTATATTTGCACACTGGTACTCATTGTTACGACATGAGGCCGCTGATTGGCGATAATAATCCGAGCATGTAGAATGCCATAAGATTAAGCCATACTTGGCAGGTGCTCACGTAAAACTATAAGGAACTTTCTGTCCACATAAAGATACGTCGCTTGGTGGTAAAAATTAGAACAAAAAAAAGTATTTTGCAAAACCTAAGTCAGATTATAAATTTTGTAGGCGTAGCTCGCGTTGACATCGATTGTATGTTTTTTATTTAGGCAGTCTTGGATTGTCCACCAGACGCGACGCTCGCGACGCAAAAATCAGGCGCATTTTTACTTTTCGTCGCAAACGCGGTCAATTTAACCTCACACTTGGGAGATTGTACTGCTGTCGGATTTTTTTAAGATTGTTTTGTTTTTATTTCCAAAAGTAAAAAAGTGTTTTCATTAGAAGTTGATTGAGAAAGTGGAAGTGGAAATGCTAAAGTAATTTATAACAAAAAGTTGAAGGCAAAGTCTACTTAAGAACAAGTTAGGAAGCAACAAGGGATTTAAGACTATTTTCCATTTAAATGTTAACTAAAAAGGAAAGAAAGAAGAAGAAAATATGGAGAATAGAAGAATTTAAAGAACTTTTATTTTTAACGGTTCTAAATCAAATTGTAAATACAAGAGGAAAAAACAACCGCCTCATCCTGTGTTTAAAGCCGGGACTTCAGAATAGATAAAAATAAAAGTTCTTAAAATTCTTCTATTCTCAATCTTTGACCGATTCTAACAAGTGTGGGTTCGATCCCGTCCTGGAAAATAAAGAAGAAAATATAAAAAAATCGAAGTTTCTTTGAAAGTTTCACGAGGAAAAATGTGAAAGCGCAGATTCCATGCAACAAAAAAGAGTAGTAAATGATGAAAATAAATGAAACGTTGTGAAATCATTTTTTACTGAAATATTATGAGATGCCACCAAAGTTAGATCTAAAGTTGTTGACAATGATGGGGACCAGTTCCATATTAAATAGAAAAACTTCCAAAATTTTATGTCAATAATCAAAACGTTGGAAAACCGGCAAGAGCCTCTTGAACTTCTAATATTTATTTGAAAATATAGGTTGAAAAGCTCTGCTCCCTACTATTAAAGAACTTAATTGTATTTAACAAACGAAGAATTGCCACGAACATAAACTCGCTTCCGAGCCCACAGGTAATCAAACTAAGCGTAAACATTCATCTACCTCATCTAAGAATCTTGGCGCCCTGCTAATCATCTAAATGCTCTGTCTCGAGATAAGGTGTAGGATGTAATCCGCAAACTATCCTTACTCGCCGGTCGATATGCTAAACTATGCTATCCCTTCGTAATTGCGCTGATATAAACTAATAAAAATAACCCTCTTCGTATTACCCTCAGAAGCGAGAAGAATGGGCCCATTCTTAGAAAAATTAACCGACTGGGATTTTGTCGGTATAATCACAACACTACATAGTAATATCTATTGTTAAAAATTGTTTGAGCAATCAGTGTGGCTAGTTGTGAATGTGAACAGAGCTTTTCCAAATTAAAATTGATTTAAGATTGCGAAATCTAGCGATACTCTCCATAGAAAAACAACTAACAGACAGATGATATAAATTTTGACAACAAAAATCAAAACCTTTCTAATAAAAAATCAAGAAAATTATATACTTACATAAACACGCTTACATTTGATCATTATGTGTAAACAAAACAACAAAAGAGATATTTTTTTTTATTGATTTATTTATGTCCAGTAATTTTTAGTAACCACTTTTGATTTTGATTGAATTAGACAGAGCGACACATTGGAGACCGCCCCAGGTGGCAAAAGCTCTAGATTTTGTGCATTTGATAGTGGCGAATATCTTTGAAATTTTGATCTGTTTCCAGCTTATACCGTTTTTAAACCATAGTTGCGCGCCCCCTCACAAGAATCCTGGTTCAGCCCCTGACTTAGAGGTGGCTAGGACGCCACTGTATTCAGTGCAAACTTTTTTCATTTTCCATAAAACTTTTCCCTGCCGAATATTTACAAAGATTTCTTTGAATGTTTTTCCCTCTTCTCACAAATTTAAGATCAGTTTGTTTTTTCGGGTGCAATGTGGTGCGTGTCCCATATGTAACTACAAAAACACTGACTTACATTACAAATGTTGCTTGCTTTACTAATCAAGAGTTGCTACCAATTTTTAGAGATTTCGAACATTTGGTATTGCAAATTTCTCCTTCACTGCTGACTGCAGGTGTTAGAAAAATTAATTATATTGCATATGAAAGGGAATCCAGGGGGGTGATTCTGATGTTGTGACGTACTTTAATGTCAGAATATGCGAAAAAATTAAATGAACTTTTCCACTGCTTTTTTTGTGTTATTATACATCTCAGGAAGCATTGGGTTACGCAGAATGAACTGATAATGGCACTTCAAATTACAAATTAAAAAATATTACTTCGAATTTAAGCACTTGTAATGCTTTAATTAGGTGTAAAATATCCATTTGGCACAGTATAAAATTTTTGTCACAACCCCGGACACAGTTGGATAATTTAGCTTACTTTTAGGCGTGTATTCTGACGTTCATTCATTGCAAATTTATTTTAGTTTATTTTGCGGTTGATGGAAAGGACAACTCAAAATAAATATGGTGAAAATAAAAGTACAACAATTTTGTGGTGAAATATCAAAATATACATATGACAAAAATATACGCCTAAGCTACGACAAAACATCAAAATATCCTCGCAGAGTTATCTGTCATCGAGAAACATTTGAAAAAAAAAATATTTGTAGTACCTACCAAGCCATAGGCTTGCTAAATTTGCAAATATTGCAAAATTCGAACATTTCCAACTGAGAAGATAAATTTTCTTAAGGGATTACCTCAGTTTTACAAAGCCAAAGGATGTATCTAGGGCCTAGCGTCGGCTTTTATTAACAATTGTATTTCTAGTTCTGGTTTTCTCTGCCTGAAAGCATACGGTATTGTTCAATATTTTAAATACCTAACCTAAGGAGTAAAGATTTTTTACCTTTGCAATTTCTAACAATGAAACAACCAGCATATTTCTGTGTTTTATGGAGAGAGATTAAAACATCATCCAAAATATTGTTTTTAATTAATTTGAAGGCAAAAGTTTGATATTTTTATCGATATTTTCAGCCGCCTTATTAGTTTACTTTCATAAATTTACAACAGATGTCTCCAAGAAGTTGGTCTCTATATCTGATTTGTGACTTCACTGCTGTTCAATGTTGAAAATATACTAGAGAATTGTTCTCCTCCCCCTAGCCATTATAGCTGAACCAAGTCAAAATTTCAGAATTTTACTGCGCTTTCACATTAAAACGACTTATAACAGTCTGAATAACACTTTCTGAATTTTTTTGCACTTTTTTTTAAAGTATACTGTAGTGTAGATAGCAGGCAGTTCAGGGTTTCATTCTTGGCCTTTTAAGATCGCCCTGCACTACGGATCGAAATATACAGTATACTCTCAAAATTGCTTCATGAAAATTTAATCTTCGGCTTTAAGCCAGCAACTAACAGTACTTCGGTTCTTCTCTTTTAAAGTTCTCTGCTCGTACGCAGTATAGGCTGAAAATTGTCTGTAGACTGGTATATTATACTGGTTTCAAAATACTCAACCCCCTACTTTTCATATTTTTGTTTTGCTTTTTTTTTGTTTTTTTTTTCTTCCATATGTTTTTCACTACCCTTATGAGCATAGACTTCCATATAGCCTCTCCATCTGAGTATTATCCAAGGGTCTGCTTCTGTATGACACAGTTTAGACGCGTCATTAGGCTGCCTCTGCCTCGCGAAAACTTGTTGAGAGTAGGAAGGAAGCATCACCCTACCTAAAAATTTCGTGCGGCAGGGGCGGCACGCTGACCTGTCTAAACAGGGTCTATACTATCTGATTAGGTTACAACAACTGTCCTAATGCTGGAGCTACCATCTATCGAATATTAAGAGATACACAGTGTATTCGGGGAAACCTGTGTCTGTTGTTATGATCTTTGGCATTTTTGTAATTTTATTAAAAAAAAAAACAATTTAACTAATGATTTCTTGTGTTGTATGTACTTCTTCAAACTTTCCTTTTATTTCTTGGTAGGCAAAAACAAAAAACTAAGGAAAAATAAAAAGAAAAGTGCGATTTTTTTAAAGTAAATATCAATAAAAAATTTTCCTCGTAAGCACGCCATCGACATGTTTCGTAACTATTACTCAAATTCTACATTTGACTTTGTTTATTCCAATTATTATTTATCAGCTTGCTTTCTTCCTCTAAACAGGGTCTATACTATCTGATTAGGTTACAACAACTGTCCTAATGCTGGAGCTACCATCTATCGGATATTAAGAGATACACAGTGTATTCGGGGAAACCTGTGTCTGTTGTTATGATCTTTGGCATTTTTGTAATTTTATTAAAAAAAAAAAACAATTTAACTAATGATTTCTTGTGTTGTATGTACTTCTTCAAACTTTCCTTTTATTTCTTGGTAGGCAAAAACAAAAAACTAAGGAAAAATAAAAAGAAAAGTGCGATTTTTTTAAAGTAAATATCAATAAAAAATTTTCCTCGTAAGCACGCCATCGACATGTTTCGTAACTATTACTCAAATTCTACATTTGACTTTGTTTATTCAAATTATTATTTATCAGCTTGCTTTCTTCCTCTATTTCTGATACATATGTACGTAAGTACGTATACAATTGTTAATTCAATTATTTCTATTATCTGTCCACAAAGCAATACAAAATTTTGTAAAGTTCATTTACGTTTCTTATGATTAAAGTAGTATATAATACCATACACCACAGCTATTGTCGTTTTTTCGCTACAGGACAAAAGTCTTTCATATTTCTAGACAAGCAGTAAATTTGGACAGCAACATATAAAAATCTTATCTAATAAAAAGTGGCATTTTGACAATTACATAGATATTAGCTTTAAAAAAATATTTTTCCTGAAAAGTTTTCCTCGTAAATGTCAGAAGAGCCATGCGTAACACAGGCACATTGCTTGATTAACATTTTCTCTAACTTAAAACTTTTCTTTTGTAAAGGCATTTGAGAAGATAAAATCTTCCAGCATATCTTTTCTTACAGTATTTGACAATAAAGAAAGTCCTTGAGGTAATATTTGTGTTGGAGGTTCTAAAAATTTTTATGCCAAACGAAAAGAAATGTCACACCAACTTGCAGAGATAGGTGGTGTCAGAGAACCTCCACTTTTGTTTTTAATATTTAAGCTGTTTATACTTCTAATAGGCGGCACAAAAAAAAATATTCTAAAGCAGAAAACTTTCTTGAGCTTTACTTCATAGACAAAATTCTCGCCTTTTCCAATGATTGTGGTATTTATAATAATATATATATATAATATATATGTATAATATTTATTTGTACCGTTGTTGCTTGTTGTTAGTAAATAATTATGGAGCCTGAAATCACTCATTTGTATATTGGATCGAATCAATAAAATACAGAAAAAACGCATCACATGAAAAAGTACTGGAATCACTATTCCCGAACGGAGTTGTACCAAAATCACTAATGGCTTTTCCTGATGACAAGCATTGAGTGAAAGCGTTATATCCAATCCCGAGTCCTTTTTTAGCTCTGGTGAGCAATCAATAGTATCCAACGGTGTCCCTGACAATTACGTATAGAGGATAATCAAATTAGACGAAATCACTTCCAGGTGGGAAAAGGGGAATTAATCCGAATGATTTTAATGATAATTGACATTCCACAAACAGAAAGGAAAGCGACTTTAAGTTAACAAAGAATCTCATATTACATATCTGCGAAACTGCGGTATTAAAGACTGCAACTGATGTACGAGCCACCATGGATAAGACCAATTTCAGTATTTTAGTTGTTATTATTTTTCTAAACCTTTTCACTATGTGGACCATAATAGCACAAATAAGTAAATATACAGATAACGAATCAAATAGGAAAATTGAAACCCAGATGTCAAATACATGGTGCGAGCCATTTAAAAAAAATTGCAACGTCTCTTTCGAATATAAAATCAACAATGCCGATGCCTCAAATGATGGCTAGGAATTTACTGGAAATTTGTTCCTTAGAACATTTATGCATTTTTTTAAAGGTGAAAACGGCAGAGGAAATGAATTTTTATTGGCAATTGGAGACCGACAAAGGCACAATGCATATTTCCGCATCTACGCTCATAAAAACTTTTGTCGACCTCCAATAATGCGTATAAATTTTAAGACAAATTTCTAGTAAATTTCTAAGAAAAAATTGAGGGTTTCCCATTCATCAGGTCGAGGCATCGTTGATTTTATATTGGAGTGAGGTATTGTTGGCTTACCATTTGGTTACTTCGTCAAGTGCAAGTCGAGGCATCGTCGATTTTATATTCGAGAAAAGCGTTGCTGACTTCGGTCTACTTGCCCAGTGTTTGTGTGCCATTTGTCAATGATTAAAGCATTCTGCCTTGCTCTTATTCAAAATAGAAACTTGGGTGTGTGCCTGAACATTAGAAACGTTTTCTGCTAATAACACCATTTCTTAGCTACAATTGTCATCGTAGCCAACTAACTTGGTTACCAGAAGTGTTGGTAAGGTTTTAATTTTTTTGTATATGCGTTCTTCTTCTTCTTATTTGTGCTTCAACTTAATGAAATATTATTGTTCACGTTTTTAGACACTATGCTACGGTTTCTAAGAAAATACGAGGGCGCAATTACGCGGCGGAAGTACGTTGCGCTGATCATGGCACAATTATGCTAGTGTGGTTTCCTGCAATTGCGTTAGTAAAAATTGCATTATCTCTATTGCCTTATCTCCCTAATTGTTCTTTCCAAAGAATTTCGTTCCAATTGTAAAAAACACCCGATTACCCATCGTAAAAAATCCATCACCCTGTTCCTTGGAAACCATCTCTACCGCCGCCGCATTATCTTGAAAGAATTCTTCTATTCTCCACGATTCCAATAAGTGTGGGTTCGATTCCCGTCCGGGAAAAATAAATTATATATGTAGTTTATCTATAAGTCTTCTTATCTAGGTGTAAGTTTCTTGTCTACTTTTGTGAGGAAAGATTCTTCCTTGACAATTACAAGATGTGTGTGATTTGTTCCGCGGTTGGAGTCAGTTCATATATTCATTTGACCATCTACACCAAAAATGTTGAGCGATCTGCTAGAATAATTTCTAATGTGAAAGGCGACTAATTTTCATTTCCTTCAAGTTGTGGTCTAACTGCTTTCCTACCTCTTCCAGAAACAACATTTATGTATAATGAATTGTTTTTCGATTTACGGATTAGAAGAGAATTCATTTCCCTCCCTTGAAGATTAAAGTAATAATAAATGGAAATATGTGATATCAGTGACAGGTCAAGTTTTAATTTCTGTAGATTTAAATGTACTTAGCCTACAAGTCCATTATCTGGGATTTTAGGCTTGCGTGTATATTTTCATTCTGAGTAATTTAACAATTCAGTAATTCGCAGTTTAGATGTTCTATTCGAACGAGTAAGATCTATCAATCCAAGTGTGAAATATATAAGTAAAGTAATCGAAATACCTTATTCGTAGTAATTTAGTTTATCGTTTATCTAATTTAGTAGTAATACAATTCGGATTGTTAATGTCAATTTAGTTAATTGCGTGAATCTGAATATGGTGTTGGAGTTGCTAAAAAAGTGTGTTGTATTTGCTAGCTTAATATATACATATATACAAAAAAAATAAAAAAATGTATAGCACTATACAGCCAGCCACTTCAGAAAGTTGTAGAGCCATTCAACCGGCAAGAGGGGGCTATAAATTTGCGTGATCCTGAAGTTGAGTTGCTTTGATCATAAATCTGGGCTCTACAAGCACGCAAATTCCGAGGAATTTGTTCAACCTGACTCAAAAAGGCGTATAGTTTCAGAATAAAATACAAAAAAGTAAAAACGCTAGAATTAGTCTAAAAGACCAATACTTATGATATCCTAGATGAATGCCCGTACGTTATTTCGTATGGTGACCCATCTGTGGAAGTTTGATTTTTCAAGTCGTTTTTCGAATATATTTCTAGAACGGTTCGTCGGACAGCAAAAATTATTTTAACCAATTTCATACGATTTCATATTCTGAAGAGCTTTTCAGTACAATAAAAAGAAAAAACCAAAATTTTTATATGGCAACACCAAGGTGCTGTCCGCTTTTGTCGGTTTTTAAAAATTCATTTACTATAGCTATGACAACACTATGTACCAAATTTCAGCTTTCTACGTCGCGACGTAGACGCGTCTGCTCGTTCTCAGGTAGTGTCCAAATACATAGCCTAAAGCGAAATTTTGTATGGCAACCCTACAAAGGTGACGCCCGATTGGTTCCATTTCCAAAATTAAAGTTATTTTTTTTTCCGTAAAAAGTCCGGATGCAAACTTTCAGCTGTCTAAGACAACACGTTCTCGAGTTATTGTAAGGAAGGACAGGCGGGCGGACGGATATGCAAAACTTTAAATAACTTCCTATTTTATGCGTTCAACCCATTTTTTCTCTACTAGCATTATTTTTGTGCCTTACGAACAGAATGACAAATTTGGTGTAGCCTATGGTTTCATCTAGGGTAGATATTAAAAGGTGCTACAAGTCCCCAATAGAAAAAACAACGCTACATTCCCCTAAGTGCAGTACCTACGCCAAAACTGCATACTTTGGGTAACAGACTTTAAAAATTGATATCTCAAAAACGAAGCCGAATACCATCAGAATTTTTTGTATATAAGGCTTATATAGTGCTAGTAGTGCTGTGCCATTGCCGTCTTTATGTTCCAGGCCGTGACATCGAATTCTTTGAATGTATTAGAGTGGTACGATTTCGCACTTCTCTTAGCATTTATTCTTATGGAAAAATACATTACTTTCAACTTCAACCTTGTGCACAATGTAAATAAGCCTCCGTACTAAAAGTTTTATTCAGGAATTTTGTTATTTAATTCCTTGTGCATTTACCAGCATGAAAATCTAAGTACTATCTTTAATAAAATTGTTTATATTTTATTACTCAAACATAACACTACAAATAAAAAGGAGAAAATACGTTGAATTCTGTTGCCTTCATACCACAAATCACACTGGAAAGCAATCAGAGCTTTGTGCTTGCCTATTGAGTTATATGAAAAAAATAAGTCTTTCAATGTTTAACACACAGTAAATTCTTAAGTATAATAAAGACAAAAGGACAATGTTCACCATTTTTTTATATTATCCCGTAATGCTTCTATCAATTTAAACATATTTCCCACATTCCATTTCAAATAATTCAGTTTTTTTCATTTCAAACATCACTCAAAGTATTTTTTAATCAATGAATCGGCAGAGGTACACATTCGCCTCATATTTTCACAAGCTGCGCTTGTTCACTGCGCTGTGAATCGAATGGATGGCAACGGTTTTCTGTGTTTAACTCTTCATAACGTTTAAATTATAATTCAAAGGTAATTCAAATATAAGCCTATTTTATAGGGAAAATTTTTGCCTGTATGGTAGTATAATTTATACTGTGGGTTCTTATACATTTTCAAAAGAAAATCAGTTTCAAACAAAAGTAGATCTGATTTAAGAACTATTTGCTCCCACTTTGAAGTGAGCTTTCATTTCTCCGTGAGAAAATACACAGAGAAATGAAAGCTGGTATGAAGGCAACAGAATTCAACACATTTCTCATTTTTATGTTTATTGTTAGGTTTTAGTGAAAAAATATTAACAATTTTGATAAAAAAAGTACTTAGATTTTTATGCTGGTAAATGCACAAGGAATTAAATAACAAAATTCCTGAATAAAACTTTCAGTACGGAGGCTTATTTACATTGTGCAGAAGGTTGAAGTTGAAAGTAATGCATTTTTCCATAAGAACAAATGCTAAGAGAAATGCGAAATCGTACCACTCTAATACTTTTGCAAGTAGCAAAATCGTTTTGTGTCACGGCCTGGAACATAAAGACGGCAATGGCTGTGCTTAATACTAAATAGTACTATTTAAAAAAAATACTATGATTAACAAAAATGTTTTTCTTTCAGTGCTGGTATATTTATTAATGAAAGTATAAAGAATTAGGCTTAATTTGGCATTAAAATCAGATAAATCGGTTGCCCCTGTCACAGTTCATTTGGGAGACGTGCGGCCATTAAAGTGTTAAAATACCAGAAACTTCTAAAATTACGATTCATTACCGCACGCACACTAGTTTGTTTATTTACTACAATAATTTCCACAAATGGTTCATTCATATTTTCATCATGCCTGGGAATAATTAAAACTTGATGCCATTTTGTTTAGCTCCTGACCTAGGCTACAACAAAATAAAAACAAAACAAAAAAGTAGAACCCAATTCCAATGAAGGAAACGAAGTGAGGAAGAACATTATATAAAATGGAGTTTGTTTTGAAAATTACTGTTACGGCTAGACGCTAGTCAATAATGCATTTTGTAAATAGGTAAATTCGTATGTTTTATAGTTCTTTTATAAAGTGGCATGCGTGTGGAAAGTGTTTTTTTTATTTACCAAATAATATAACGTTAAAATTTTTAGAACTTTGTTGTTCGTTTTTCTGTTTATTTAGGTAAAACTTTTAGAATGTGTGGCGTGCATGAAGAAGGGATCAAATTCTCTCATTCCAATTCTTCGAAAGGCAGTCACAGCAGGTGTTTTCGGTTCGGTTTTTGCATATTTAAATGAAGAAAATTAATTTATAAAAATAGTGTCGACATTTTTGGTGTGTGTGCTGTGTTATGGTCGTAGCGTATTGCATATAGCAATATGCTACACGTACTGCAGCGTGTACGCCGGCCTCCAAGTAAAAAAAGAAAATGAACGCACCCCGACTGAAAGTAATGCATTTCCTCCCGCTCAGGAGACCTGTTGACGTGACAGAAAAGAAGAAGAAGACGCGCTCTGTCTTGTCAAGTCGTCAGCAAGCGAACAGTGCGTGCAATTAAAGACATAAAATATCCCCAAACGTAAGTTGAAAATACTTTTATTCTTTACGCGCATCCAAATTCACTTTTGTCAAAGTATTCTCCATTAGGGACTCAACACTTGTGTACGATTATAAAAAATCGGCGAGGCCGCTGAAATTATAGTAGTTGGCGCGTCTCATCATCAGATTTTAATTGTTGCACCAGTGATTCAGAGTGAGACAAGTACCCAGCAAGTTTGCTGAATAAATAGTAGTACGTGCTTATGTTCTTGTAAGTTGAATCTAAAAGTCATATTAAAATTCATATTCCCTAACCCCAAATTTGAAATAATTATTTAAAGACGATCGAGAATCCAAAGTCGGCCAAGCGGAGGCCTATTCAATAAGAGGGATAGATAATTACCAAGGCGTGCGAGCACTTCAATGCATGCATTAGCGGAGATTTTGGCTTTGGTGGATGAATGTTTGTCCAACCATAAAATTTTGACTGAACTAATCGTGCGCTACACCACACAAAGAATCATCAGTCTTAGTCGCAACAGGGATTCACCGTATCGGCGTAAATACTCTTGCTGGTCTCCAGTGGCACGCCCTGACTTTTTATGTGCGCATGAAGTCATCCTCTTCTCTAGAGTAAGGTATAATTAAGCTATTCAATTGCCTCAGCTTTTATACATAAGATTTTTATTCAGCCTCCTACGACTTAGTTTATAAGAAACGAGATAATTAATGTACAAACGTGTGCAAGTGATTTTGGTGACAGATACCAATCGGGCAGATAGAAATGCCCATGATAAACTTTCGTAAACGTTTTAGAATCAGAGGTGGTGATAGTGGCGTACAATTTGGGTTCATGGGACCATGATTATAGGCATATGCAACAACAGCACCAAACGCAAATAACCCTTTGTATTTGGGGCGCTTATTGCATCTAGAGACTCTTTCTGAGCATTTTATTTTTTTGAATACCGTCACTTCTACGAGTAGTTTTCACTCACAGAATACCTTGGTATTCATGTGTCCTACCTCAGTTCAACTCTCGACAAGAAAACAAGAAAACGACAAGAAGTTTACTAAAATTTTAATCAATTTATAATGTGTGTAAGAGCGACACTAAAGAGAAGTTTGTGCAGCAAGTAGGAATTAAATAGAAGTGACTGTAGAGCAATGTCATCTGTAGCAACAAGGGAACAGTTTAAGTTAATTAGCTATCTCGCAAGTGGAAGTTTTTACATTGCTATTGGTGCGCTATAAATATCTACATAAAAGAAAAAGAAGTAGTACGAAATACAACGCCTCATTTACACACTATCATAGATCGTTAAGACGCTTAAGGCTATAGGCTAGTATTTTTAGGAAGAAGCAAGTGTCTAATTGAAATCATATGAAAATGTACAGGAATAGCTATACGAGGCATATTTAAAGTAAACAAGGTTGTTCAATGCAACCGGAAGAAATTAAATTTTGAGGTTAAGTCAGCAAAGGAGTGCCTTTCCATATCTATAGAGAAAGCAAAAGGTTTATATAAAAAAAAAAAAAAAATATTTAGTAATTTTTAGTGATATTTGCAATTATAACGTGAACATGAATCGTTGAGGGTTTTATTCTTCCTTCAATATCCTGGCGCCCTCTTGCACACAGGTCCTATAGGTCCGCGCTAATCTCTTTACAGGTCAACAAGGGACTTGGAAATAGTGCCCCCAAGTCAAAGGGAGGATGGGGCAAGGCCATGAAGGCAGAACATCTGCGCCTTCCACAGTAAGTAGGTAAGTGACGTAAGGGTCCCTTCAGGACCAAGTGTGTGCCGGCTCTTTGGTTGAAAGTAGGCATGAATTTTTTTGATTATGGTTTGGTGACAGCGGCAGGTTTTTTCTGCGAATCCCCCCCCACCCTCTCCGCCCCCTTAGCCGAGGTGCTAGCATGCCGCCCTGTGCCATCGCTGTCATCGAGTGATCTGTCAGCTCATGCTGGCAGTTTGGACTTCACGTCCTGAAAGTAGTCACTCTACATAAATCCATAACAAAATGGCGCCCAACGTGGGGCCACCTCAGTTAGACTTCGGTGGTCTAAGTATGACTTTTGCTCAGGACTGGGATTACTTCGAGATATGGACATTTGGCTGGCTTGTAGTTAATTGTCTGACTCGGCAATCTCACAATCAGTGGAAGTTATATGTGGACCTGAGTCTAATTGTTTGTTATTTGGCATTTTTTTGAGTAACGTAACGTTTTAAAGTTTCTGAAAGTAAAGTAAAGTTTGTTTTGTTTTTGAAGGTTCTCTTGAATTGAAGTTCGACTCTAGGTTTGACTTTGGTCAAGCCTCGAGTCTGAACAGGTGTCTAGTTTTTTTATTTTTTTGAAGCCTTTTGAATTTTTTTTTTGAACGATCTTTCCCGCTGGCCTTCTGCCATGGAAATGGTAGGTGGCCTCACGAAATTTTTTGTTTGCGCTCTCGCGGAGACGTGTCTCTGTTGGCCAACTGGCTGGACAGAGTTGGGAATCTGCGAGACAACTGGTTGGCTTCCAGCTAATTAGTTGACCAGATTCATGACTCTGCCCGGCTAGCGAACTGACTGGACACGATCATTCGGAGAAGGAGAAGAGAACGAGTGCTTAGAGGATGGGATTGATGCTGGAGACCTTCAGTAATCAGGAGCTGGCATACTGCTAACTGCCTGGCTGAAGAATCTCTAGTAGCATTCTCAGTCTTTGATACCTCCGACTTTGCCCTTCCCAGATTTCTGCAAGAGCTTAAACTTTTTCATGCACACACTCACGTCACTTGCTTATATCTGTATTATGACCTTGGAAGAGAGAGAGCGACCTGATCCTATGTAGCGACCTGATACTTTGTGTTGAGAGAGCTCCTGGGAGGTGAAGGAGAAACTGTATGATTATTTTCTTTGAAGATTTTTTTTTGTCGTTGAAACGCTTTTGCCTTTATAAACTTTTTTTGAAATTTCGTCAGACTATTGGAGGGATATTTTCTTGAAGTATAAAATCTTGTCCAACTTGCAACTTTAACCTAGTTAGTGTATACTATAGCAAGGAAGTCTTTTAATGGTATACATAAGCTTCCTTTTCGTATAGTAATTATTTAGCAGATAAAGACAGTACACTTATGAGAATTTTCTGAATTTTGGAGTTAAGAAAGTTTTCTAGTATCTATAGGTCCAGTAGCTTGGTTTCATAGGAATATACAAAGCCTTCTTATATCCGAAGTTTTGTCGTCGCGTACTGCACATATACGTATTACACATAACCCATGAACTGGTATATTACGAGTATGTAACGGGTGTAAATAATGTTCTAGTGACGATAGTTACCCACATGAAATTTAGTTAACCACTTTCGTTTATTTTTTTCACGTAATACACGTTAATAACTGGAGTAGCTCATGAGCTCCGATCTTGTGTGAGCTTATTAGCTGCGATTGTTGATTTTCTTTGAACTTTCTCTGACAGTCTTCGTCGAACCTTGGGTTTGCAAAACGTTTTCAATTGCTACTCACTATGGCTACAGTAAGAACGCCACCACCTGCGACAAACAGTATGTCAATGCTACCTGAACCATGCTCCATCTGTCGTGATGCAAGCTGGTCAGCCGAAAGGAAGCCTGTAATAACCGTATGTGAGCACATTTTTCACCAAGCATGCCTGCAGCATTGGATAGGTGAACATGCTAGTTGTCCTAACTGCCGATGTCATATTACACAACAGGACTTCAGAGAACATAATGGTGCAATACCGAAGGGACCGAAGAAGGTGAAGCCGGTGAAGTCTGCTAAGCACGATGTGCCGAACTTAGATTTCCTTAGTTTCGACCTACCACCACCTAATAGACGCTCGTTATCTCCAGGAATGGGCGATTTGCATTCCCGGACGTTCACTAATTACAACTCACGGCAAGACAGTTCATTACCCCCAGCTCAAGGCCACACCTCAGCTGCTACGGATGCGCTGTTGGCAGGCTTACGCTTACAAATGCAGGACCTGGTACGTGAAGGTCTCGAACAGAGCCTCAGTGCATTACGGTCTGAGTTAGTAGATAGTGTCCGTCAGCAAGTAGCAGCCACAGTGCCACCAATAGATTTTTCACGTCCTCCTCCGGCTAGGGGAAATCCCAGACCATCTGACGATTTTCCCAATTTGCATAGACAATCCTTTAATCGACCTCCATCCGCTTTTGGTCAGCCTCTAAATCAGCCCGCACCAAACCCTGTACCACCACCACCCCCTATTCGTGTTCCTGCAGGCATAGGACAGCGACGTTCTGGCAGCCCTATCCGCAGGTGGAATATCTCTTACAGCGGTGACAGTTCTCGGCTCACAGTCGATGAATTTGTATTCCGAGTAGAAGCCTTGACTTATTAGGCTTTGGAGGGAGACTTCGACTTACTGGTACGACATATGACGACTCTGCTTTCTGGACCAGCAATGGACTGGTACTGGTCTCTCCTGAGGCAAAATTCCACGCCGTCATGGGAGTATGTGAAAGCAGCTCTATTGGCTGAATGGGGAGTACGCAAAGACGACCTTAAGGTCAAAGTCCAGCTTATGCTGCGCAAGCAGAAAGGAGGAGAGTCATTTGCCACTTACTACCAGCATCTAGTACAGTTACGAGACCAACTGCAGAATCCGTTGCCAGACGTCGAATTTTTGGAAATAGTTAAGGCAAACTTACTGCCAGAAATACAAAATAAAATTTGTTTGCATCCGACAAACACCATCCACCAGCTCAGGATTCTGGTGAATCAAATTCAAGCGACGCAGCTGCGCATCGCAACAGCAAGTAGTTGGAACGCTTATCGCGGACAAAGAGTCAGTGAAGTGGATGGATATCATTCGACCGAGGCTGACTTGAATATATCACCTGAGCGCAGCGAGGAAGTCTCACTATCTGCCATTTCAACCCCTAAAAATGTAACCTGCTGGAATTGTGACCAGTCCGGTCACTTTTACCAAGATTGCCGGCAGGAACGACAAACTGTATTCTGTTACGGATGTGGAGGGAAGAACACCTTCAAGCCAGATTGCATTCAATGTCAACAGAAAAACTTCAGACGGGTCGGGAATACCAACACCTCTTTCCGACCAGAGTCGACATCACGAGCAATCAATGCATCGAACACTCCAGTTCAAGCTTTGCGCAAGGAGGAAGGTCCGCTCCATTGACAGACACTAGCGAGAACTCCCTGATATGTCCTCTGATATCATTCAGTGACTCTGATGATATCAGTAAAACACCTGAATGTACGATTACGTCTTTGATAGAGGCGGAGAACCTGATGGATTTCTCTGCAGATCTCCAAGCTCCCATTTCCACTTCTGGGGAGCCCGTGACATTGCTAGACACTTCATTAGAAGAGGTCTTTGATCTTCGATGTCCCGTTGACACCTATAGCACAAGTAGCTGACAAGGTTACTGAGCGGGAGATTTGACCTCCTGCCATTTCTGTTTTAAAACGGCCACCAAGCTCTGATATGACGAGTGGGCGTGAACCAAGTTTACATCCGCTGACGCCGTATCATACGCGTCTGCAGAGATACAGAGCAGCAAGAGACCGAATCTTCTCCTCAGTGGCAGAGTTAGCTGAGATTATGTTTCCTGACTGGGATATGAGACCGAAGAAGAAACGATCAACCGTTCGTTGGCGGGAATACTGTCGACGGTTGAAACTAGAAAGGAAAAAACTAGGACAGATTTCCGTGTCGATGCCAGACGAAATTCGACCGTACGCAGAAGTAAAGCTGCTCGGGCGAACTGAGACGGGATTACTTGATAGTGGAGCCACTGTCAGTATGCTAGGCCAGGGAGCTCTCGAGAAGCTTGCGGAAGCAGATGTCGAATGGAAGAGGTATCGAACACAGGTCCAAGTAGCAAATGGTGCCATGACGACTGTTCATGGTCATGTGAACTTGGACGTCACTTTCCGTGGTAAGACCCATAACGTGCGTTTTTACGTGGTTCCTGGGCTCACACAGGCAATATATCTGGGAATAGACTTCTGGCGTCTATTTGGGTTGGCTCCAGATGTCCTGGGTATAGTCGCAGAAGTGAATCCAAGTGGGATAGCTACCTCTGACACCGACTGCCACGTCCTTTCTAGTTTCGATCGGCAACGCTTGGAAGCCACAAAACATCTTTTCCCCTCTTTCGCCTCTTTAGGCCTTGGGAAAACATCATTGGTCACTCACAGGATTGAAACGAATGACGCCGCCCCGATAAAACAGCGCTTTTATCCGATTTCGCCGGCAGTACAAAGTTTAATGGATGCTGAATTAGAGCGAATGCTATCGCTGGGTGTGATAGAGGAGAGCCAGAGTCCTTGGAGCTCTCCAGTTGTTCTGGTAAGGAAGCCTGGAAAGGTCCGGCTTTGTTTTGACGCCAGGAAGGTCAACTCTGTTACGAAGAAGGATGCCTATCCGCTACCGCAGATAGACGCACTTCTTAGTCGACTTCCTCCGGCATATTACATAACGAGCCTGGACCTGAAAGACGCATTCTGGCAGATCCCACTGGACGCTGATTCCAGAGAGAAGACCGCTTTCACAGTACCTGGTCATCCTCTCTATCAGTACACGGTGATGCCATTCGGTCTATGCAATGCTCCACAAACTATGTGCCGCCTCATGGATAAAGTCATCCCTTTCGATCTTCGTGAGAACGTTCTCGTCTATCTAGACGATTTATTAATTCTGTCTTCAGACTTCGATACTCATCTCACGCTGCTAGCCCGTGTAGCGGATTGTTTGAGGAAAGCTGGCCTCACTATCAACGTCGAGAAGAGTAAGTTTTGCATTAAAGAGACTAAATACTTGGGATTCATTGTAGGAAAGGGAGGTATGAGAACTGACCCTGACAAAATTTCAGCCATAGTTGACTATCCGTCACCTAAAACTGTTCGGCAAGCTCGACGCCTACTAGGTATGGCGGGATGGTATAGACGGTTCATCCCGAACTATGCTGATTTGACTGCCTCCATTACAGACACTTTGAAAAACCCCAGTCAGTTCAAATGGACGCCTGAAGCCCAGACGTCTCTTGATCTTTTAAAGAAAAAACTTACTTCTGCTCCGTTGCTAGTGAGTCCAGACTTCACCAAACCGACCGTTATCCAGTTCGATGCGAGCCAACAAGGTATTGGAGGAGTGCTGCTTCAACTAGATGACGAGGGCCACGAGAAGCCAATAGCCTACGTCTCGAAAAAGTTGAACTCAGCACAAAGAAATTACACCGTCACAGAGTAAGAATGTTTAGCTGCACTCTTGAGCGTGCAGAAGTTCCGGCCCTTCATAGAACTTATGCCGTTTAAGATAGTGACGGATCATGCGAGCTTGAAGTGGCTGATGTCTCAAAAGGACCTCAGCGGTAGACTTGCACGGTGGAGTTTGAAGCTTCAAGGCTTCGACTTCACTATTGAGCACAGGAAAGGAAGCCTGAACGTCGTCCCTGATGCGCTGTCACGCATTCATTGTGACGGCTTGAACACAAACGAAGATCCTGGCCCGGAAGTTGACCTTAGTTCGCCATATTTCAATTCGTTGGAATATGAGGAGCTGAGGCATAAGGTTAAAACGACTTCTGGCAAACTACCAGATCTTTGCGTCAGGGATGACTTCGTTTATATCCGGACTGTTCCGAGAACAGGCGATCCTATTCAGGAGGAAGAAGCTTGGAAGCTTTGGATTCCACGAGGGCTTGTCACCGACGTCATTTCGAGGGCTCATGATCCGCCACTAGCTTCACACGGAGGTATAGGGAAAACACTGCAACGTCTGCGAAGACATCTGTACTGGCCACGAATGACAGTTGATGTCAGAAATTACGTAGGCGCCTGTGACGTGTGTAAAGAAACAAAGGCTCCTAATACTATTTTACGACCACCTATAAGAGTCCAGTCTGAGACAGAACGACCATGGCAAAAGCTGTACATTGATTTTCTAGGTCCATATCCTCGGTCAGTAAGAGGAAACGTCTGCATCTTAATAGTTCTTGACCACCTTTCTAAATTTCCACTTCTCAAACCTATGAGAAAAGCGTCTACGCTCAATGTATGCCAATTCATTGAGACGGAAGTGTTCCACGTGTTCGGAGTTCCGGAAACGATAGTCTCTGACAATGGAGTCCAGTTTTGCTCGGCTCAGTTTACCAGATTACTGGATAAGAATGGGGTGAAGCACTTGCGAACGGCAGTTTACTCGCCGCAAGCAAACGCCTCAGAGCGAGTGAACAGGTCCCTATTGTCAGGGATTAGGGCATACATCCGGAAGGAACATACGAAGTGGGATGAGAAGCTGAGCCAGGTAGCTAGTTCTCTCAGGAGCTCTTTCCATCAAGCTACTGGTTTCTCTCCCTATCGAACACTCTTCGGTCAACAAATGATTGAACATGACAGCTCCTATCCCATCTTGAGGAGCCTTGGAACTCTTAATGAGCCATTGAGAGTGGACGTAGAAGACAAAATGAGATTGATCCGTGCGAGAGTGCAGGAAAACTTACAACACGCATTCGAGCAGGGTTCACGAGCCTATAATCTCAGGGCGAAGCCTGTTGATTTCAAAGTGGGTCAAGAGGTATTCAGACGGAATTTTGCCCAAAGCAATTTCCAGCAGCAGACCAGTGCAAAACTGGGACCGAAATTTGTCAAATGTCGAATCAGAGCCAAGAAAGGAAATTCCCTATACGAGCTTGAGGATCTGCGGGGAAAACTGTTAGGTGTCTATCACGCTAAAGACATCAAGCAGTGATCATCATTATGAAAACATCGTCGATACTTATTGTTGTTTATTCCTGGTAGCCCTAAGAAGGCATCCAGCCAGCTTAACTGGTAAACTATAGGATATCACGAAGCCCTCCTATTGCCCCGTCAATGGTGGGTGATATACCTGTTGAAAGTCAATCTCATCATAGCACCTCTACCGCTTATGAGTAGATAACTTTTTATAGTCCCTTCCGGATTGGCCTCATTAAGAGGAAAATTTTTCCTTGTCTGTCCAGCTGCAACATTTCGTTAATCGTCAGACATAGTAGTACTAGATCTATTCCTGGTAGCCCTAAGAAGGCATCCAGCCAGCTTAACTGGTAAACTATAGGATATCACGAAGCCCTCCTATTGCCCCGTCAATGGTGGGTGATATACCTGTTGGAATCCATTCCCATATTCGGCTGTCAACCTGTCACTACTTCGACGACGCCTTGGAGACACACCCTTGACCAATCGCCAGTCGGAGATCAGAGTGAGATGTTGCGCCGGGAAAGCTTAGCGATCAGTTCTTTAGGTTACTGATCGCAAGGCTCCCTCAGCATCTCGGTGAAGGAAGGCAGAGAGGCATCGACCGGCTGGATTTTTTGGGTTACCAGCTTGTCGATGTACCTTTGGCTTCCCCACACGGAGAAGGATGTCGAGGTCTGATCGAGGACTGACGAGACTTCAGGGATGTGTCCTTGACGCGTCATCGGAAGTAGAGCTCGAGTGATGAGGAAAGCATTGGGTCGTGGGTCAAGACACACATTGAGCGCCCGCAGCGATGAGGCCTATGTTTAAGACCGGCTAGCTCAGTCGACCATTTTTCAGCGTCATCTGAACCACAGGTGGTGTAGACCACTCTGTATTGTTATGGTCGTAGCGTATTGCATATAGCAATATGCTACACGTACTGCAGCGTGTACGCCGGCCTCCAAGTAAAAAAAGAAAATGAACGCACCCCGACTGAAAGTAATGCATTTCCTCCCGCTCAGGAGACCTGTTGACGTGACAGAAAAGAAGAAGAAGACGCGCTCTGTCTTGTCAAGTCGTCAGCAAGCGAACAGTGCGTGAAATTAAAGACATAAAATTTCCGGATCCATCGGGCAGAGAAATATCCCCAAACGTAAGTTGAAAATACTTTTATTCTTTACGCGCATCCAAATTCACTTTTGTCAAAGTATTCTCCATTAGGGACTCAACACTTGTGTACGATTATAAAAAATCGGCGAGGCCGCTGAAATTATAGTAGTTGGCGCGTCTCATCATCAGATTTTAATTGTTGCACCAGTGATTCAGAGTGAGACAAGTACCCAGCAAGTTTGCTGAATAAATAGTAGTACGTGCTTATGTTCTTGTAAGTTGCATCTAAAAGTCATATTAAAATTCATATTCCCTAACCCCAAATTTGAAATAATTATTTAAAGACGATCGAGAATCCAAAGTCGGCCAAGCGGAGGCCTATTCACTAAGAGGGATAGATAATTACCAAGGCGTGCGAGCACTTCAATGCATGCATTAGCGGAGATTTTGGCTTTGGTGGATGAATGTTTGTCCAAACATAAAATTTTGACTGAACTAATCGTGCGCTACACCACACAAAGAATCATCAGTCTTAGTCGCAACAGGGATTCACCGTATCGGCGTAAATACTCTTGCTGGTCTCCAGTGGCACGCCCTGACTTTTTATGTGCGCATGAAGTCATCCTCTTCTCTAGAGTAAGGTATAATTTAGCTATTCAATTGCCTCAGCTTTTATACATAAGATTTTTGTTCAGCCTCCTACGACTTAGTTTATAAGAAACGAGATAATTAATGTACAAACGTGTGCAAGTGATTTTGGTGACAGATACCAATCGGTCAGATAGAAATGCCCATGATTAACTTTCTTAAACGTTTTAGAATCAGAGGTGGTGATAGTGGCGTACAATTTGGGTTCATGGGACCATGATTATAGGCATATGCAACAACAGCACCAAACGCAAATAACCCTTTGTATTTGGGGCGCTTATTGCATCTAGAGACTCTTTCTGAGCATTTTATTTTTTTGAATACCGTCACTTCTACGAGTAGTTTTCACTCACAGAATACCTTGGTATTCATGTGTCCTACCTCAGTTCAACTCTCGACAAGAAAACAAGAAAACGACAAGAAGTTTACTAAAATTTTAATCAATTTATAATGTGTGTAAGAGCGACACTAAAGAGAAGTTTGTGCAGCAAGTAGGAATTAAATAGAAGTGACTGTAGAGCAATGTCATCTGTAGCAACAAGGGAACAGTTTAAGTTAATTAGCTATCTCGCAAGTGGAAGTTTTTACATTGCTATTGGTGCGCTATAAATATCTACATGAAAGAAAAAGAAGTAGTACGAAATACAACGCCTCATTTACACACTATCATAGATCGTTAAGACGCTTAAGGCTATAGGCTAGTATTTTTAGGAAGAAGCAAGTGTCTAATTGAAATCATATGAAAATGTACAGGAATAGCTATACGAGGCATATTTAAAGTAAACAAGGTTGTTCAATGCAACCGGAAGAAATTAAATTTTGAGGTTAAGTCAGCAAAGGAGTGCCTTTCCATATCTATAGAGAAAGCAAAAGGTTTATATAAAAAAAAAAAAAATATTTAGTAATTTTTAGTGATATTTGCAATTATAACGTGAACATGAATCGTTGAGGGTTTTATTCTTCCTTCACTATCCTGGCGCCCTCTTGCACACAGGTCCTATAGGTCCGCGCTAATCTCTTTACAGGTCAACAAGGGACTTGGAAATAGTGCCCCCCAAGTCAAAGGGAGGATGGGGCAAGGCCATGAAGGCAGAACATCTGCGCCTTCCACAGTAAGTAGGTAAGTGACGTAAGGGTCCCTTCAGGACCAAGTGTGTGCCGGCTCTTTGGTTGAAAGTAGGCATGAATTTTTTTGATTATGGTTTGGTGACAGCGGCAGGTTTTTTTTGCGAATCCCCCCACCCTCTCCGCCACCCTTAGCCGAGGTGCTAGCATGCCGCCCTGTGCCATCGCTGTCATCGAGTGATCTGTCAGCTCATGCTGGCAGTTTGGACTTCACGTCCTGAAAGTAGTCACTCTACATAAATCCATAACAGCTATAAAGCGTATTTCTACACGTGTAAATATTTTTTGGTTCATACTTTGTGCATTCTTAAATGTGCAATCAGAACAGAAAAAAGTATCCCTTTCTAATCGTAAATTTGGAGAAAAAAAAAGCGAAAAATCTCCCAAACGCGACGCGCCGGTTAAATTATGACACGGCAATAATAACAGTTTCGTTTCTAGTGTTTGTGCAAGTGAACATTTTACTTTGTCGTCTTCCAATTGAAAAAAAAAAATGTTTTTTTTTGTCGGTAATTCGCGATTAATTTTCATCGATATGTATGTGTGTGTGTGCTTTGAAAATTAATTAATAAGTTTAATGCAATGTGAGTGTAGTGTGTGGAATTTAAAAAAAGTCAGCATTTTTGGAAAATGAAACATATAGCATGGTTATGTGTTGTGTATTTTTTGTTTGCGTGAAGTGGTAATAGCAATACATAGGACATGAAGTACCTACATCATCGCACACGTAAGTCCCATCCAGCAGAGATAAGTGTCCGACCACAGTTGGCTGTTTGAATTTTTTCCGAGAAAAAAGGAAATTTTCTTTATTTATTTTTTTTATTTCTAAATTTCGATTTGGGGGGACTATTTGTAAAAATTTCTGAACGTTTTTAACAGTGTTGATGCTCATGTTTGGGCATTGCCAATGTGATTTTTTTTTCACTGATAAGAATTGTAGGGGAATGTGGGGCAGAATGATATACTTCAAGTTTTACTTGAAATTAACAGAAAAGTGGATCCCTGTGGAACGCCCAAAGCTTTTTTCTTTTCTCCTGAAATTAATCTATTTACTTTAGTTCATTTGCATTCTCTCTTTTAGGTAACTTTCTAACCATTGAGTTTCTTTTCCCAAAATTCCATATTTACGTATTTTTTCAAAAAAATTATTCTAGGTATCAATCCTTTCAAAGGGTCTGTTAAACTCCAAAAATACAGCTCTCACAAACTTGTTTTTATTCATTTCCTCTTTACATTCCTCTATGACAAGGTTTAATGTTGTTTCACAGTTTAGCCTTTTTCTGAAACCTGACTGCTCCCTCATAATTACTTAGGTTAAGTTCCTCTAAAAACTTTTCAAGCTGAACGACCTTTTTAAAAATTGTTCAAAAAGGCTTAATGTATTTATTGTTTGGAATCTTTTACTTTATCTCCACCAAATACTATTTCCAGTATTTCGGACTCGGGACGGGTTGTCCGCATGGCCCGATACTTCATAATGATACAAATAAGAAATATGCAGATAGCGAATCGAAGAGGAAAATTGAAAAACAGAAGTCAGATACATGTTAGGAGTCATTTAAAAAAAAATAATTGCAACGTCTCGGTCGAATATAAAATCAGCGATGCCTCAAATGATGCCTAGAAATTTACTGGAAATTTGTTCTTAGCACTTTTATGCATTTTTTTAGGCTAACAACAGCGGAAGAAATGAATGCTTATTTGCAATTGGAGGCCGACAAAGGCACAATGCATACTTACGCATCTATGCTCATAAAAATTATTGTCGACCTCCAAAAATGCGTATAAATTCTAAGAAACAATTTCCAGTACGTTTCTAAGAAAAAATTTAGGGTTTCCATACATCAGGTCGAGGCATCGTTGATTTTATATTGGAGTGAGGCATTGTTGGCTTACCCTTTGGTTACTTCGTCAAGTGCACGTCGTGGCATCGTCGATTTTATATTCGAGAATAGCGTTACTAATTTAGGTGTACTTGCCCACTCTTTGTGTACTATTTGTCCGTGATTAAGGCATTCTTCATTTAGTCCAGTCAAATAAGCCGACAATTGACGCAAGGGTTAATAACATATTGTCTTCTATACTTGCTTCTATTGGTTGTAAATTCATTTAGCAAAAATGCAGCAAAATTAACATATGCCCGTTAAGATATCTCAGTAACACAATTGACTGGTTTCAAGGTAGTGATCAGAGTATAGAAATGTGATCAAGTGCAAAATTTTAAATATCAGTTCATGTAGCCAAAAGATTTGTAATAAGGAACTATTTACGAAATTGCCTTTTGTGAAAGAGTTACGGTATGGCTTTTTGTGAAGGTGTATTTTTACTAAGTGCACTTTCATTCAATTTGATTATATTGCAGAATTGTTCTTTTGGTTTTCGTTTCTTTGAGAAATGTCTTTTTGGAAAAATCAGTTGATTAAATTTCGTTTTGTTAAGAAGTTGTTGTTATGCGACCAGATCCTTCTTATATTTAAATCGACAGTATTTTCGCTGCATTTAAGGAGCTATTAAGGCGCAAATCTATCGCATTCTATGTAGAAAACGAGACCCTAATCTAGTACACCGACGGTTCTAAAACCGGAAAAGAAGTAGATGCAGGAATAAGTATATGGTGTAAAGCCAAGAGTTATCACATATCAAAGCCTAGGGAAATATTGTTCAATATTCCAGGCAGAAGTATCAGGAATTACCAATATGGCATTACGAAACTTCAGCCGATCTTACATTAATAAAACAAAAAATAAATAACTATCCCACAGATATCCAACCGGAATTGAAAGCCATTTTATCACCTGGGGTGAAAACCGAGTTAATGTGGGTGTCCATCCAAGCATTAACAAACCTTGACACAAAGAATTGTGAGAAAGGTTAAAAATTTTGTGATTTCATGATGGAACATCATTTTTGAAAACTCATATCTCCAGAACGGACCAACCGATTTCTCTGACTCAGTACCAAATGAAACTAAATGCATTATACTTTTCATAAAAAAATACAGCGATACCAATTAATTGGATTTTGTATGGAATTGGGGATCTATAAAACTTTCTTCATTTGCATTTTTATTTTAGGGTCAGAAACCTTATTCATAGCTGTGAAGTTGCACGGCCTGATTATGGAGTTATCAATTTTTAAAGTGGCCGTATCCCTAAAGTAACAATAATAGTAAGTAACAAATACTATTGCTAACAAACAACACTTTTGTTCGGTGTTGTATTGGTTTTTTGTATCATGAAGTACTAGTTCTTAGAACAGAATTCTATTTTAAGTTTATAGAATGCTTTTTCCTTTTACGTTTTATATTATTTAATTATTTGTTATTATTGTTTTTTTAATTATATATTTATTTATTTTTTCCTTAATTTTCATAATTTTTAATTTAAATGAAAATTTAAAAAGAAAAGCATACGAGACTCGATCGAGTTACAAGCAGAGTTTCAGTTTATTAGGTTTCATTTTGCATTTGCATCATAAAAATCAGTTGCTCTATTCTGTAGATATGATGTTTTGAAAATTACGTTCCATCGTAAGACCTACCGACTACATATAAGGAAATTTCATCCAAAAGATACTGCTCTTCTTAGAAAGAATGTGATTATTGGATAAACTACAAGGGAAATCGGTGTACAATAAGCCAATCAAAAGCTGCAGCAAAGACCACCCGCCTCTTAATATTAAAGCGAATCTCTCCTGAAAACATTGTATAACTTATCTGCGTAGTTTGTCAGTAGTTAGTGTTCGAACATTTGTTTTTAGATCTCTTTTTAGTGTTCCATACCCAAAGGGTAACAACGGGAGAGAGCCCTATTACTAAGACTTCGCTGTTCGTCCGGCCGTCACCAGGTTGTATCTGATGAACCGTATTAGATAGACAGTTGACATTTTCCCAGACTGTGTATTTCTATTGGCGATATAACAACAATTAATAAAAATAAAATAAAATTAAAAATTAATAATAATTTTTTTGGCGTTTTTTTCCTCGTTTTAATCCCATTCATTATTATTACCATAATTAGGCAGTTTTTTTCAAATTACAGCATTATTATTATTTTTTCACATGACGCATACTCTCATTTGAAAAAATTAATAACAAGTACATAGTAATTTTGCACTTGCAAATTTGTTGTAGTTTTAAATTTTTATAACTATTCTCTGCCCAGTTTTGAAGAAAGGAAAAGGATTTATAACACTTCTGTGCATTTACTTAATTGAAACAATATGAATATTCTCTGAGAGAGGATTTAGCAAAAGTGAATGTCATACTCGAAATCTGTTATATTCGCATGCAGTCTTGAAGATTAGCGTTGTTAGCAAATTATTTCTATTCAATCTGCCAATGTGTCGAACATTTGCTAAAATTTCCGTATTGCTGGTATTTTTATTTCGGAAACCAAACAATAAAGGTCTTCTCAATTTAATTTTTTTTCTTTAAGATTTTCACAAACATAGTGAAGAAATCTTTAATTCAGTCGCTCAACATCTACAAACCTAGCATGGTGTAGACTGCAACTACCCTCTAGTATTCAACTCATTTTATCTACCGACTTACATCTTGATGACAGTTGAATACGCAGTCTTTTGTGTTAAACTGTGATTGGAGTGATCTTCAACATTAAGAAACTTGTGAACATTTTATTTGAATAAAAGAATTTCATTCAATTTTTAATTCCAGCACCTAAGAATCGTTAAGTACATGCTTCAACCACATTTTAGCTTAAATACCGTGTTTATTATAAAATATTGTGAAGAATATTATGTGATTGTTCCGCCATCAAAGCAGTTGCTTTCTTTAACAGAAAATCTCATCTACGAACAAAATAAGTCCTTTACAGCTATCATATGCTTTGGTGTGCCTATACTACTTTACCCGTTACTGTAAGCACGGCTAATCGCAATATTACTACTTTTCTTTACCACGAGCATTATGTACCTAGTCTATACTACACAAGAAACGTTTATATCCCAGCTAGACTTTACAATTAAATTTTCCGTTACGTTTTTCAGTTCTTTTAACAAGCAAACAAGTTAATGAGTTCGTCGAGTTGCATTTTCTACCCTTGCATGAACATTTTACTTTAAAAATATTTCAAACTTCGCTTGTAAAAATTTCTCTTTGCGTCTTACTTTTGTCACACAAAACTCTCCTGAAATTTAATTTTAGGAAAGTTTTCCTTTATATCCTCCTTTAACAATGGAGCTACGTTTCTGCTCTAGTAAATTGTTCTATCAAGCTTTATTCATTATTTACCCTTTTGCATCAAAATTCAATAAGGCAAGAAGTTTCCATTTTTCTTCTTTTTGTGAAACATAAAAATCGAGCTTTATCCCTTTCAAAATAAAATTGTTATAATTAAAAGCAAAATATTCTGAGAAGAAATCTCTCTCATGAAATTTTCATTTCTAAATATAAACAGGGCTTCAGGGTAAGGTTTTCACAAATCGTTTGAAATATTTCGAGCGAACATGTTTATTCACGGAACCGTTCAACATTACTTCAGAGAATAACGAAAACAACAACAGAAACAACAAAACTTAACCACGAAAATTCATTTTTCATAACTCCTCTCAGACATAAACATATTAAATTTCCAGCCGGAATCTAGGCCAATGTCGGCAGAGCTCATTTAAATTCACAGTTTTATATGTAAAAATTTTCATCCGAGTTTGCTTTCCTTAACTAACTGAACCATAAAAATTCAAATTAATCTTAACCCTTATCATAAATTTTATTTCACCACAATACTCGGTTTCAAATTTACCCCTTCAAATCGGAGTAATCCAGAAACCTGAAAAGTTTTGCCCATTTCAGTTTGAATGAAGTCCTGAATTAGAAGTTCGTTGGATGAGTTTTCTGTGCCCGAAAATTCTTTATCCTCTTAAATCTGGTCTAGATTGAGAAATCGTCCGACAACAAAGTAGTCGCTGAAATAAATAAATGTGTAAAATAAAAGTTACCGCATTTTATAAGAATATTATGGTGTGAAAATAAATGAGTTCCGTAATAGGCTAGTAATTACTCATATTGAAAAATAAGTAGAAAAGAATTTTTTTCACACGAACTTGCCTATATTCCCTGGAGGGGAAAGACACACACGTTCCTTTCTAAACTAAACTAATGTTCTTATTGTTAGTTCTTATCCGACGAATACCAAATCAATTGACGTCGGAAATGTTTAGACGGTTGAAGTGGCCATACTTTTTTAGTACGAAATATATGAGTTCGAAATTTTGGTTGTGTAATTAGTTTTACAGTGAGAGCTAGTCTCGGACGTGGGAGGGAATGCCGGTTTGTGAAGGACAACTCAGTTTTACAAATTCAAATATAAAATTTTATTTAAATATTTCAAAATTCATTTGCTTAACCTAATATCACAAATTCATTCAGAACTAAAAACTAACCTACAAACTACTATAAAATTCAATAAAAGACTTCAAGTAAAAAAAAAAATTAAAAAATTCAAATTAAAAGTTAATGAGCTCCTGCTGAGGCGCTGCCAATTTTCTCCTCGCTCTGAAAAGGGAGAGAAGATCAGAATTACTATCTGTCATCAAACAAAGAAAAAGGGGAAAATATTGTTGCTGCTAGTGCATGTGGGCACAAGAGCAGTAAAATGCTTCTGTCAGTACAACTAGTCAGATTAGTCTCTGAAAGTATTCTGAGCGTGCGCAGAAGTGTAGCAATATGCTATTATGAAGAAGAAGATGTAGCAGATTATTCTCTGCAGCAGAATTATTCTTCTGCGTAAATGTGAGCAGCAGATTATTCTCTGCAGCAGAATTATTCTTCTGCGTAAATGTGAGCAGCAGATTATTCTCTGCAGCAGAATTATTCTTCTGCGTAAATGTGAGCAGCAGATTATTCTCTGCAGCAGAATTATTCTTCTGCATAAATATGAGCAAGGGACTGCAGATTATTCTCTGCAGCAGAATTATTCTTCTGCTTAGGTGTGGGCAGGAGATTGGGAAATGATTGGAATTTTCAGATTATTCTCTGAAATATAGAATTATTCTTCTATTTTGGAGGTTGGGAATGATATTCTTGTTAATCGGATTATTCTCCGAATCAGACGAGCTCTGAACCAAGAATGATTTTCTGCTGCGGCTCGTCGGCTTTATATAGCCGCTGCATCCAGTTATGCGTTCTCGCCTTTTGGCGTTGCCCTAGCAACGATTGATGCACTATCTGAATGTACCTCAGACAGCTGACTGACGTAATGTCATTTTCTGTCACTGAGAAATTGTAAATATACGCGATGGTGGTATACTTTTGAGGTAAGCTAAAAGTTTTGTACAATTTTTGTTATGAATAATAATATTCTTATATGTTTCAGGTATTACACTTATTTGTTGGAATGTTTGGACATCGCTGGATGAACGGAAGGAAGTTCCCAACTATTAGATAAGTAGTTTTTTGTTAATTTCATTTAGATTTTAGTTCTTTGTGTTTCCTTTTTTTCCCTTTTCTATAGGAGAAAATATTTCATCGTGGGAAGGATTAGAAATATGGATGGAATTTAACACGAGGGACCATCATCATGTATGTGTGGCCTAAACAACAGTTATTTTAACTATTGTTGGAAGCCGAATAAAACCTATATTAGTATTGGACTTATCTCCTTTATCAATCAATTTTCTTAATTATAATTTTTTTCATTATTATTTTATTTTTATATTTTTTATATCTTTTCTCTAATTCTTTTATTTATTTTTTGTTTATTTTTTTAACTCCCCTTCACCTTAATATATGATTTATCTTACAATTTGAATTTGACTTTTCATATATTCTGAATTTTTATACCCTAGGTGTATTCTAAGTTTGTTATTCCGTTTGTAACTCATAGAAATATTGATGCTAGTGCAAAATGGACTGCACACCCACATGTAATATCAAAAGCTATTTTGATTTTCGCATGTTCACCTGTCCGTTTCTACCTGTGTCCGTCCGCCCGTCTATCCGCACGATAACTCGAGAACGTATTCACTTATGCCCTAGCCTAGACACACACACAGCGTTCTTAATGACGAAATGGCTAACAGCTCATTAGTCTATGTTATGGTCGTAGCGTATTGCATGTAGCAATATGCTACACTGAGCTAGGTACACGTCTACGCGACCCGTAGCAGCATGAGGCGTGTGCGGACTGTGTCCTTTATAGATGTAGAGCCATACGCGCTAAACGCAACCGAAAAGAAAAAGAACAAGAAGAATGACGATATCTGTGTTGTGTTCAAGTGTATCACGCGAGTGCAAGTCCTACAGTGAAGAAAAATCTGAATTTTTTTGGAACATCGACAGCAGAATTATAATTCTTCACGTAAGTTTCGATAATATATGAGAACATATTAAAGAATTATCCTACTAATTGTTGGAATACTCACGCAATATTCGGATTTTAATTTGGACTCAACTCTAAACGGCATATTGTTACAGTTGTCAGCATTACATTTTCGGCATTTTTCATTCTTGTCTTTGCAATCTTTTGAAAGTTCATCAGATAAATAGCCTCGGATCATATTAACTGTATCCTCCTTTGAATAAGCAAAGCATTTGTCATCTTTTACACGGTGGAGACAAGAAGAACTTCATGGAAGGAGAATCAAATGTTACATATCTAATAGCCACATAGATTCAAATAGTCAAATGGACATCCCACCAGATAGCTTGATTAAAGATTGCCGACATTTTCCAGTCAGAGATAAGAAACTTCCGTACACCTATTGCGGAAAATAACACAAAATATTGAATTTTCGGTTAATAACTCACCACCGGACAGTCGAATAATACGAACCTGCGGTTTTGAAAATCAAACCAGCACAAATTACTGTTATTAGCGAGCTGGATTTGGTGGACGCAAGTCGTCAGCTCATGTGATACTGATTAATGTAACAGCGCAGGATCATTAAAATTATCCTACATTACCACAATCGCAACAGTATTAATCACCGCCACAATTTTGTCATTTAAACGAGTTTAATCTTTTCTAAAAGAAGTTAAATTATAAGATATAATATTTTCCAAATACTGTTTAAAACAAAAACAAGCAAACAAATTAGAATCATCACTGCAGAAGGAATTCATCATATTTAGCAAATGCCCGGAAATCTGATCTAGACATTTTCTTTTAATCAAGTAGACATCTTCAGCTAAGCTAGAAATATATACTAACTTTGGTGATCGTTTAGACTATACCAGCAGACCGGATATTAGTTATGTTCCCTTTGGAACCTAATACCTGACCGTAATTGGACAATAATTTATAATTTTTTTGATAGCAGCATAGCGAAACCTCTCGGAGTCGCCTCGGCGAAGCTTCCCCATCAACCAAAGATGTAAGTTGTTGCCTGCTTTTTTATTTTGTTTATGTAATTATATTGATCGTTAATGAACCTTGTCACTATTAGATGTATATAAGAGTATCGCTTAGTGAACTATACATGTAGCTATTAGATGGAAGATGCAAAATATTCTTCTAAACGAAGAGGTACCGAACAGCCTTAAGAAATAACGTAGCCACTAAAGACTTTTAAGTAGATCATTTTAGTTTCATATACACATCGTTTTATGAAAAACAGCATTGAATTGAGAAACTTTCAAATGAAGAAGAAAAAGTTTGCCATCAGCAGAAGTGAACTAACTGATTTATTCAAAATAGAGTTACATAATGTCCCGACTCTATAGACTAATGGATGAATTCTTTCTGTGTTGGTTATTTAAGATTAGTGCCGTGGGCAGTAGCTTCTGAAAGCTTGCACTTTTCCGCCTTATGCAATCTAAGGTTAATATAGAAAAAACAATTTTCGTTATAACGTAATGGCGTACTGAGAGCCTTTGTTTTCTCCTTTCACTCTCCTGGAGCCCTCTTAGCGTGAAGGTCGTCTGGGTCCGCTACTCTTCTCTTTTCAGGTCAGCACAGGGACTCTGAAAATTATCTGCCCTCAGAGTCAGTTGGGTGGTTGGGGCAAGCAGAGAAGGCCAAATATCTGCGTCTTCCCAATGGATGTAGGTAAGTGATGTAAGGGTCCCGTCAGGACCGAATGTGTGCGACGGCCTTTGGTTTGTCAGGCACGACTTTTTTTTTGTATATGGCTGGTGGCAGCAGCAGGTTTTCGTGGAACCTCCCCACACTCTCCGCCAATAGCCGTGGCGAGCTAGCGTGCCGCCCTGCAGTCAACGCTGTCCACCGAGAGATCTGTCAGCTTATGCTGCAAGTCAAGTCACTCTCTACATACTAGCATAACATCTATAATGATTCATTATAAACTGCAGACACACAGCCATTTTTTTTATTAAGTTTTACTGTCAGACTGGTTTTCATTATGTACTTATGACATTAAAGAAGCGATATGGATTGATTCAACGCGATAAACTTTGTTTTTGTTTATTTTCTTTTTCAATTTAACAATTCACAAATGAGAAAAACATTATTTTAAAAAGAATATTGACAATATGGTTTGTGATTTGCATTTCTTTGAAATTTTTCTACACATTATACCCGGCAGATGCACATCTGAGCATCAGATTTATATTATATGGCAAATCTAGCACATTTTTCCTTATTATAGCTAAATTGAATGAGAAAAACCGTTCATTAGTGTTCTTCATTAGGATCTGATTTTCGAGCCATATTGACGTATACTATGTGACACAAGGCATTTTAATGAATAGTTAGCACTAATGATTCAATAGATCGTGTGTCTAGGGTATTAGAGAGCTGAACTTTTATACACGGCGTTTCTATAAAAATATTTAATACGGTTTCAAAAATGGAATAAATCCGCCAACGGCTTCTTGGTGTTGCCATGTATAAATTTAGGCTTTTTACGTATACTGTCAAAACTATTTAGTCCTAGACATTTATATCGTACTAAAAAGTTCTTCAGAATATAAAATCCTATGAAATTGGTGATCATTATTTTTGCAATCTGACGAACCGTTCTAGAAATATATGCGGAAAACTACTTTAACAATCAAACTTTGACAGAGGCATCATCATAAGAAATTACATACGGGCATTCTTCTAGGATATCATAAGAATTGATCTTCGACAAATTATGCCTTTTTTTTTTGCTATTATAATATTCAGAAAAAATATAAATTTTTTCCCCTCCCATATATAAATGTTTAGACTGTAGTGATTGGAGGGAGAAATAGACTACCAAGTACCAATCTTGACTTCTGGTGGGGGTGTTAATGTTATGATGGCCATTAGATGTGATTGGGATGGGAAAGAGATAGTCGCAACATCCGATCTTTCTATTTTTAAGGATGGTTCCGAGACAAGTGCAGGCACAGGGCCTGGAGAGTACTACAGAGATCTCCAGTGGCACAAGTCTTATAGACTGCCTGACAAATTCAGTGTTTTTCAGGCAGAACTCGCAGTGATTTATCAGGCGGCAGCATTGGTATCTATGTGTAGAGCGGCCCTCACGGCACATATGCATATATACTGATAGCCAGGCAGTCATCAAGGCGCTGGATGCTGTGCTGGTAAAATCAAAATTGGTGCAGTTATGCAAGACTAGCCTTGAGATATTGTCTATAAGGCACAAGGTGACCCTATGCTGGATATCTGGCCTTAAGGACATGTGGCCATAAGGATATCAAAGGCAACGAGATGGCTGATGAGTTTGCCAAAAAGTGCTCTGAATTTGATAGCTCCGCTGCGGTAGTTTATATGAAGATCCCTGTTGGTGCAATAAAATAGGATATCATCAGGGGACAAGCCTCCTGTGGACCAGCATGGATACCTGCCGTATTGTGAGGCAATTGTGGCCTACATATGACAGGAAAAGGACAAAGGAGCTGCTTAATGGCAGCAGAGCAAATACCAGGAATCTAATAGGGGTCATTACGGGTCACTGGGCCATAGGCGACCATGCTAGAAGATTGGGTATAGCGGCGTACGATTTCTGCAGCAGCTGTAAGGACTCAGAGGAAATTGAATCCATCCAACACTTGCTTTGCGAATGCCCCGCTTTGATGAATAAAAGGATTAGGCTATTGGGTAGCTACTTCTTTTCAAGTCTGGGGAGCTGCAAAACAAAAAAATTCGGATATATCCCGAGTTTTCTGAGAGAAGCAAGCTGCATCTAGGTAAAGAGTCTTGGAGATATTCTGAGTTCCCTAAGGTAAGCAGGATGGATCTGTGGTAGAGGTATAAGTGATGCAGGCTAGTTGTCTTACGGCACCCCTCTAATCTAACCTAACCTCCCAAATGATCCGCGCCATGGTGCATGAATATACTCGATTCAATTTTCTGCATATATTTTGCGAGTAGTTCAGGGTGCACGTCTATACAAAACATAATTTTTTTATACACCCATAAATAAGCCAAATTGTGGACTTTTACTCACAATACCGCAAAAAGGGGGGAAATACGATAGTTGACTCCGCCAATCTAATGCAAATGTCGGAGTTTCCAAAGAACAAGCTCTCTTCGCAAAGCTTTATATTTTTTTTTTTTTTAAAATCAGATAATAAAAGAAAAATGATAGTTTTAGGTTATTTATTTATTTACTGATATGAAGGAGAATGTCATCACGGTTGGCCCATCGTCTAGGACGGGCAAACGTTTTTTTTTAGTTTTGATCACTAGCGCCACCAATATGCGAGCGCGGCAAAAACTTATCTCAGTGACAGCAAACTTTTTGTGATATTACAGACTTGAAGCATAAACGCAAAGCATGTGTTGTGCGATAAGTGGCTTGAAATTTCCAAGCATATGGCCACGAAGTGAGATGCAAATATGCAATCGTCAAGGTAAATGAGTTGTGTGGTTCATGTTTGAAAACAATCCAAAAGGAAAATTCAATCCTGTAACATGTTTAGTTGTAGTGTGACGCGATGCGGCAATGGCGCTTATCGTCTGGGTTGGACAATTTGCATAGTCAAAATTCGCCCAACGTGATTGCGTGCTTCGAAGACACCCAAAAAGCGTTCAGCTCAACCCCAACGATGTCCGCCAATAAAACGCAGGTTAAAGAAAACGCCTACCCAAAAATGAGGAGAAAAGGCCCTCTTCTGACAATGTACGACAGAAGTGCGTTTGAACTCGGTCAATATAACGACGACCTATTATATTTGCTGGAGATGCGCTTCCGAGTAATGTGCCATTAAAATTTTGCTCAAATGAATAAAAAACAGAAAAACGCATCAAATTCAGCCTTTTATTTTATTTCATTAATTTTTTCAGGTCATTTTCAATCATTTCAGCACATGTTTCGTCGGCTTTCAGCGATTGGCAAACCTGGACAGTACGAGCACCTTCACAGCATTACTTTCATTTTTCACCCAATCAATTTACTATGTTCAGCAAAAGTGTTTTTTCACCAGACCTCTGCAAAGATGTGCTTGGATTGATCAAATTCCTCCTTAAATGGAAGTTATGGCCGAAAGTCAAAAGGTTGGTCTAATCTGACGAAATTTCCCCGTGTACGATTACCTACTTTTTGCTTGTAGATTTCAATATTATGTTTGGCCACCCTTAGAAGATAATTACTATTTACTATACATCTTCCTGTAAATTCTTTAGCCTCGCAGTTATTATCGCATACTTGAATATTTCCTTATAGAATTTGTGTGGTAGGGATAGGAGGAGAGGAATATATTTGCCATTTTAAGATAAAAAACTGCTTTACTTTAGTATTGGGCTTCTGAGTGAAAAATAAATTCATTAATATGCTTAAGAGATGTTAATTACTTTACTCCAGTTATCTGGTGAATAATTACGATGAGTTCTCACCCACTGCAGTCTGGTGCATCGGATATACTTCGTGACTTTAGGCTATTCGCCTCATACAAGTGTCTTCTTAAGATCATTCTATATATTTGGATCGCTTCTGGCTGCTAGTCTTGATGCAAGCTTCTTTGAGATGTGAAACGTCTTTCGCAGGTTTTTAGAACAATTCTACGGTCTTTTCGTGGTAGTTTTTTTATGCTATAAAAATGTTGGCACTTGCTTGCTCTTGATTTTCCTTTGTTGCTTTCAATATTTTCATTGCCGTCTTGTGAGATACCTTCCTTCTTCTCCCTTTCGTGAAAAGAGGAAAATAGTTTTGTTTTTAAGAGAGCAATTATTTTCCAGTATTAATGTCCGTACTTTTTTCCATATTGATTATTTTCCGAAATTTTTTTACAAAATTCACAGAAATTTCAAAAATCTACAATTTCATGAAAAAAATTAGTTTATAAAGTGCATGTGAACATCATCATAATTCACTATACGAAACGGCAGGTAAGAACATTTTAAAAGAAAGGGTAAAGGAACCGAATTTCCGGTAAACCTTGCATTTTGTGCACTATTTTGACAGCAAAGAGATAAAAGTTTTTTTTTTGCGATTTTATATATAAAATAACACACAAGAGGCACGAATAAACGAAAAACGCCATAATGAGTCATAATTGCGATTGAGAATCAGCAGTCGAGCATCGTATACAGGCGCGTATCCAGACCGGCAGTCTAGGAGGGTCACAACAAAAATGTTCGAGGAGGAGGATAAAGTCAGGAGAAGTCGCTCCTAAAATTTTATTTAATCATATTTACGTTATATCACAAAATCCAATTTTCGGTTTGATATCGATAATATTATATCGATCTCAGGGTGGACATTAAGGACTCATAACCGATACGCCTTTTCGTACAGAGATTGTAGAAATATTTGCTGTCGCAAGCAATTCTGTCACGGGTGAAGTGATTGGCTTAGAGCGAGTTTGCACTTTGAGTCTCATCCAAAGGAATGGAGTAGAAGTACATAACTTTTTACTGACTATTTCTTCTGATGGAAACTTAACTGATCTTGCGTTCTTCTGAAAAAAGTTGTAAAAAGTCTTATCACTCTTCCGCTTTACATTTTCGCTACTATTTCTACCTCCATCGCTAACTAATATAGCAATTTTATACTTGCCCTACAAATTTAAAGTAAACGTGAAGTTAAATTAAACAACACTACTTGAATTAATACGAAAGTACAAGCCAAGTAACGCCAACTATCACAGAGGAAAGCGAATGCATTTTATTTTTATGGTTTTGCCGTAAAAATTCTGACGTAAAATTGTAGTATCTATTTTGGTGGCACTCGAATCAATCCAACTGAAGGTTTTGAGCCACCAATAGTGTAAAAAAAATTTAAGTAAACTTCTAAGAACAAAATGTATGAGTGCCAACGCTCATAAATATCTTTAGCTACCAAGGCCAGCTAAGGCACCTAAATCAATATAACTTTCTGGAACCATGCTGAATGCTTGTGCCCTTGTCCGAAAAAGTGAAACACCAGAATCAATCCACCAATTCGTTTGGACCGTGGTCGGTGAATAGTTATTTTTCTAAGAAATATTTAATGCTTGCCTACGAACGTAAGAATTTTGAATGACTCAGGCTTCAATCAGTGTCGCTAAGAAAAATCAACGGTTAGCTATACGTTGATGATTGCATGTAACTAGGGTTCTACTGGAAGCACCCTAAATCAAAATTCGTTAAGTCAATTTGCATGCTTCTGTTGCGAGCTCCCCACCAAGTTGTCCAGTCATCGATTCTATGTCGGAAAATCAGACCGCTGACCAATTTCTTAGAAACAATAACACTTTCAAATCTCGAAACTGTGTGTGTTTTCATGTACGGGAGTAATCCGCGCAACAAAAATATACATAAAAGCATCATAATAATCGGGCTGCTATGCATTGCGTGCGTTTTTCTAAACAATCAAACACTAAAATAAATATGTAGTATTCCAAAATTACTTTCCATTCTTTGATACGGATGATAGATGACTTTCGACACTATATAAAACACAAGAAAATTATAAAGAAATCGTACACGTTTCAAAGGCGAAGAGCTATGAGCGATTGACAATTATTACCCGCCCAATATTACTACTCAAAAGAAGACAAATAAACGCCAAACCCAGGGCTAGCTGTCGCCGCAGTTTGCAAAAGTGTGTTACAGCACCAGCATTAATCGCCAGCGTCAGCTACACATTGTGTCCATACCATACGAAAAGCGCTCTGTTACACTTTTACAACTCAATACAGTTCAGCGTCCCATTCAATTCAGCGCGAAGGTGAGCCAGTGCTTTGGGAGGGGTCATAACCCCCGTGACCCTCCCCGTGTATACGTCTACTAATTAAATCGTTAATAATGGTAGACTTGCAAAACAACTACCCAATTATTTGCGAATGAAAGAAAAAGGATGGCATTGAATAGAGCTCGTTCTGAAAACCATGCATTGATTGGAGTTTTCCACACAGACGCAAACCCTTACAGTCCTCTTTTAATTCATAACTTTTAAACGACTATCGGGTTTATCAAATAATTAGTGGTAACAAAGTTGAAATTAAAGCTGGAAGCTCGAAGTTAACAAATAAAAAAATTGTACAGGGATTAATTAGCCACAACCACTTGCCAATTTGAAATAAAAAACATGCCGATCGTTTCCAGTATTAAGTTGCGTGACGCTATAGAAATGGCTATATTTAGTCTTCAACTAACCTTATTGATTTAAAAATGTTCATCCTAAAATAAAGTACAGTTTCGATTGTGAATGTTGCCTTGTGATTGCATGATTTTGTATAATATTGTACTTACTATATTTCTGATTGTCACAGTACACTCTAGGCACAGCAAATCTCGTAACGTAAATCATTCTCTTTTGAAGCTCGCTCGCGAAAATAAATTCATTAAATTGAACAATCGTCTTTTTTATTTTATCGCAATAGAAGTAGATTTGAGAACACTCAAATCTAAGAGGCTGGAATTATTAATAATTGTAATAATAATTATATTGCAATTTTAGACTGTATTGCTCGAGTTATTCGATCTCTCTTTATTTTATTTTCTCCGAAATCAATTCACGAGAAGCAAAATTGCATCATCCCTGTTGACCTACTGTTTGAAATGAAGAGGTACCCAACTTGTACTTATGAGGGATTCAATTTTGTCTACGGCATATATATATATGATTTAAATACATCAAATGCTAATCGTTTTATTGAAAAATACTTTTTCTTGAAGACGACCAAAATCATAATTAGGATGTGAAAAACTCGTTCCTTTCTTCTTGCAGGCGAAGCGTATATTTCAAAATTACAGTTTTAATTGCTTAAATTCAAAGAACTTTTTCTTCTGAAATTTTAACTTTGGCAGCTTTTATCAATTTCTTAATGAGTTCACCGACCGGTAAGCTGTGCACACCTTGTACACCCTCAGCCAAACACGCGCAACTTACATTAAATACATACCAACATAAATTTAATTTCGCATTTCTAATTAATTAAAAAAACTTTCGTAAGTTTTATACCTCATTGGCTACCATCGATCTAAAATATTTGTTGGATGAGAAAAATCCAATTTGAAAGCTTCCAACTTGTGCAAATTACTTATTCCTGTGAAGCCACCATCTGCTCATCGCATTTCCATCATTTATTCATAAGCTAAAATTGTATGTAGATATTCTGTGAAACTTAAGTTTCCCTGGAATCTTTAAAAGAAGTGCATAAAATGGAATTGGGTATAATGAAATATGTCCTGGATCTGCATGGATCTACACTTGGGTTATTTTTTTACAAATTCATACTAGTTATTCTCAGATAAGTTAGTTTTGAGTTTTGAGGAATATAATTACTTCGTAAAGATAACATTTAGTTATAAAGGCATCTTTAGAATATAATATAGAAAAATGGATCTGTAAAAAAAACATTTTTCTACTTGAAAAGATTCGGCAATTTTAACATTTATATTAAACACGTAAATTGAAAGAGTGAGTGTTCTACGTATAGTTGATAATCGGCCCAGTATGAATAGATCTAAGCGAGCATAAGGCTGATGTCACATTTTCCGTAATTTAAGTTTACTGAGTTTCAATAAATGAAATCCAGTTTCAGTATAGCATGACACAGTTTTACTGAACCTCCAAACTCAATTTTTTATTGTCCAGTGGCGTAGATGTTTTCAGTGTTTAAAATTCAATGGTGATGTTAGCAAAAATGGACTCATTACATTTCACAGATGAAGAGCTCGTGTGTATCGCAATGTTAATTGATGATAACATGAAGTATAGAAATCGAACATATTGGATACATCCATTAAATCGAAACCAAAATGTAGAAAGAGAATTTCACAAACTTTACGGGAAATTAAAAACTCATCCAGAAAAATTTCTCATTTGATATAGAATGTCGCTTTCCAGTTTTATTGATTTGGTTGGTAAGATTAAATGCAAAGTAAATAAAGAATATTTTGCAGTGTAGAAGAAGGACTCACGATTACATTTAGGTATGTAAATAAAAATTGAGATATTATTGAGATAAGTTCAGAAAGGCTTTCAAGCAACTATCGATTCATCTCAATAGAAGTAGGATCACACGGCAGAAAAGACGAGAGTAAAGTTTTTCGAGAAATTGCTTTCGAACAGTTATTATATACCAAGCGCCACCATATTCCTGAGCCCCAAGCTTTATCAACTGCATCTCATATTAAACATCCTTTTGTGTTCATTGGGGATGGACGTTATGGTCGAGCAAATCTAAATAATTCCAGAAGAATTTTTAATAATCGGCTAAGTAGAGCACGAAGATTTTGAGAATGCGCATTCGGCATTCTAAGCAAGAAATGCGAGATTTCCACTCATCTATATCAGTGAATCTAAATTTCGCTGTTTTAATTACCAAAGCTGCATCTGTGTTTCACAATTTGGTACACTCCAGAGATAAATATAATTTCCGACACACTCTTACTTGTGATCTAGACAATTTTTCTGCAGAAAAAAACTAAAAGTACTCACAATGCTAGAAGTGTCAGAGTATTGTTTGGAAATTACTTTCTGTCGCCACAGGGTAAAATTAAATGGCAAGATCAATATGAACATTGAGCAATTGTATATACCATTGGCTGAAAAAGTTAGCAGAGTATTTTTTACCGTATTTAACTTTCGAAATAGTTTTAACACATTCCCTTTCTATATTGAATATAAGCAGCTGCTTTTTTTATTTTCACTAACAGACAAAATAATTAATAATATTTTAGCTACACATTATCCAAAAACGAAATGTAATAGATATTTACCGTTATTGCACCGTTGTAAGAACAACTGAAAATTTTTGAAATCTTTACTGCGATCTCTTCTTACCGTCAATGCATTTTATACTCGCAAGAATTACTGCTCTTTTCATATATCAATAAAAGAATATCGTCGTATTTTGTTTTTACTCTCCTCGGAACTCAAGTCCCTCCATGCCACAATCACTTCCTTACCAACTTTGTCCCAAGCTTTGTCCATAATATCGTGACGCATATGGTTCTGACACATTGCATTCCACAATTACTCACTCTTCTCGATACCCACAATCAATTTCCACATGTCGAACATTTTTACAAAATCTTTTGACTTGTACTCGCGAAGTTACCCATGCCACGACTATTTAGCAAAATCTTAAAAATCGGAAAATGTGACAGAATTCATAAGTCACAATGATTTACCAACTTTGCTTTTAGCCACGATATACAGAAAATTCTGTATATCGTGGCTTTTAGCAACTTGAAAACTGAAAAATCGAAAGAGCTCGCTGAGTTTTTCAGCCCATTTGATTGCATGTATATCGATTTTCCTAAATTCAGTATACTGAAACTCCGGATAATGTGACATCCGCCTAAGACAAGGAAAAAAACGAATTATACATCATCACATGTTGATGTTTCAAAGTTCAATATTAATTGTGGAAGCTTTCCAAGGAGCCATATTTTTCAAACTGTATGAGGGTAATATAAACTTTTTTTATATCGACTTTGACGCCAAGACGTTTCAGCTTAAGATGACCTCACTCCACTGTGTGCTCAAAGTGCAACCCATCTTGCGGCGTTTTGTACACCTTCTTTTTACAAAATATTAACCGAAAATGTCATAATAACTATTTCTGTCACACCAGGTGGGAAGGACTTTAGACCGGGGCGAAATATTTGCAACCGTTTGCTTTGCAAAAATTTCGTTAGTTGCGATGTATACCTACGTCGAAAAGTGACAATCCCCCCACAATGACGTGCAAAATTAGCAATTTATTACTTACCTTGGCTACGTGTACGGATTATTTCGCATTGGTACGGTAAGTCGGGGGCACCGATATATGGGATAACTGAAGGAAAGGTTGACTTTCGTCATCTTATAACGTAGACAGACTGTGGCAGACTGACATTGGCAGTTCCTCAGTGTGAGTAAAGATCATGGCAGAGTTCAATAAATTAATAAAAAGCTATCAAGAAAATTTCACAGTATATTTTCTGTAGCTGCCAAGCTGTTAACAGAAGATTTTTTTGCTTCAAGAGGCCAAAAAGAGAAGAAAAGCTGAACGAAATATTTCATGATCAGCTGATGTATGCCACTGATGACTTTATTGAATAATCTTTTGACTTTCCAATTAATTCGGTTATTTTAAATAACAGTAGGTGGCACTGCAATGCTTACTATGTTTGTCATTCGTTTTGTAACGCACAGAAATAATGCTAGTAGAAAAAATGGGTTGGGCACCCAGTCATAATATTAAAAGTTATTTTGATTTTTGCAGGGCCGTCTGTCCGTCCGTCCGTTTGTCCGCCTGTCTGTTCGTCCTCACGACAGATCCAGAGCGCGTTCACTAACAGAGGTGAAATTTTGCACACGGGCTTTAAAAAAAAATTAATTTAGTTCCGAAAATGGGACAAATTGGGTAACTCCTTCATAGGGTTGCCATACACAAAATTCACTTTTATTATATATTTGTACAGTGCCTGAGAGCGCGTAGACGTAGAGATCTGAAAATTTTTAAACTGTGTTTCCATAGTAATAGTAAATAAGGAGTAAGAAAATTGACTAAATCGGGGAACCCCGTGTTGGTGTTGCCATACAAAAATTTAGGTTTTTTACGTATACTGTAAAAACTATTAGTCCTACTTGTTTTTTTATTGTACTGGAAAGTTCTTCAGAATATGGGATCCTTGAAATTGGATATAATTATTTTTTGTGTCCGATAACTGTTTTAGAAATATAGTGAAAACCGGCTTCAAAAATTAAACTTGCACCATACGAAATTACATATGGGCATTCAGCTGCGTATCATAAGAATTAGTCTTAGACCAGTTCTAGTTTTTTAACTTTTTTATATTTACTCTTTCTATGAAATCACTGTGTGCAGGCAGTATCGAAATATGTACTGAAGAATGAAATTTTTGAATGGTAACCCTAGGAAGGACTTTCCCGATTTGACCCATTTTTGAGCTTAATTTTACTTAGTTTTTAATCGTCCATGTGCAATATTTCAGCTATCTAAGAACACACGTTGCCGAGCTATCGTGCGGACGGCGCGGCGGGCAGACGGACGGACAGACAGACTGACGCACGGACAGACAGACGGACAAACGCACATGCAAAAATCAAAATATCTTTTAATACATAGGTGTGCAATCCATTATTTCTATCCATTACAAATGGAATGACAAACTTAGTATTCCTATTCTATGATTTTATCATCTAGGAGGGTATAAAAAATCCCAAAATACAAAGTGTACATTGTTGATTGAATAACTGAGCCGTTTATTTTGAAAGTAGCGAAGTCCATTTGGGTATATTGTTTCTATTTTCTTCAGACTCCTTTAATAAATATAATTGAATAATAAATGTTTACTATCTTTGACTTCAAAACACTGAAAAGTTCACTCTTAGCTCCTAAAAATATTTTTAAATTATTTTATTTTTAATTTACTTAAACTAAAATATTTCGATATTTTATCGTAAAACAAAGTAGATTTACGCCCCTTTCAGAATAAATAGCTCCTAAGATCCAAAGCTCAAAAATAAAATTATAAAGAAAATTACGCTTGAGATATATAATAAAAATTACTATTTGTTCCTTTCATTGTTATTACCGGACATTCACGTTAATTTGACATCTCAGTCACTAGCATTGGTGCAATTAGTCTTCCGAAATATTTTTTTCAAAATACCCTTTCCCATCGAATTTTCGTAAGATTCACATAGAATTTTACCCAACCTAAAAAAGAATCAAGGGATCAAGCAGGAAAACAAAAAAAAGGATATTTTTACACGCTTTATCATCCTTGCAAAGTACGCCAAATCTGAAGGGGTTGATTTAAAAATCGATTGAATCGCATACATTCCATGAATCTGTTGTAAACAACAAAAATTTTCCATCTAATTTAATAATGATTGGATGTGAGGTGCCATGTTTTTTAGTCCCATGAATATCATTATTTTCTGAGTAAAAGTAATTTATAATTGTTGAACAACCATAAAGTCCTAAAAGCATGGAATATGGTAGCTATTTCATAAGTGCCTTAGTCATGTCGAACATAAAGTTCTTACTCGTATGTTGTTAATAATTAGCCAGCACAGGACGACTAGACTCATTCTATACCATGCACATAATGGACATAATCCCTTGGTATTTAGTATAAGTTTTAAATGGAAAATGGTACTCATTAGGTAAGGTGCAAAGGTGTTGAACCCATGAAATGAAACAAACTTTTTGGGTTATTCACATATGTAAAACTTTTGTTGCCCATTAATTTTTATGCGTGCGGGTGCCTGTCTCATTTTTGAGGAGATTTTCAAAACTTGACTTTTCCATAGGAAAATCACGACGGAGCCAATTAATAAATGAATTGGAGAAAAACCATTTTTTATTCCAGACGCACTAGAGCTTCAGTAGAGAAAACTCAAGAAATAATTTTGCTAGTGTCAAAAAATCAATCAAATTTCGTGACTTTACAATTAAAAAAAAGTCATATCTCGAGAATGAAGCAACCGATTTTTTGAGGCCAGCCATTCCCTTTAACTCGTACACGAATTTGTCTATTTCTTTACTATTTTCGACACTCTCGTAGACCCACTTTTCGTCATCACTGCGAGCTGAAATTTGGCACACAGGTTCATGTCGCGTGACAATTGAATCCATTAAAATTTGAACCGGAAATTTCCATGGAAAACCCGGAAAATCGGGAAAAATCATTTGAAAATTTGGTACAAATTTGATTAGTGATAAATCCGTTTCAGGAAAAATGCAGTTTTCCGAAAAATTTTCCGGAATTTTCCGACTATTCCGGAAAATTTTCTGGAATTTTCTGGAATTTTCCGAAATTTCCGGTAAAAAAGTTTTCTAAATTATGCAGGATCAAGTTCCCTATTAACTGGCATCATTACTTTCTCACAGACAATGGTGAAAACTTGCAGAAAAAATCGAGGAAAATTCATGCAAAACGCTTTTCCGACCAAGGAAGCGTTTAAGTGTTTTGCAACCTAAGACAAAGTTGTAGAGCAAAATGAGTTGCATAATAATTTTTACTCGAATAAATTTTTTGAAAAACTGGTAAATCAGTGTCTATTCAGCCGTCATAAAATTGTTTTAAAATATCTCCATGCAGCACGTAATAACAATTTAGTTAACGTGAAAAAGGCAGAAAATAAAATAAGTAAAAAACGAGTTTTCAAACAAAACTGAGGCCAAGCCGCATGAAAAAGTAGAAAATAAACTTTTTTTCACACACAGAGGTGGACTCAGATTTTATTCGCTGACAATCACCGATATATTTCAGTATGATCAATCAGAGGTAATAAGTGATTTGATTCATGAAGAGAAAGAATATTCAAGAGAAATGTCCCAATCAAAAGATCTGAGTCCACCTCTGTGTGTGAAAAAAAGTTTATTTTCTACTTTTTCATGCGGCTTGGCCTCAGTTTTGTTTGAAAACTCGTTTTTTACTTATATTATCTGATTTAAATGCCAAATTAAGCTTCTTTTTGTTAACAATAGTATTTTTATAGCCTACATGAAATCATAGGGTATACTAAGTTTGTCATTCCATTAGCAAGGCACAGAAATAATGCTGGTCGAACAAAATGGGTTGTGTTGTATATTTTGGGGATCACTTTAATAACACTCTATTACTTCTCGTTGTCTCCTTTTCGTTTCACACTCTTTCTTTATTTTCCACTTTTTTCTTAAAGCTCTTCTCTTCGTACCGAAACTTTCTTTTGTTTTTACATGATAATTCTCTCCTCTTTTACCGCGAAGTCGGTCTGCAGACTTTGAGACCCAACTACCGCAGCTAAGTTTAAAAAACGACTCCGCTTGATTCAATCCCTTAGTTCATGGTCGAAAAATGCGTAATTAGCCTTTTCAACCCTTGATAATTACAATAATGGAATCTTATGGAGTGGCCTGCAAATTTACCACATTATGCGCTTTCCTGTTCTCATCCGTGAACCGACGGAATCCATTATCGCAAACACATTAGACTTTAGTGCCGATGCACAATTCAAAAATAGTGCTACGAGAGCATTATTTAGATAAGATGAGTAACGAACTGGGTTTTTGTGTAATGCCGATTGTTTGGCTTTAGTGATCTAAATTATAATGATATCGTACCTTTGTGCCATAATCATCAGATTTTCCACCCTTTTTAAGATGTGCCATTATTGAAGAAACTAAATACAATAGTCTTAATAAAAAATATTATATCTATTCACTACTAAGTTTGTTTATCCAAAGGTAATTATAAATTGGGTGGATTATTTTAAATTATGGATTGAAACGCTTTTATTACTTTGACGTTCTATGCTTTATTAAGGAAATGCAAAACAAAAAATATATGTGGTAAAAATAAAAAAAACTTCAGTATTCTGCATTCTTCGGCAAAACACAAGTAGTGCTGATCAATTTTAACTGTTACTACTGAAACCCTAAACTATTGTAAAAATGACTATGACTTCTTATTATTGCATTTGTTTTTAATAAAAACTTTAAATTGTCGCTTTTTTTTATCAAGTATTGATGTTTGATGTTTCTGTTTTTTAGAGATCGAATACAACTGTGATAAACGGTTTTCAGAATATAGACGCTCATAACTGTAGCGCGCTTGGTACGTCGTCTGGTCAAAACGGTATTTGAGCTCTGTAAAGGAAATTTTAAGGAATTGACAAAAATGCTGGTTCTATTCGTTCTGGAGAAAAGGGAAAATTTCAAATTCTTTTATATCCTTGAAATATAGTTTACAAAAATTAAAAAAATCCAAACTATTAGTGTGGTATAGAAAGTCTGTGGCAGACCCTTTACTAAATAAAATCTAGTCTAATATTAAATGCTAAAATACTCACGTAAACGACATGGAAACATTAATTACCTGAAAAGAGAAGGAAATTTATTAATAAATGTATAAATAATAATTAATTTATGGGAATACAAATATTTTTGCTTAATTAAAAAATTCTGGATCGTCAATGACTTCAGATAACATCTAGCTCTTCGAATTTTGGTGAAGATTGTTTTTGTGTTTTTGGAAATTTAACAATTGTGTAAAAAATTTTAGTTCCATTCATTCAATACAAACTTTAGTAAAAATTGTTTCACATTAGCCGTATGAGACACAAACATATGCTTTTTTATATCTCTGTTATATTAAGTTTATCTCTTTTCGTGAATATACCTTTATACTGCTGGTATACTATTCTATACAAATGCAGTAGTAGTTTAGACCTTATTGGTAAATTCGATCGATCGAATTGATTCGAATTCGGACATGGAAACCATGGTTACTCATTTACATTTTAGCCAACGTATTACAACTGAGGTCCCCTTAATCACATAAAAATCAAAAGACATTTAATAAGAAAAACAAATGTTAATTTTATGAAACAATCTAAAAATGTATATAAAAAAAAATAGTACGTTGCTAACCAACCAATTGTACTATACTATCCAATAGCGGCCATACACTAACAGTCCTCAGCTGTACAGTCTTATTAAAGAACGTCCATATACTCGTATACCTACTTGCCATCGTGGCATGAAGCAAAACTACATACTGCGTAAGTGTGCCGGCCAGTCACAAATTTTCAATTATGCGTAAGTTGACTTTGCCGTTCGTATGACATATTTCTAATTATTTCTATTGATACAAATTATTTGAATAGTTGTAATATTACTGAAAGGATAGATTTCACACCAAAATAGTATTAGGCTCTCACATATCTAGTTAATGTATTAGTTTTATGCATGTATTTGATCCTTATATTTAAATGGATACAGTTTATCCTTTGGTCGTTTGCATTATGCTTTTGTACAAAATCCGGATAAGAATTGACAGTTTTTGGTATAAGAGATGCCGATATCCGTATATTTGTTAGATTTTATATAAATAATTGGATTCGTGCAAAAATGTGCACCGTTTATACCAATTTTTTAATCGTGTAGCTGGCTATTACCATGGTTACGTTCGAGATGGTTTTGAATGATGTATGAGCGAACCCTCAATTATTTAGAATATTGTGTATGGCGTGGTATGATTGGAGCCCTATCCAGAAACTGTATTTATGAAGAATCAAGCGTGACTTTCGGAGTCATCGATAGTTCTGTCGACGAGACCTTTTAGGCGGGGCCTGGTGGAACGGTGTACTTGGAGCACTGAAAATCGTATCCCTTGTTTATCCAGACGGCGCAAACAAACAAAAACTGCAAATGGATAGGCTTTTTAATAATTCTTTTTTTTTGTATTTGTTTTCTTTTCTAAACAGACCTTGGGGTCTCTCAAGGTAGACCAAAACAAATAAACGGCTTTTTCTACTACTCCTTTTCCAAAAATTTTGTACTAAATCAACCTATCTAGATTCACGTATGCTTACCTAGTGACCTTTATTTACGAATTTCTTTTATAGGTAATGCCATATTTGGCTTATTTAATTACATTTTGATCTGTACGTCATTCTACTTACAGGTAAAAAAACATGTCGACAATTTTTCATTTTCTATATATGTTTTCAATTTTACGACTATTTGTCTCTTTTATAAACCGAAACTATGAATTCAAGTTCTATTTGGTGAGGTTATGTTAAATTTCTTGAATGGATGTTTGGTGGGGCTCACTTGGATGCCCTGGTTGGAGAAAGACATGGGCAAGATAAGCCATTTTGTTACAGTATAATAATATAGGTCTTACGTTGCTACAAAGGTGGGAACGGGTCCCATAAACAAAACTGCCCATTCTCCTTTCTTCATTAAAAAACATGTTCGATAAAACCAAATGAGATTTATACATATTTTATAATTTTCGCATGAATGCAACATTCTCCCCAATTTTACTCCAAAGGCGCTTTGCAAAATTTTGGTAAGAGAACTCTTTTTAATTTTACGATTTTGTAAAGCTGTTTCACTTTGTTGAAGATTTTTTGAATTAAGTAAAATCAATTTTACTTCAGAAAGAACCATGGGTATTTAATTTATTAGGGGAAATATGATATGTTAACGTATATTTTTATCAACTTTGATATTCAAAGCTCCTTGAAATTTAATATACGAAATTCCTCAGGTATTTCGAAATTTTCTGTATGCTAAGGAGCGTTGTGATCCTTCGTTACTTATGTTTTTAAGTTGCTGATTAATTTTTGTTTTATTTATTTAGGAAGTTCTTTGTTGACAAAGTAATTGTATGCCTTTAAGAAAGTATCAAGAAAATTTTCAGGAGGGTGTCACGTATATAAACCTTCCCTGAAGTTACTTTTCCCAAAGAAATTATGTTTTCCTTGTTTTATTAAAGCACTGATATGAATTGTAACTCAGTGGAATTGGAATTTGATTACATGTATATTTATATTTTGTATGTATGTCATCAAAAAGAAGAAAAAACACTTTCAAATTAGCTAAATCAGGCTGAACACCTTTGTGATAGGTAATTATGAATTTGAACGACCTCCTTTTTAAAATTGAAATGTGAAGTCATGAGATAAGGAAATTGAGAACCTCCAGCAGAAGTGGTATTTATACAACAATCTTTCCACAATCTTCGTAATTGTTCATCTTCCTCTTTCCGCGTGTCGGAAATATCAAAGCGATTTACTTGCGACAAAACGAAGTATGCAAAAATAGCTCAAAATGCCTTAAATGAAAGAAGTCACACTTTCGCAATTTCTGTAGATGCTTCCAGTGAAGATAACTAGAATGCATTTCCTTTAAAAAAAACTTAGTTAGTTGGGATAAAATTGTTAATTTACTTTTCGCTGCCTTCAGAAACTTTTAAATTAATGGTGACTTGTAGCGTGTGCTTTCTCGAACAAATTAACCTTTAATTAATAAATTCATCATCCGAAAGTGGAATTTTAATATTCTGCAAACTTAACTTCCTGACAAGGGATATTGATAAAATACTATAGTACAGAAAGAAACAACCAATCAAAATCTACATGGGTTATACCACAGGACTTCTGAAGCTAAATATTTAGAAGCATTATCCAACTAAGATTTGATACTAGTATGAAATGCTTAAACAGAAGTATTTAATTGCAAAATGTTGTCGCTTTACTTACAAAGTATTAAGGAAAATAGTAGAATTATTTGCAATAATACCAATCATCTTTTTCAACCTATTGAAAAGATATCCGACCGAATTTATATCAAATGAATTTTGGATTAAGACGTGATTTTGCATCACCTTTTATCATTGCTGAAGTAACATTGTCCAAATATTGGAGCAGAATTTAAAAAAATTAATTGATGTCAATATGTCTCTTTCTGTGGAATGTCTGTAAAAGCTAGAATTATCTCCAACGCATTATGTAATCGAATGCAATTATGAAAACGTTTTGAAGGAATTTTCTTTGCTGACGGGAACCGCAAAATATGATTACGTTATCACTAAAGAACAGTTTCCCTTTTGTCGGTAAAATCGGAAGGAACAGGACAGCTGGTAGGATATTTTATAGAAATCTTGGACGACTTAATATTCTTTGCAACGTTCTTAATAAACCCTCTATAAAAGTAGTTATAGAGGGTTTAATGAGAAAATTGCAGAAAATGAGTGGAAAAAGTTTCCAAACTCCACGGAACTTCTGACCCGATGATTGGTGGGAATATCGCAGTCGGCTTCAATTGTTGATCGGCGGATTTGCGTAATCTCTGATCGTTGAAATTCGTTCAAAAACCGAACGAGGCGGTTGTTTTTCTCTTGTATTTAATAATTTTGATTTGAATCGTAAAAATAAAAAGTTTTTCTACAAATTTTTCTATTCCATCTGATGGATTCTAAATATTTCAAGTTCAAGTTCACCATTGGACAAGATCAAAAAATAAGTAAAAATCACATACATATTATGTACTCTCAAAACCATTTGGCTAACGAACAAAATAATAATGGAAAACATTTTTTTCTTTGATCCCATTGCCAATGGATGACTATAAGAGACAACAAATCCATTTGACAGAACGAAAATTTCTATAATTATAACACCATCGCTAGTGTGCAGGACGCAGCTATCAATGGGACAACTTCAGATTGTCAACTTTGTCTTTGATTATTATTTAATCACTCTATGAAGAGATAATTAAAACAAAAAATCACTGAATTTTATTTTGTTAAGAAAATTACCTCAAATCAGTCGGAATTAATTAATATTCAGACAATTTTATGGGAGCTATAAGTACACCTATAGCACATATTGATAAAATGTCTACGTTAACACCTGCTGATAAGCTCTTCACAGAAAATCAGTAGATGACTGCGCTTTTCGGTGGGCAGATCACTCTACACCATAGTGATCTACGCCTAAATAAAGGGAGCCGCCAAGGCAGATATTTTTTAGTTATCAACCGAGAGTCACCCAGTACAGACCACCAGAGACCAGCTTATTTTCCGCCAGTAAAGTACAGACCAGTAGACCAGTCAAATCCGCCAGTCGGATAGAGGAAAGTATAACAATAGGAGCGGCACCAGACCACCGTAGGAATAAACAGACTAGAAGATTTGAAACAAGTGTAATAGTGTTAATAATCTAGAAGATAGAACTAAGTGGAAAAGAAATACATTTATAATAACATTAGAGGTAGATGTGAAAACTGTGTATCATAGTACTTAAGTAAATAAATGACTATTGAGGTGAATTAATAGTATTCTAAGTGTATTATTTCAACGTCGTGGAACCTTGCCCTGGACGACTCCTGACTACCCATTGCATTCACAATACACCCGACGTTACATAAATTTGCCGCCCGAGCTGTTCGTAGAATCCAAAGAAGACGACCGGCTGTTCACCGAGTACCTAGAAAGCTGTACACCAGAAAAGGATATCAATAATATAGATCTGAGAAGAAATTACTCTACTAGAGCCCCAATAAAGACGACCAGACCGACAAAATGACCACTGAGAAAACTGCCAGCTGGGTTTACACACTACAAAAGGAAGAACTAGTGGAAGAGTTATTCCAACTAGGATTAGGTAGCTCAGGAACAGTTTATGAGCTAAGAAGAAGACTGAGTAAAAAAATCCAAGAGGAGAAGAGACTCCAAGAGCTAGGGAATAAGCTTACTGCCACACTAGCTAGCGTTAACATGACTACCATCACGATCACTACAACAAGCAGCAGATTGACAACAACTAGTGCTCCGACCAGCATCATGCCAGTCCGCAATTATGACATACTAAGTTGTTAAACACCGACCTATGCTTTCCCCTCGACGACCACGAATCAGCCATCAGTTAATGCAAGAGGAATCGAAATATACCAGATTCAGAAATCATGGACAAAGTGCGAAAGTGGAACGTGAAATTCGATCAAGGGCCAGATCCGCTCAACTTTTTAGAAAGGGTAGAAGAATTAGTTGAGTGCTACCAACTACCAGTAAATCGATTATTGGGAGCACTCCCGGAACTTCTATACAAAACAGCAATGACATGGTATAGAAACAACCGACAAAATTGGTCAGAGTGGAAAGAGTTTGTCCGCGATTTCGAAACGTTCTTCCTACCTCCACGTTTTGAACTCAAATTAAGTGATGATATTAGAGCTCGAATACAGAAGCCTACTGAAAAGGCAAGGGCGTATATTACTGCAACCTAGTCGCACCAGAAGAAAAATTATATCGTATTTACGAGAACTTACTACCAGAATATCTGTTATACATACATACGCCCTCGAGATTTTACCAGTCTAACCGAACTCATGAAGTTAGCCGAGGAGTACGAGCTGGTAAAAGAAGAAGAAAAGAAATTAAAACCAAGACCAAACACTCGAGAGGAGAATAGACCATTTCGAATGGTGAATACGGCAAACCCCGTGAGAATGCAGTATTCAAGAAACGAGTGTTGCTGGAGATGCGGACAGCGCGGACACACAAGAGTTAGTTGCAGGAATCCAGCAGTCTTATTCTGTTAACGTTGCGGAAAACAAGGCACACTTTCCAGAAACTGCCAGTGTAACCAATACGAACAGAAGAACCAGGGAAATGCCAACGGGATGCAAGGCCATAAAGGCGGCCCTGCATCTCCAAATATCAAGCCATGAGCCAAGAACCAGACCTTCGATATTTCCTCACACTGCGCATACACCAAAGAGACATCAAGGCTCTCATTGACACCGGGGCAGGACGGTCGTTTATAGGAGAGGAAATATTAACCGCACTAAGAAAAGCCAAAGTACCTCCCTCGAAATGTGAACTCCACACATCTCTAGCCAATGGTACAAAAGTTACCATCAATGCAGTCTATCATATACGGGTTCATTGGGAGAAGTTCAGTATAAACCACACCTTTTACTATAAGCCGAATTTGGCCGAGGCTGTCATTTTAGAAATGGACTTCCTACAGAAAACCAAAACCCAAATATCCATATGGGGAGAAGAAATTACACCCGAACCGCTCCCCCCACAAAATTTCTTGTATACCGTAGACACCCCAACTGAGCTAACATCAACGCAAGAACATCTATTCAAGGAATTACTGATGAATCATTTGCCGAGATTTGAGGCAATCACGAAGCCTACACATTTGACGTTCCTCCGAATCCACACGAAGAATGGCGCACCACTCAAACAACGATATTATCCAAGAAACCCCGCCATGCAAGAGGTGATCAGCACCGAAATCAAGGTATTGTTAGACACCAATAAAATAGAGCCGTCCAATAGTCCATATAGTTCACCCATAGTTCTCGTGAGAAAGAAGCAAGGAGGGTGGAGACTTTGCATAGACTACCGCCAATTAACCGAACGGTCTATAAAAGATGCATATACATTACCTCAAATAAATCACATTCTTGATAAACTAAAAGGAGCGAAATACATCTCCACGATTGATTTGAAACAAGGTTACTGGCAAATACCAATAGAAGAATCCAGCCGACAATATACGGCATTCACTGTACCAGGCAGAGGACTTTTTCAATGGAAGGTAATGCCGTTTGGACATCACTCCTCTCCCGCTACTTTTCAGAGGGTATTAGACCGAGTTATAGGCCCCGAGATGGAGATGCATATGGCTTGACGCATACTTGGACGATATAATCATAGTCACAAAAACATTCGACCAGCACATTTCGAAATTACGTGAAGTCTTCGAAAGACTGATAAACGCAAATCTGAAAATAAACGTAGAGAAATGTAACTTTTTGAAGAATGAGATAAAATATCTGGGACATATGGTAAGCGGGCAGGGCATACAAACAGACCCCGACAAGATAGAAGCCATTAAAGCAATACCACCACCAACCAATATCAAAGAATTGAGAAGGTTTTTAGGTGTAACATCATGGTATAGACGTTTCGTTAAATCCTTCTCCGAGCTCATAGCACCATTAAAAAAGCTGCTACGGAAACACAAGAAATGGCTATGGAGTGAGGAGCAGCAACAAGCATTTGAGACACTCAAGCACCAGCTCACAGTAGCACCCGTCCTGGCCTGCCCAGGTTTACCAGACCATTCACTCTCCAGACCGATGCAAGCCATAATGGACTAGGGGTAGTACTCTCACAAGAAATAGAGTGAATGAAAGTGTCATCGCATATGCCAGCCGCGCACTAAATGAGGCTGAATTTAAGTACTCCGTAACATAAAAGGAATGTCTTGCTGTAATATGGGGTATACGGAAAATGAGGCCATATTTGGAAGGGTACCAGTTCACTGTCTTTACCGATCATCAAGCTCTCCGATGGCTCCACTCCATAGAAAACCCCTCCGGAAGACTAGCCCGATGTACCCTAGAGCTCCAGCAGTATGATTTCCACATTAAATACCGAAAAGGCAAGCAAAATGTGGTAGCAGACGCACTCTCACGCTAACCACTAGCAGCTACTCCCCAGCAAGAAGTATACCTGATTACTCCAACCACCGATACACCTGAATGTTCCTGGTACAGGAATAAAATTCAAGCCATGAAAGACAAACCTGCAGCATTTCGAGATTATGCCATCATAGAAGAACATCTATATCGCCATTTTCACGACACGACTACCTATGCCGACAATGATACCGGTTCCGAATGGCAACTTTGCGTCCCGACATCTCTGCGAATCAGAGCACCGAAAGAGAACCATGACGATGTCACCGCCCGACATTTTGGAGTAGCCACAACAATTGCGTGAATAGCTAAAAATTACTACTGGCCAGGAATGTTCAAAGATATTGCCAGATACGTAAGAAGCTGCCCGTCATGTATAAAATACAAGCCTCTACAACAACAACCAGCCGGAAGAATGCATATGACAAAAGCTACAGAACCATTGCAAATAGTTAGTTCTGACTTTATTGGACCATTACCAAGATCCACCAAAGGAAATACAATGTTGCTAGTATTCCAAGACAAAATCACAAAGTGGACTGAGTTTCTACTTATTAGAGAAGCGACCACACCGGCTTTCGTCAAAGGCTTCAAAGAACGAATTCACGCTCGATATGGTTGCCCCAAAATATTAATCACCGACAATGGAAGGCAGTATACCAGCCATAATTTTACGCGAATGCTAAAAGACTTCCGCATCCAGCACCGGCTAACCCCACCATATACTCCTCAAGCTAACCCGAACGAGAGAGTCAATCGTGTTATAAAAACCATGATAGCACAATACATTGACCAAGACCAGCGAAAATGGGATGAATTTCTGCCCGAACTAATGCTAGCTCTTAACACCAGCCAAAGTGAAACAACTGGCTACACGCCTGCATTTCTAAATTATGGAAGAGAATTGCATCTTCCCACAACTCTGTACAGCGAACAGAATATCGACGACCCTAAAAATAGCACACCAGAACAGAACCATAAAAAACTGCAAGAAATATTTAAGCTCGTACACATCAATATGAGCCGGGCATTTACAAAACAGAGCCACCATTACAATCTCCGTCGTCGATTATGGTGTCCGAAGGTAGGCGAGTAAGTACTGAGGAATTAGAGGCATTCGTCTTCTCGTATCACAAATATCAATGCCAAACTGGGACCAAAATACGAGGGACCATCCGATGTAATCAGAATAATCTTGCCTGTAATAGTAGAAATAAAAAACAACACAACTAAAGCAATTGAGAGCCCATGTGAAAGATCTCAGAACTTATCACAACCGATTAAGTACCGTTAGAACTATTGATTATAAATACGGAGCTGCAAATCAAAATTCCCCAACAGTAAAAATGAGTTCAAAGCGAGCACCCAAAATTACCGACGCCAGAAAAATACTGGACAAGAAGAACCAGCAGATGAAGCTAGACCCTACAGCGAGGGCTAATACAAGACCGCTGAAGCCAGTAAAAGTGATACCAGGGAGATCGATGCCGAGCCGGGAGCTGCCCGTTGAAGAATTTGTCATAAAAGGCCCCATAGTGAAAAGGCAGATCTTCGAGACATGGCAGGAACATAAACAGAAGAGCCCTACAAGCGACACAACCCTGCACAAAATCAGTACGCCGACCCAACTTATGCACATCAACTAAAGAACCAGCAGAAAATCAGCCACGCTTCACTGTGACAATACCACGTGCACAACAGCCAGCCCCAGTCGCCACAGCCGCAAGAGAAAAACGTCCACAGATCAAACAGGCTTAAATACAAAATATCATTAAGAAGAGCAATACATCAACTCAACTGATAAGCGCTGAAGAACCAGCAAAAAACCAGCCACACTTCACTATGACAATACATCGTGAACAACAGCCAGCCGCAAGGGAAAAACGTCCGCAGATTAATCAGGCTGAAGTGCGAAATAACATTCAGAGCAGCAATACACCAACTCAACTGATTAACACTGAAGAACCAGCAGCAAAGCAGCCACGCTTTACAGTAACGATACCGAGCAAAAGACTACCATCCCCTACCGCCACAACCACTAGGGAAAGACGTCCGCAGGTCGATCAGGCAGAAATGCAAAATATTATTGAGCAACACGTAGAAATGCTACAGAGAATGCCCAATGGAAGCTCCTAAGACCAAGGCACTACCCCGTATTCGTCGCCGAACAGATGGCAGATATAATGTGCAGTATAAGGACCTGAAAGAGTTTCGAAACAGCAACCTAGTAAGACCATAAAACTAGTAATCATCTTTTGACTTAGCCACATGACCACCCATTAATTCAAACACATCCAGTCCCTACCAGATAAAATGTCCACGTGAACACCTGCTGATAAGCTCTTCACAGAAAATCAGTAGATGACTGCGCTTTTCGGTGGGCAGATCACTCTACACCATAGTGATCTACGCCTAAATAAAGGGAGCCGCCAAGGCAGATATTTTTTAGTTATCAACCGAGAGTCACCCAGTACAGACCACCAGAGACCAGCTTATTTTCCGCCAGTAAAGTACAGACCAGTAGACCAGTCAAATCCGCCAGTCGGATAGAGGAAAGTATGACAATAGGAGCGGCACCAGACCACCGTAGGAATAAACAGACTAGAAGATTTGAAACAAGTGTAATAGTGTTAATAATCTAGAAGATAGAACTAAGTGGAAAAGAAATACATTTATAATAACATTAGAGGTAGATGTGAAAACTGTGTATCATAGTAGTTAAGTAAATAAATGACTTTTGAAGTGAATTAATTGTATTTTAAGTGTATTATTTCAACGTCGTGGAACCTTGCCCTGGACGACTCCTGACTACCCAGTGCATTCACAATACACCCGACGTTACAAATCATAATTAAGTCATCTTGACTCGTGTTGCAAAAATTTTCTTCTTTGCTAGTTTTTTGTTAATTAACAAGCTTCACTACAGCGTTGTATTTTATTATTTTCATTACGCTCTCTAAGGATATGCCTTTTTCTATTCAGTCCCTGGGATATTGCAGAGTTATCCATCCCCATTATATAGCTAAGCTACTACCTAACAGCTTTGCCTTTTTTCCAGCAGTTTTATTTTATGCACTTTTCAATGCAAATATTTCTTTCTTTTCGATGCGGAAAAAATGCATATTCACTTGAGATAAGCAAGAGGAAGAATGTTAAGTTTTTAACAGTTTGAAATTATTCCATTTTTTATTTATTTTTTTTTAATTAAATGCAAAAATGTGTATGTATAGAGTTCTATATATATATATTTATGTATTTGTGTATGTAAATCGGAAAATAGTAATATTAATGTAAAAGCAATACACTTTGAATAAACTTTAGAAGGTTCTGTAAAAAGACAAAAGTACGTGTGGGTGTCTAATGGTACATTAATAGGTAACGACCTGGCTGAGCTAATCGATGGAGTCTCCTTTAGAGGTTATTAATCTACACGAACCGAGAAAGTGGTTAAGAATAATGAAATCCGTAATTATAAAAATGAGTAACTATTCCTCGAAATGCACCCATACAGCACAAAATTACCCAGAGATATCCCATTCATATCCTATAGATCCGATAACTTTCCTGGGAAAAACAGAAGCGTTCAGTATGTACTCAGGACTTTATATCTAGGAATTATTAAAAATGCCGCTTATTCCCTGGGATATTCCGTTTTACATTTTCTTTTTAAGCAGTTAAGAGCTGAATTAGAGCGTGTACAATCAAATAAGACATAATATTGAAGTAACTGATTTTTGGGGTTTAAATTTTTGTTTTTAAATACGTACCCATAAAAAATTCTACAATCCCAGAAAATCCCTTACCAAATCCTCAGATAATCCTACATCCCACGAGCATCTTAATAATAAACTAGGAAATCCTATATATGTTTGTAGGGGAAATTGAACTTTGAATGTGTTAACTGTGTTTGAGTACACCCACTTGAACTTCTGCTGGAAGAAAGGGGACGGGATTCTTTAGAGACGAGGCAACTGCGGACATTCGGCACTCTCAGCTATGTCCTAATTTGTTAATTGGGACCGGACGGGATTTCCCACTGACAATTTATATATCATAATAAGATTTCCCTTTTGCATACCATAGATATATTTATGAACATAGTATATCCATCTTGGAGAAATAGGTGAGATATCACAAGTCGGAAAAAATTAACAGTAACCAACCCCTTAAGGCTGAATAGTTTTCCAAGCATTTTGATCCCCTCTTATATTTAATTTTTGTGTTTCTGGAAATCTCATGTCAATAATTTATGGCTTGAGTCATAAGTCTGAAGGCTGCCACACATGTTCAGTTGTATCATTCATTTTACTTGCGCAGTCAAAAGTCGTAATGCAAGACTGAGCGTATGTGCCTACAACAAATTCACAGTCTTATTTAGTGTGTTCGGTCAATTGCTTGGCTTGAATTAAATCAGATTGTGTTTGATTGCTACATGTGTACAGTCTTATTGTTATTTTTAAGGGAATAAGCAGCAGTAATGGCCGATCTAAGATTAGTTTCCCGCGAATCTTTAAAGGAATTCATTAATTTATATATTATAAATATTTATATAAAAATGAAATCAAAAGAACCTACCAACAAGAATTGATCTATTGAGTCATCCCCTAAAATGGTTCGACAAAATCTAGCCATCTTACGAGTTCCTTGGGGTTAGCCTGCAAACCTTATTTGAAGAGATAAATATTTCTCCAGCGATTTGCAACCTTAACACTGAATGCACGGGGCTCTATCCTCGTCTTCGCATCTCAAGAAATCTGTCGTGTTATATTTAGCATAATTTTCTTCAACAGTTTAAAATCAATTCATTGAATACACGCGATAAGTGCCATCAAGTTTGGGCAGTATAAAACAATGCATTCAATTAACACTCGCTGAATACGACCCACCTGACCTACCAGCTTTTATCTCTGGTTTCATTATACTACTAAAGAAGTTACATAATGAATCCAAGTCATTTGCGAAGTCTCGTGTACATGTGGCGCTAATAGGTCTCAGGAGTCTCGTAATTTCTGAAGCAAATTAAATTAATTTCATGGCGTTACACGAGGGATTATATTGTTGCTTTGTTATTAAGAAGAAAGCTGTGTATCCCCAGGGTGGCATGAGTGGAGCCCAAATGAACTCTTGATGTACTTATGTACATAACACGGCTTTGGTTATGTGCTTTATGACTATATTAATCCCGGATTATTGAAAAGATATCTTCTGAATAATCGTCGCAAAAAATTCCATAAGAGTTTTTCATTAGTGTGATAATTGTGCGAAAATTGTTTCTTTACGCATTTTTTATATAAATTTTAAATGATAAAAAAAATACGTATGAACATGAATTTTTTTCCGTTTTGTTGTTTGAAAAGTTTTAAAGCTTTAATTAAATTAATTGCAATTAAATAGAATTTTTTTACTTAATTTCATGTGTTTTTTTCATAAGCTTCCTTGGTGCTATTAAAAAGGTAAAAAACGTTGAACAAAATTTATAGCTTTATAAGTTCAATAAAAAGGAAATTTATGTATTTACAAAATATTTGTTAGTGGAAGAAACTGTTGAGCACATCTCTATTTAGTGTTGTCAAAAGAAAATGATTTAAAATATTTAAGTGTGACGCTTTTAGGAAAGTTGTACAAAAGATATGGATGTTGTATACCTAAAAAGGTTTAAAAACGATAATTATAATTAATAATTATCATTTTTAAAAAATTGGAGAATATTTAATTTTCATAAATAGAAATAAGCTAATCATGCTCAAAACATGGTTAGCTTATCTCTCTACAAGGCGAAGAAATTGCCATTAGCAATTTCTTCAAATTCCTTTGCAACAAATAAATATTTTTCCACAAAACAACTTGGGAAAAATAAAAGTTTTGAGTTTCATCTCAGGTCGTTTCAATAAAAAAAAGCCCCACGGCAAATTTTACCTTTAGTAAGATTTGTCGTATATAGATACGATATGTATGTACATATATACATTGCTACGTACGTTTGTCCGCTCGGCAGGATTTGCCTGCGAATGGTACAAGGCAGTGTATTTAATTGTTGTCGCAGACGACAATATTAGGGACACCGAATAGTAAGAAAACACTATCCTCCAGAGCTTTGGATATTGTTACTGTGGTCGCCGATCGTAGCGCGAAGAGCATAGGAAATTTGCTGAGTTGATCGACGACAGTTAAGATGTACACGAAACCACGTGTGCAGCGACGTAATGGCCCAATTAGGTCTACACAAATGGTTTCCCAAGGTTTCTCCGCGATATTACGCGTGGCCATAAGACCTGCTTTCTTCTTTAACACCGGTTTAATAGCTTGACAAGTGAGACAATTTCGAATATAGGCAGCCGTATCTGCCTTCATTTTAGGCCAATAAAAACTTTGAGAGAGTCATTTCAGCGTTTTCTGAATGCCGCAATGACCAGAGGTGGGTACATCATGAGCTTGATAAATCAATTGCTTTCTCTTTTCCTTGGGAATTACCTGTTTCCAGTGATCTGATTCTGTGGCGAGCTCCGAGTATCTTGGCTCGTAATGCTTTAAAACTAATCCCTCATCTAGTTTCCAGTCAGGATATTTATCTGGGCTGTTTTTAAATTTCTCTACCATATTACCATACCACTTATCTTTGTTTGCTGGGTCAACCGAGACGAGATCTATAAAAGGGACCGACCGCGAGAGCCATCGGGTAAGAGGTGTTCCTTACCTTTTCTATGTACCACCTCGAAGTTGTACTGCTGCATCCTCATAGCCCACCTTGCCAATCTGCCCGTTGGATCTTTTAAGTTATGCAGCCAAACCAGAGAGGCATGATCAGTCACAACTGTGAGTGGTAGAGTAATTTCTCTCACATTTATTGAAGACTCAGATATGATATTTTTTTTCCTGACCATCTATAGCCTGGGTGAGTGCTGCACCTAATCCAAACCCAGATGCATCGGTATGTACTATAAAAGGGACGTTAAAGTCGGCACATACGAGTATCGGAGCACTAACTAATTTATTTTTAAGATACTTAAATGTGTCTTCACATTCGCTTGACCATTTAAAGTTTCTGTTTTTCTTCAAAAGATCCGTAATCGGAGAAAGTAGTGCCGAAAAATTCGGTATAAAGCGACGCTACCAAGCTACAGATTCTATAAACCTACGGACGTCTGACACTGACTTGGGACTAGGTATCTCTAGGATACATTTAACTTTTTCCGGGTCCACTTGTAAACCATTCTCCCCGACTAAGTAACCCAAATACCTCAATTCGGGTCGACAGAACTCACATTTTTCAAAATTCAACTTCAATCCAGCCCTATACAACTTCTCTAGCACTTCCTGCAATACACGTTTATGAGCCTCAAATGATTGCGTAACTATTATTACGTCGTCGAGGTAAACAAAAACATGCTCCTCCAAGCTCTCTGATAATACTCGATCAATAAAGCGCTGCCACGTCGCTGGTGAGTTAGTCAATCCAAAGGGCATCCGAAAAAACTGAAATAAACCGCGTCCTGGGACTGTAAATGCAGTATATTGCTTTGAATTCATTGCCATAGGGATTTGCCAAAACGCGGATTTGATGTCTAATGATGACATGTATCGTGCGTCCCTCAATTTATCTAGGGTTGGCGACACATAAGGTAACGGATAGGCATCTTTCTTGGATACCTTATTCAACTTACGAACGTCAACGCAGAAGCGGTAACTTCCGTCTTTCTTACGAACCATGACAATCGGTGAAGACCATGCACTACTCGATGGTTCGACTACACCATCCTCCAGCATTTTATCCAGTTCCTTATTGATCACCTGTTGGATCGCTGGTGACACGGGGTAATAACGCTGCTTTATAGGAGCGGAGTCTATTGTAATAATGTGCTCGACTTGTGAGGTACATCCCAGACACTTACCCATTCTGTGCTCGGCTTCGCGGACCATTTCATCAAGTTCATTTTTTTGCTTTATCGATAATTTGGACTGGCTCTCTAAAGAATTAATACTAACTTGACCTTCATTGGTTGTAAACCCCCATGTATCATCACCCAAATTCACGCATATGCCCATTTCATTCCAGAAATCGATCCCGAGGATTATGGTGTGCGGCAGTTCGGGTATAACTAAAACTTTCAATTCTTTAACACGGCCTTCTAATTTAATCGGTACGTAAATTTCACTTAAAATCTTCACTTCCTTCCCATCAGCTAGTTTTACAGATGGAAAACCCGAATTATTTAAATTTAACCCCATATTGCAGAGTAATTTCCACCCAGGAGCCCCTACAACTGTGTTAGATGCACCAGAGTCGAGTAGACCTAAAATCCTCATATTGAATATAGAGATGGCTAGATATGGACGCTTGTCATTCTCTGCATGTGCGAAGATGTGATCCAAGAAGGTCAACATTGCTTCAGCATCCTTCTGAAATCTAGTAATAAATGATCTACTATCGGCTGTCATCAACTCCTCACTTACCACTGCGACGTTCTGAGAATTACGTGAGCTGGAGTCGCCGCTTAACGCCGAGCTCTGTTCCCGTTTCCCGGTTCCGATGCCCTTCTATTCTCATCTGGGTTCCTGCCATTATTTCTACACACTTGGTTTCTTCGATATCCTGGATTATTGCCACAATTAGGATATTGCAGACGTACTACGCCCTGAAGTCCACACCCATAACATTCTATGCTTCTGCTACAGAATTTAGCCATATGACCTTCGCGGCCACACTGAAAACATTTAGGACGTGTCGACGATTAGTAAGATTAGGAGATATCTCTGAGACAGTGGGCTGACTTGGACTCCTCTTTTCCTTGCGTGCGTCTCTTAATTTCATCGAGCAATCTATCATCATAATCAGCGGGTAAAAATTCTTTTCTCAATTCGCGAACAAGATCTCACCATGTCTGGAATTGACGCTTGTTTGCACGGTACCATATGAGTGCTCGGCCCGTAAATAAATCTACGGCCGAACGAAATAGTTGAGATTCGTTTACCGCCCTAGCTTCGCTTAGTTCCAACACCCGTTCTAGAAACGAATTCAATGATTGTCCGTGCTCTCCGGAGAAATGGACAACCCCATTTAAATACTTGAACTCTTGAGTTTGAATGTTAGACAGTCGTAATTTCAGCTGTATCAACTTGCTCAGAATATTCGGAGTCTATGTCCCCGCCATTTGCTTTGTCTTGCAGTCACCCTAAAGCCGAAACCAACGCACTCTTTATAAGACTCTTCTCCTTCTTTTCTCCGTCGTCCGTTGCGATACTTCTACTCAATCTAGATAAAGCCCATTCTATCTTGGTCAATACCTTCTTATAATCCGGCGAAGAGGAATCTCCAGCAAAACTAGTAACTAGTACCTTTATTTCTTCTATTATTTTCTCCAATGCTTCCTTATCTTCGGCGAACTCGAATGGATATGGATCTACCAACAAACATTGGCCCGATTTTCTCCTTTTAACGCGGCACGCAGGCTTACCCTCATATCATCTACTTTACCTATCGGAAGTTCCCTGATGAATATCTCATAGGAGAGCTCCTCCTGATTCAGTCGGTTAACCTCCATCCCGTTGGATTAATTGAACTATGTGAATACTTGAAATAGAGGTTCTATATGGTTCCGACCCGTATAGATATAGCGTTCTGAAGGTACGTAAGTCGAATACAAAAGAAATGATACGCAAACCAGTAACCTTTACTACCGCAGTACGCTCTCGCGGGGCAATACTTTCACACTTAGTAATCGGTAATAATGTCAGATCTTATTAGGATGAGCCGTATTCTCTTCCCGACAAATTGACTTAATACTAAGGGGATTAACGACAAGTCCCTAAAGAAAACATTCTGCAAAATAGTATCCGAATTCAAGGTTTAGAGTTACTTGCTCTTGTCGTTAATATTTGTTAAAACTTGTTGGGTTTTTTTTCCTTTTCGAACCGTACTATGAGTTGTTAAATATCCTTGGCGTAAACTTAAAATAACTGTGTGATCACTAGTTAATCGACAGTATAACCCAAGCAACCTAATTTTGGTTCTATATTGTTGGAAGTAACTCTTACACATGCGTATGTTATTTCACCCTGATCTGAGCGGAATAACATCCAGCTTCCTTCGCAGAAAACTTCTTCCCAGAATATATTAATATATCTATAGAATAATCGAACCTTTAATAATACACCAAATTAATAATAGGAATGGATCGATTATAATTTCGGAATTGCTAAACACCGATCTTGTACGAGATGTGTTATATATGTATTGGTGTAACTATGAAATTAATTTATTTATTTTCAACCTACGCAGAACTTGTTATATATTCGGGGAGTAAATCCATTTATTAAACCTTCCCCATTATAAGCATAGTGGTTGCCCTAACCACATACAAAGAAAAGTAATCAAATGTAAATTCATGTACTATATTCGTTAAAAATGCCACTTATATTGTTCAATCACCTTCATCGGTCGTATACATAAAGTACCACGTAACCACCAAATTAACTTAAACCTAGTTGCGTATTACTCGGAAATAAGAAAAATTGCAAACATTATTCCACTAATACTTATAACCTACGAGACCAATTACTACCTGGAACCATCTCCCATTGAAGACTGACTTATATTGGTTTTTTTTCTCTACTTTTCATAGTCCTTCAACCTCTGCACGGACAAGAAAATATTCTAACATTACTTCAAGACCACTATCGTGTATGAAACCATGCAACTGAAGATGGATGGAAGGTACATACGCCTATACCTGATGGACTTGCTTTTAAAGTACGGTATCATATATATGTATAGAAAACGGTCTTTTAAAACTTACTATGGGCTACGTAAATACTCCATTATACTACAGCTGAAAGCTGGCTCCCGTCATAAGGAAAGCGAAACAATGATCAGATAATTTCCAGTATTTCTAGTAATTATGTACCTGTATGACACTGTTATTCACCCAGTCCGCTGTTGGAAACCATGCAGTATGTAGAATTAAAACATTCCACCGGCTAGCTTCCCTTTGCCCAATAAGAAATTGTACTTATCCACCTATCTGCAATCAATGCCAGAGATAAACACCCATGAACTAAGTCGGTATACAAACAAAATCCGATAAACTCAAAATGTATTCATTTGACAATCGAGAAGAATATTAGCGTTCCGATAAACTTTAAGCACAAAAAAAAATTTAAACTGTTTGACTGTATAAATGATATCCAGATGACATGCTCTACAAGGATTAATACTTTGAATCAACTCTGTTCGCCAGCGATGTGTAGGTTAGTCTGGGGTCACCAAGCTGATAAAATTCCTTTGACAACGTTCTTCTTTCTGTGAAACTTCAAAATTATTGTGCAATACTCATTCACCGTTATGGCTAATGAATAGAAGCGCAAGAGAATTCCGTAATCTATAAGTGCGGATATTAACTTACGCCCATGCGATACAACCTTTTACCGGCGTTAGCTGAAAGATATATATATATATACTTTTATTTTTTTATTTTTTTAACTCGGGCCCCACGTTGGGCGCCAAATTTATGCTACGTAACCCCTATTACGCAGCCAGTGCTGGCTCAGGAGATGGGGGGGGGGGGGGGGGGTTGGTTGATAGATAGTGTTGAGCGCCACGTGATTTTCTTTTAAGCGGTTAAATCACGAAACCGGGATGTTGTCCAGCACCTGTGAAATTACGTGTACTAACACCGAACTCAAAAAAAATAAAATAAAATAAGAAAATCCCACTTAGGCCCATATAAAAATATATATATTTTGCAGAAACTGATAGCACGGTAAAGGTTCCAAACGAAAACTATCACTACTATTACTTCTAAGGAACGTTCCACGCACATGTACATATAAGCATAAATACACATATATATATACATCTATATTTGAGAAACCTATTTCTTTTGTGACAATGTTTACGATATATATATATATATATATATTTTCACGACTTATTAATATATCTATTCTTCATGGGAATGTTCGTAACTATGTGGTTCCAAGGAACTTACTAGAATATATGTACACGCTCTGAATTCGTGCTAGCGGTATCAAATTTCACACTTCCTAAGCTACATATAGTTATATAGAGAGATTATCATCTTATAATTTTTAAACAACTTGAGAGTAACTACTTTAAAGGAATGTTTGCCATATATACTTCAAGGCAGCTTATTGACTTTTTTAGAACGACATATGAATTACAAAAAAAAACTCACTAGAATGCATACTTATAAAATTCCATTGGCATATCAGCCAACCAGTTACACCGACATTCCATTAGCAACTCTTGGCATTTAACTAATCGTTTATTCTCCAGCACCCTAAAATATCATGGAAAGACAAAAGAACTACTTAACTTTAGGGCTGCGCGTATTGCCGCCCTTCTCCCCTGATTAACTAACGGATCAATCCCGTTGTCCAATGTGATGCCCGCGAGTCCAGAATTCCTCCTTTTCCTAGCCTTTCACTGATTTAGGCCGAAACTTGGAACTTTTCTCCTTTTCTTCACTTTACAGTTTTATACGTTTAGTTTACTTCGCGTTTTTAAAACTTTTCTTTCGATGTATTCTTTTTGAGCACACGTCCATATACGCTGATTACCATCAGAGAAGCGAGACGGCCACTTTTATGTCGAATCTCTTTACTTATTTTTTTGTTCGAATGTCCGTATGGTACTGCCGCCCGCTGTCATTTTCGTAAATGCATTCGCACGCTGGGATTGACGCTTAGGCTTACATATGGCTTGGCTGTTGCGTTCGCATGGTGTAGTTTACATTAATTCGCTTATGGTTCTATTTAACGAGTACTTGGCGCACATTTGTCACCATATTTTACCATTAGTCGGGACGTGTCGATTAATTATTGTTGCATGTGAGTTTGTTTTGATTTATAGCTTAGTTTGTAAGTAGTCGGGTCTTGTAGGTTAATTGTCATTACGCATGATGTAGTTCACCCGCGGCTTGTGTTTCTAGTTAGTTTCTAATTTATCAGTCTATTGACCTTGTTATAATTATACTTTGTGCACTTCATTTATTTGTAATTTATCTATATCATTATATTTGGGCTTAGTGTGTACATGTTGAATACGTTCTGGTTCATTCACGTTTGTTTCAGCCTTGGACTTTATTTTCTTCTTTATGTATTTATTTTATTTCATTTACTTTATTTTCTTTATTTTGGCACTTTCCAACGCTATTGTTCTATTATATTTTTTTTCTTTAAGGAATCCTGGACTGTACATTCATTTTAAGTTTAGATTTCACAACTACGGCTGCGTTTTAAGACAATCGCTACCGAGGTGAAGAGCAGCGAACACCGCCGTGGAGAACAATTTAACGAAATTGGTACTTTTGAAATGTGTAACTGGTTGACGTCACTAAAGTCTAGTGAGATAAAATTATACGCTAAGTCCAACGGAACGAAATTCTTAGGACTAGTTACAGGTTAGTTATTAAGACTAAATATTTCGAGGAATCGCTAGAGAGCGTGGAACGATAAAACTACGTTATGGATTTTACTGTACACAATTCGAATGCTAAAATAAATGGGAACTTATAAATGCTTAAGGCCTTAACTAATTTTACAATATTTAGATGTATCACAATTCAGTTTGTCGTCTTCTCGTTTCGGATCCTAACAAAGTTCAATTAGCTCTGTGTAACGATTATCGATAGCCTTTAAACGCTCCTTCACTTTTGATTTTCGGCGTCATCCAATGTCACCCGTTCACAAATAATGTTTCTTCTTAATTAGTGTTTAGACATTTGCTTCGTTCCTTGCTATATCTTCGCTAGAAATAAGTTGCAGAGTATCCAATGTTCGGTCATCTATATCATCAGCGTGTGCAAATAGCTGGAAGTAGTCAACCGCATTTCCAAGTCGTTGGCGTCGATATTTTGCGAAATTCAATAGATGATCCCCTTCAGATAGAATTTCCTTCAAACGTTCCCTAATACAATCAGCTCCAAAGTGACCCTCAGTAATAGATTCAGCTCCAATATTGTCTTTTCTCAGTGGGATAGGAGTAATAGAACCGACCCGGGACGGCCGGAAAGTCAATGCCTGAAGAAGAGGATCTGCAGTATTACGAGCTCAAAGCAAAAGAAAAATTACATTATTGTGGATGAGACAAGCACAAACACGTTACACAATAAGGTCGATTTTCCCCAGAGACCGTAACAACATACGTACATATCGGGCGCATGAAAATTTTACGTCGGTGAAGACTGAAACGATCAAGTCTTCACCGAAAAAAGCTCTTATCAGCAAATTGTCGCGAGTTGCATACATTGTGTTCGCAACAATGTATGCATGACAGCAAGACGATGCGATGGTTGGATTTATGAAAATATCAAATTTCAATTTTAACTATCGTCCGTCGCGATAATTCTGGGCATGTTTATACATGCCCAGCGTAAAATAATTTTCTCAGGATAGGAATGCTAATTAAGCATTTTCCTATCCTGAACGAAGAGACTTACGATTGAAAAATCTAAGTCTCGAGACAGTCGGTTTTGAGAGTTGATTTAAAAAACTTCGTGGACAACACATCGCGGTACGCGGGTTTATATGATGATAGTAAAAGAAATACTCGATCAAACAAAAAGCAATTAATTAACAAAAAAGAGTGTTGATTGAAAAGTTCGGCCGGGATCACCTCGCGTTAGAAAAGTAACAGTTAGTAAAGGATTTAAAAAATTATCGAGCAGAGTTAAGATCATTGCTATTTCTAATCCTTAAAGAAAAAACTATAATTACCAAAAAAAGCGATGATAGTTTAAGGTTAAATATTTTGAATGGAAGGAATAGGTTGGTTTGAGTTGGTGTGTGATAGTGAAGGTCAATTATGATGCATTATCCTAAGGTAGAATTAGTTATTAGCCATGTAGAAGTGGTTGTAACAAGTAAAGGAAAGAAGAAACAAAATAAGCAATAGTGACAAATCAAGTGAAGTTTTATTTAACGAAATACCAGTGTACTTACCGAATACCCGGACAGCACACACGTAAGTACCTAACATAATTTGGAGGTACAATTGTGGTATTTTACGCCCCGAGAACATAACATGGATAAAGAGTTGCTGATATTATTTTATTCAGATCTATTTTTTTGGTATTTCTAAAACATTTGTCAAAGCATTCTCTATAGTATTTGGCCTTCATTTACTGGTATTCATTAATAATTTCACGAATCGAGTCAATCATTTTTTGGTTATCATTAAGACTTTCAACTAATTGTGTATCAAATAAAAGCTTGAAATCCATGTTTTATGTTTTTGTGTGTGTTTCTATTAGATAGGAGTAATTCAAAAAAATAATTATGAAAGTTGCATTTTCTGTTAATTTAAAAAAATAATTATGAAAGTTGCATTTGCTGGTAATTCAAAAAAAATATTATGAAAGTTGCAATTGCTGTAACTCCTCCTCAAATATGTTGACCGTTGACCGTTATATAACAATTCAGATAACATCCAGAAATCGATTGTTCGAAGGAAGTAATGTGATCAAATCTACTTAAACCGCAAGCAAAGCAGAAGACCGCATAAAGCTTACGGAGGGAATCGCAGAAGATGATTTCGCAGCCGTACTAGATCAATGGAACTACCAATGTCCAACTGGAGTGAAGTGTCCCATAAACTTTGCAGATTGAAGTCTTTTTGAATTTCGTACTATAAGATATTACAGATCCTCCAAGCATGATATCCGGAAAACTTTGACTGTGTATATTTCGCATTTGTAATGGCAGTATTACATTTTAAAAAAAAATCGCGAAGTTTGGTTTAAGTTAAATCCTTCCTGACTTTCTTTTTATTGAATTGTTGTTATTTAGAACGGACGAGGGCGAATAAGAATTTAAAATTAAGTATAGTGACCTTAAAAGAGATAAAAAACGAATATCCCTGAGAAAGTGAAGAATTATCACCAGTCGGTACAAGGATATACCTTAAAGTTTGTTATGTTGAATCAGAAAGAAAAGTTATTTACCTTGTTTATAAATTACAGAAATATCTAATATCTAATATCTATCTTAGAAATTCGGTCTGAATGGAGTCCCAAGGAATTGGGATAAATGTCCATTTCCCTTCTAGTGCGCGAAAGCTTCTATCCGTTTATATTCATCAGCCTTTGGTGAACACAACATTCACACTGATACCGGAACAGCAATAAGATAATTACAGGATGTAAAGCTTACAGCCTCAACGTAGGTCTGCTATCTTTATTAGAAATTTTCTCCATAAACCCAATATGCAGAAGAATCCCAGCTACCCTATGACGGATTCCTCGCTTTTGAGGAAACACCCATCGGCTACACTCTGAAAATTTTTGCACGTTCTAAGCTAGTTACTCCTCTGAAAACAGTGTCGAAGGCATTGCTATCATAGTATGCATTTCACAAGTCTTATGAGCTGTTTACGTTCGTAATAATTGCGAAAGCTGCAAAATAAGTTACACATCACACTCATTATTCATCAGCATCACTCAGATTCAATCCGCTCTTACGTTCATAGGAAAGAGAGCACTTATTTAACGTTTTCCAGCTGATTGTTTCGTGCTCTTGAACTGGCTCTCGAGCTACCTGCTGACCTACACTCACAATTGCTGACCCTGAGGTGTAAGCATGTATGGTCTTGCAAGCTCTGTTTTTCATTTGCTGCCGCAATGTTGATGCTTTAGATTTCCCCATAATTCTTACAGTCTCCCTCTCAATTTAACTTACCGAATTGATAAAGTTAAAATAACTTTCCAGGTTTATGTGGAGATTGTTATTGACATTCATCTAAAGACAAGACCCAGCCGTCACTAATTTAGCAGACAGCCTCTTATAAAAGTCCAAGAGACGTAGAAATACATATATAGCTCTATATCGTTAGCGTACAGATCAAAACTACAGTGACACAAAATTAAAGAGAGGACATTGGTGAAGATGGAAAATAGTAGAGGACCAAGAATTGATCCTTGAGGCATCGCATTAAAAACGAAATTCGAAAATAAAACAAATTCTTTACAAATAATTTCTTCTGTGAATTTGTTTGCTCTAGTTAAGAAGATTAATCTCTTTTTGTAAATAAAACTATGGATGTACGGGTCAATCGAAACATGACGTACAATTCGGTTGATACCTCCAAAATCGCAGTAAACAACATTCCATTTTTTTTCAACTGTACGATGTAAAAATGTCGAAAAAACTTTGAAGTTATTTACTGCAATCATAAAATATATAAAATTAAACTTTACTTAATCAACGAATAAATGCTACTGAACGTAAACAGTAGCAAATATAGTTCACAAAAGTAAAATAAAACTCCAGTCAAGCCTCAAGTAAGACCATCGTCGAGTATATTTTCTACAATTGGTGCACGTTGATCTATGTAATCATTTATAATATCATCTGTGGCCTATTTCACGAACTTACAATTTGTGATATAAAAGTGATTTTTATAAAAAAAAAAAAAAACACAAGAAATAGTTTTATTATTGGAAACCAAATCGCTCATCGAATTGGCTCAATGAGCTCGAAACGCAGCATTAATTGCATGCTGGTGTCCGATACTGGCTAGTCCTCTTACAATGGATATGTTTACGAAGAAGTTCAGTTTTTCAAAATTTGAACCTTCTCGATATTGTACTACTTGGTATTAACGCATATTCTTAAAAAAAAGGTTGGTTCATTACACTAATTTTAAGGAGTTCAACTCCAGACAGTGGTCGGTATAATCGACCATTAGGTCAACTCGGATAGTAATGGAAAACGATATTGGAATCTTAAAGGAAAAATTTACGTCAAGCAATAAATATAATTAAATGCTGCTTGTTTTAACTAATAATTCACGGAAAGCACCAGACTGTAATTTTGAATTACTTTTTTTTTACCACAGAAGAGGACAAAAATTTGAATGATTGTGATGATGAGGATTCGGATAATTTAGATGGAATTATATTGAATTCTTTTCTTAACTATTTTTAATAAAAAAATTTTAAGAAAATAATGCATATTTATGTGATCTAAATAAATTTATTCTCATATTTAGATAATGAATGATTTTTTAATATGCACTAAGCTGACAAATGTTTTCCGGCATGGCTGAAGGATTCTCGTGTTATATTTCAGCTTGATTCTTCAGCGACTAGTTATGTCTTTTTTTTTTTGTAAAGAAACCATTCCATTATCTTCACACCTGTCCGGCCTCCTCGTGGCCTCTTTTTTTATTGGTAGTATAATTAAAAGGAACAACACATTAAAAAATTATGTTAAAAGTGAAATCCAATTTATATTGTCTTGTTTCTTTTCGACTCTCTTGTTTTCTCCAAAGGTTTTATTTTTCAATCGATTCTTCCGATTTGACATCGACAACTTTGTGAGAAAACCCTTTCAGTTTGCAACTCAAAAACAAATCTTGTGAAAGGACACTAATACGAATTTTCGATAAACAAAGTTGTTTACCTGCAATTTTCCTGCTTCTTATGACAAATTTGTGACATAGTTATCCTTACTTTGTGAAACAGAAATTCGTATTACAAACTTGCAATTGTGATCTACAAGTACAAATTTATAGTTGTAATTTGTTATTTTGTGAATTAGGGCACTGGTGTGGAACTTGTGAAATGCGAGCAGTTTTTTTTCTTCAAGAAAATGATTTCAAGCGAAAAATTAAATATTAAAAAGTCCATAAATCATACAGCAATGAAACCGAGAGCAATTTCGGGCGAGAAAATTCTACAAAAACAGAAAATGTGGGCTTGGTCATGGTATATTGGTTGCTAAGAAATAATGTTTTTTATTTACATTATTACCATTTGAATTAATGAAATTTCTTAGTGAAAAATAAACAGTCCTTCCCTTGGTTTGTATACAAATCAAAACACAAATGTGTTGGTAGTTCCACAAGACTGATTTTATTAATGATACTGAACTGCAGAAAATACTCCCAACTTGTCTATTTCTCAGGTTCCACTTCGGTAAAAATTAGAAATGCGTGGATCTTATCTTCGTTCTGGCGCATATACTTGTGGATATGTCAAGAGATAGCGGCGGGCTGAAAACGAGTTTACTTTGGACAGTAACATCGCTTGTGGAAACCATGCTTTACTTACCTTAAATCGGCCTTTGTTATTACCTACCTACTTGAGTCACTTTAATTAATTATCGTTAATTATAATTATTTTACATTTCCAAATAAAACTGCAGTGAAATAGTTTGTTTTCAATATGAGACTTTTGGTGAGCGGGGGCTGATTGGACAGTTAGTTCTGTAATTCTTAACGGCCATCTACCTCTACGTATTAGGCTTCATATATAGACGAAGGCCTTGGCCGGGTCGTGTAATAAATTTTTCTATGACTATATTTTTCCTTATTTCCATCTTTTTTCCATTCCTTATCGATGTTGACAAGACATCTTCCATTGGTCCCCTTAATTAGACAGGTTCACCAGTATTAGTGAAATTGACATTACAGGATTGTCGTAACATAATAAATAATTTTAAGTTATACGACTTTTTACGTTACTTGTATTAAACTTCAAAAGCAACAGAAAAGTCCATTTTGCATTATCTTTTCTTAACGACCCGCTGTAACAACGCGCTGTAACCCTAGGTTGAACCTCGTAAAATTGTTTATTTCGGTTTACCCACCCACAAGATATTTCGTGTCAAGAAATTCTCACTTTTACATTTTAATGCACATCGTAAAATGACAGATTAAAGGCTTATCTATGTAGGTATATAACTATGTCATGACATAGTAACTGCAAGTATTGTGAAAACCGAAGCGATAAGGGCGAGGGGAGGGGGCTTTGTTACGAATAGTGTCGCTTTTATTAAGTGGCCTTCCTCACGAGTTCATTAAATTAAGCAGGGAGTAAATTTCCCGATAGAAGTAGTTTGCCGACGAACTCATTGCACTCTCTTTTAATTGTCGTAGTAGAGCCTCCTTAGGTGGCTGCAAAACGTAAAGTGGTTACAAAGTTCAATATTCGTTTCCATCGTTATACACATAGTTAAACGATAGTAGTCAACTTCAATTTCAGAAACAAAATGCTAAGTGGTTTGTGCAGAACTTTCGTGTACATGACTTTTGCAATTAGAAACTATTTAAACTTTTATCACGCTCTGTAATGAATGCGAGCATTAGTTGGAAACTTTCATTGAGGGCAAAAGCAATATCATAGCCACGGTAAAAAAGAGTATTTCGATTACATGAATTTAAATTGAAAACATACATTTTAAGATAAATATCTGCCATTTTAAGGGTAATTCTTATGAAATTGCAAAAGTCAGTATTTATTGATATATTGAAGGTACTACTTATCACTAACTGTTCTTGAAATTTTCATTTATTTTTATTGGATTTATTGTAAACATATCAAATAATTGTCCGTGTGAACAGCATGGCTATCGAAATTCAAATCCTGCCGTTTTCAGGTTCGGACCACACTAAATTGTAGATGTAAAGCTTTATAAAGGAAAATTTGAAATAGACGCGGACTATTTATTCTAAGGGTAAAGTGTTCAAAATTATCGGCATTGAAATAATTTCGGAGATGACAAACGTATTTTATCAATTGTGTACTGTCCAGAAAATGCCTTCAGATCGGACTCTACTCAATAGTTTGAAGGTATTTTGTCTGAAATTATCACAAAATTATTCTTATGTTTAACTGGCGACTTCAATACAAGTATTCGTCGGCAGGCTACTCTGCACTTCAATGTTATTATAATCTCTTTCTACATCTGTGAACTCCATAAAACCTTCACTGCTTGATTTTATTCTTAATTTTAATGCTAGCAAAATCAATTTTCAAGCTCAACTATACCCGCTTAGTATTTTGCATCACGATATTTTATTTGCATCACCTCGCTGCTTTTCTTATCGTGACTTTAAAAACATCAACGTGAACGCTCTATCTGAATACTTTGTCTTTTTATCTTGGAACTTAATATTTCATTGTTCATCTGCCAATGATCAAGAAGAAATTTTTTCTCATTTCTTAACTACTTATATCATAAATATGTGCCGTTTATAACTAAGAGCTCGAAAGTTAATGGATGTCATTGGAAAACAGTCATGTAAGGATCAGTCTGTAATAACAGAACGAGAATTTCTTCATCGCCGTCATGTGCGTTCTAAATTTGATCATGATCGTTCTCTATACCAAGCTCATCGCCACCACAGCAATACTTAAGCTATAAATTTAGCTGGAATCTTCCTCCTAACGCATGGATAGCTAGCGCGGCAAGTTGGTGTTTTCGGTAAGGACAAATGAGCTACGAACGGATATGCTCAATGCTTTTTTCGCGTCTCCTTATAACACACTGCAAAGAGATGTGAATGGAACGAATGCTGAATTCATTTAATTGGCTTCAAATATCACTAGAGGTAATGATTTATTCGTCCTTTTCCATTCGCGGAATTGCACCGCAGTGAATAAATTGACAACATTTTTATTGTCAAGTCTTCTTTTCAGCTGCTAGATTCGAGGGAGCTTCTAAACCATTGGCAATCTGGCTTTCATCATCACCATAGCTACGAAACCGCGGTATTTGAATGATCACTGATATCAGAGCTAACCTAGACCAGAACAATTTGGTTATCTTGGTACTACGCGATTTTGGTAGCGCTGATCTTAAGATATCACTTCAGAAACTCAATTGCTCTTATGATTGCAGTCCCTGCACTGTGATTTTATACGGGATGCTCTGAGGGATCGACATCAAGTGGTAAAAATGAATGCAAATGATTGCAGTACTCTCCCCCTTCTATCCCCACAACTCAGTAATGGGCCCATTTTCTATTAAGTTTCATAAGTGATCCCCCAGAAGTCCCTCGAAACGTCAGCGTGCACATACCTGCTGACGATGTGCAGGTTAATCTAAGCAGACTTGTTGGGTTCTGTAGATTTTGATAGATTCAATATTAAGCTTTTCGACGCAGCAATCAGAGAGGTCTCATCAGTATGGTTATCTCTGATCGTCTACCACGTGCACCTACCTTGCACTTATATGCCATTTGTAAATATATTGAAATTATTTTCAATAAATTTCAGGCTTTTAGACAAGGACTCCTCTTTAAAGATTCAAATTTGTTTCACAGCCGACGGTCTAAAGCTGAACCATGAAAAGTCTCAATGTATTGTATTTCATAATAGCACCTTCTGTCGACTGTATGAAATTCGCCACAACTCAAATTTTGTTATTGGTAAGGTTTATGCCGTTACTTCGTAGGATCTGACTCATTGTTGACTAATCAGAACTCTAATTCGTATCTTACTTTACGTTTGGCAGTTTAATTTACCCTAGACTAGATAGCATTTATCTTCGAAAGTTGAAAGTTCCCTTTAATGATTGTATTCGCTTTATTTATAGACTTTATGGGTTCGACTATGTTTCAACTTACCGCACAAAATTGCGAGGTTACTCACGAGATTATATTAAGCAGAGAGGAATCATTCAACTTTAGGTGCAAACAGCCCATTTAATTTGTGAGAATTTTTCTAGCACAGAGCTTCGGCGGGTAATACAAATCTGAAAATTCCTCTTTCTCTCTAATTGGTTATGAAAGTATCTTATCCTGTCGAAATAGCCCGTTTCCGGAAAGGTCTTCCCAAAAAATTTCCAATTTTGTAATATTTTGCATATTTTCGCTATAATTTCTTAATTTTAGTTTTATATCAAAATTTTTTTCATCTGCGGTGAATACTCGACCTCTACTTGATCTCCTGACTGACTGTTATCTCAAACCCGCTGGGTTCTATTGTAGTAGATTATAACGGCAACTTATGTCACTGTAACTCGTTCTTCTTTTCCGTATGCTTTACAAGAGATTGAGAAGAGCTATTGTGTGTGGCTTAACGCACATGTAGTAAATTTGTAAATTAAAACCTGATTTTGGTCGCTACAACAGCGTATTGAGGATTTCTGGGAATATTTAAAAGAAGGGTTAGTGGAAATAATTATAAACCAAAATCAGTTACTAGAACCTTGAAGAAAAACAGAAAAAAGAGTTAAAAACATTTCCAACAACGTCACTTTCAACAGCGTTGAACAAAGTTCCAGTAAATTTCAAACTTAACATTTCTTTTTTTACTTATTAAAATATTAGCAAAATGTTTTCACCATTATCCACGCATGGCAAGTAAAGAATTAATGTAGAATTCATGCACTATACTCGCTGCACTCGTGAAGAGGACCTTTATTATATAGGAACTATACAGGGTGCTTCCACCTAGGTGGTGCACAGAGCAGCAGGTCGAAGTACTCACCTAGACAACAAATATTGTAATGCAGGGGGGGCCATATCAACCATTTCGGAGTTACAGGGTAATTTGGAAAAATCTAGCTTTTCACAAAATACCCTGCATCTTAAAAAGTGCTAGTGTATGTCACCGTCTAAAGCTAATTGTAAGTTGAACTTCATGAACTTCCCAACGACTGCTCAACCATTTTGTTACCTTTTCTTACTTTTACCTCTACTTTTTTTCGCAAAATGGTGGTTAACATAACTTTTTTTTATAATAACAGTAAACTGTATTCTCTCCTCTTTAACTCGATGCTATCTGTAGCCGTTAAAGAGTTATTAGCTTTTAACCTATTCTCACAGATATCTTGTTTCCTTAGTGACTGAAAACACGTCATTTTAACCACGCAACGCTAATGAGTAAATTTTACTCACTTTCTACTTGAAGACTGTACTGCTCTGAACGACATATGATCACAGAGTCTCCACTTCGCAAGTGCATTGCCTGAATCGTGATTGTTACTTCAAGGGAAGGAGAGCTAGAAACAGGTCAGCCGTCTCCTCTCATTCCCGATGGTCCTCATGTACCTGGGAACCCACTATAAGACTGAAGTTTGTGTATATATGATGAGGATAAATGTGCAAAACGTGATTACTTGCATTTCAAATTATCCTTACCTTACTAATTGAAATTTGTTTATGTAAATCTTAAATTATTCTTACAGGAATCCTGTTTTTTCATTCTGATGTTATTGTATTGCACTAAATTATTTCAATTCTTTTGTTTATAATTTGTTCGTGTGTGATATTTACACATGGCTTACCTGAATAGGTTGTGAATTAATAACTTCTTAGCGGCTGCAGATATTACATAGGTGTACTAGGTCAAATTAAAGAGGAGAGTCTGCAATTTACAGTTTTTATAAAAAAACAAGTTATGTTAACCACCTCTTTGGAAAGAAAAATTGAGTTGAGTACTATCACCTCCTGCTCTATGGACCACCTATGAGGAAGCACCCTGTATAATTTTGCTTTAATTGTAAATTAATGAAATTTATAATATTATTACTCAACTTATACCAAGTCTTGTCAATTCAATGTTGGTGACTTAATATATCAATTTAAAATGACTTACCACAAACGTAATCCAATAACTTTCTAACAAAACAGCGAAGAGTAGTATTACAAATGCATTGAGATAGTTAAAATAAAATTTACTCAATAAGTATAATTCAAGATTCATTAAATATCTGAGAATGATTTCATCTGGGACATATTAGCTGTGTTCCTTTCTGCATGCTATCCAGCTTACTGTACTGCTGCTACAAAAGAACGCCTCAGATAACCCACCAACATTGTTTTTAAATCTTGGTAGCTTTCCACACACAAATGTGAAAAATTTTCTATGGGTTCTATGAAAGTTATAGGATTATCGCAGGCAACGATATATAAAACGTTTAATAAAAAGAAGAAAAAAATATTAATTTGTGTAAGTTCAAGAAAGGAAAAAAGAAACACAAAAGAACAGGCCTATTATATTCAATATTCCCTCTGAACTACTTACTCGTGTCTATTGTTACATTAATTTTCTTTTCTTTTACTTTTGATTATCCTACACGTGATATTAAAAGAACTGACATATTTACCGATACACTGAATAAATTTAAAAATTCAAAAAATTTATATAAATATGCTTTCCTTGTCTTACAATAACCTCTAAATTACGATTTTTATTTTTATTGATTTTTCAATAAATATTAAATATTTCAAAATACATGTCAAAAACATAATTTCCATACCCCCAAAATATAAAAATAATTAATGAACTGCTAAAACTTCTCTTGTAATGTATGTGGATGTATGTAGGTAAGCTGCCAAAAGTAGTTTTTGAGAAAGAACAGTAATCTAAAACTGTCAGAGATTTACGTCATTTCAGACGAACAATTTACCTTTAAGAGTTAATTTCACGAACATCTTAATATCACAGAACTTGACATCTCATTACAATTTACATGTAAAGCACTTCGTTATTCGGCTTTGGCAATAAGAGCAAGGATATTTATTTCATTAAGAAAGTGGTACATGATAGAATATTTGGAGTTATTGGAGTATCCTCCTATTTCTTACGTGCTCCAAGAGGTATGTACCTACGCTCACTTCAAATGGAGGAAGACAAGCATTTATCGTAATTTTCTAGCTTTGTCTTTTATGTGCACAAAAAGGTAAAGGTAAACTGAAGTTGCCTGCCTCACTCCTTCACTCAGGACGTCCTCATTTATGCTCGGTTCCACGACGTTCTTACATAATCAGAAGGGTATTAAGGGCTTATCATGATGTCTTAATGTTAGCCGGGATTTTATTTTCATTTTCCGTAATTTTTAGGATAATTCCTTTTAAGAAATGAGGGAATTTTGAAGAAGGTACATGTCCCTTAAGAGATCTCCCTACAGAGTATACCTATCTACATTTGATGTGATTACATAATCAAAAAACTTTTAAAGCTGTGCAAGAAACTTAGAATCAGTGTATTGAGTGTAAAGTGCCACCGTTTTTCTTAGAATGGCTCCTTTTACGATCTTCTACGATCATGATTTTGTACAGTTTGTTTGAATGACGCAATTTGCAGTTATGTTGACGGTTTCTTTTTCCTCTTCAAAATTAATTTGAAAATTGGTTGTAAAATGGATTCAATTACGTGTAAGTTTCAAAAATGGCATCGTTCCTAAGCTATAATGAAGAAGCTAATATATCGGCGGCTGAGTAAAATTACTATGCAGATTACGGAAATTGTACTGGTTTTGAGTTATCTCCATCAATTAGAGTATACTCCAAGAAGTCATGACTTAAGCTACCATCGTTACAAATAAAAACAGTTTTTTCACAGAAGCAGAATAATTATGGCAACGGTGTGCTTATTTTTGGAAATATTTCAACATTTTAAAAGACTTAGCCCCTGATTATACGTAAGGCATAATAGCTCTGTTCAAGAACTATTTTGTTCTCTCAGAAATTGCTAATAATTCAAGATGTTACACCTTGGCTTTTGATGAGAATGCAGCGGCTCTTGTACCACTACACCAAAATTATAACGCTGAACGAGAAGATTTTGATTAATTAAAAAACTTAGTTGCGATTGAAAACAGGCCATATTCAATTTATATTAAAATTGCACTTATCTAAGCAAACCTTAATATAATCCTACCTAACAATAATTGAGAAAATTTATACCTACATACATATATACTAATAACTTAAAATTGCAATAAATTGCTTGGCTATACAAACCAACACCCATCAAAAGAAACCGAAAAATAAAATAACTTAAATGTAAAATGCTTACCTACTTAAATTACAATCAGGCGAGTAATTCTTGCATTCTGCTTTGCACCTTTGACTGAGTGTCATATTCATAAAATTATTTGCAATGACATATGGAATGCAAGAATTAGCATTATTGTTTTGGGGGTAAGCGGCCGCTTATAGAGCAAGTAATTGTCATTTCTATAGGCCGTTGCCTTTTTTGCCGAGTGCAAACAAGATCTTATCCTCTTAACTAGACTGTCAAAGCCCTCTAGCAAAAATTGGTATTCTGCGTAAACAAATATGAGATCACAGACGTCAGCTAATCTCCTAACTTTTGTGGAGATTTTTTTTTAAGAGATTTGGTATTCTAGCAAACGAAAATATCTGTCAAATATTTCTTAACATAAGAGCTCCTCACCGAGGTACACTTAAATCTCTTATTGTGATAGCCGGAGAAATTTTTTTGGTTCTGATATCAAAATTTTGGATAAAAATATTGTAAAGTAATTACATATTTCTATATTATGCATTGCATGAATAATGTACAAATTTGTGAAATATAAAATCATTATAAAATATGACCCGAGCACAGAGGATAGTTCTGAGGAATATGAGGGATGACTTGAACCCATTTGCTATTTCTGAGGCTGTATTCATAAAGAATTTCAGAATGCCAAAATTGTTTACCTTTAAAGTGATCGAAGTGACATAGTCTTGGGATAATCTACATTACGCGAAAATGGTATTTTCACTTAATTTTGGCAACAATTAAATTTGTTTGCTACAAGTTTATTTAAAATTTCTGTTGGATGTAAAAACGTCTGTGGAATTCTTTTGCAGCGATTTAGGTAATAAAATAATAATTCAATTATCATTACGTGCTGTGGATTTATCATACAATAATCAATAATTGTAACTTGATTAAAGACACACACAATTAACTTCGATAATCATATAAGGAACTACAGTGTAGCAAAATTATTGTTATGACATGTGTGGGCACAAGTGAAGCGAAATGCGCGTGTTTCGTGCTAGCTACGTGTGGGTTGGCACTATTGCCATCATCATATTGCCACATATTTCTTCTTCTTCTTCTTCCTTCTTGCAAATTGAAAATTGTCTTGGGAGGGATCTGCAGATAGATCTCCGGAATTCTCAAATATGAAATTTTTCAGTCAAGTTATGGGGATGGTTTCTTCCAAAAGTTTATAAAGAGACCGAGAAACTTAACACCATCAGTGAGATTCATTAAAGAAAACATTAAAAATAAAATAAAAACAAATTTAAAATTACGAAAATAATTCGGAATATCTTGGAAGGAAGTAACAGGACATCCAGGTGTAAAACAGATCTTAACTACCTAATTCATTAATAATTTCTCACATATTTTAATTTCTTGCCCGGCTTCAATTATCTTATTTTGGTTCGATTTATGAAAGAAAAAGGATTATGTAAACTGGCATACTATGGAGAGTCATCGATTGTTATTGCACAAATATAATTAAGTTTCGACAGGATATTAAAAGAAATAAATTTTATAAAGTTTATTCAAAAGCCAAACCCTAGTCCCTATATTTGCTTTTAGATGCAACCCCGAATAATACGATTTCGCTTTAACCCAATTCAAGAGCAAACCCCACGAATAATACGGCATCCTAGAAGACGGTTTGAGAATTGCATAAATACATAAATTTTGTTAATAAAATATGTCCAGAGTATCATAATGTGTAGTTGAAGACATCTCTCACGACTGTTAATGTCGGGCCCAAAGTTGTATGAAAAGTGGGCATTTCCCTTTTATAAAAATGACGAAGACGAAGATATTATTCAATACGTATGAATATGTAATACTTTGAGTAAAATTGTTTCCTTAATCACAGACGCATACATCAGTTACATCAACACAGACGAGCGGTCCCATGAACTGCAATTTAAATTTGATTAAAAATGGCAAATATGAAAAGCAAATAGAAATTTAAATGAGTTTTATTACCAAATGGGAGCTGGAAATCATAATTCATTTTACTAGTGCAAGTTTTCTGCTTTAATTTAGGAACCTTTCATATAATACTTAGAACTGAAAATTTCATGAAAAGTATAACAATTTAAATAGAGATAACTAAGCGAAATAAAATAATAAAAAATATAGGAATAAATCATTAGTTTCATTGGATTAGGATCCATCCCACTTGCAATTCAGAAAGCAATTTAAAAATTGTTGTCTATAGGAAACCTGCAAGGTCTATTCGTACCGCTTTATTGGCGTACATTTCTTTAGATTTCTAAAGATTTTGAAACCTGATTTGTCATCATCATGGCCATTAGAAATTCTACACACCATTTTCTCAAAAACTGTACTACTTCCAATTATTCTACTTCCTTTTATAATTTGGCTTGTACTACTAGCTGATCCTTATTTGTATATCACTCCTGCACTCCTTATAAAAAAAGACTTCACGACAGACGCATTGTCCGGCAGAGAAATAAAAACCAGGTAGATTTAGAGTAGGCAAAAGCTGAATTGCTTACGTTGACAATGATATAAGATTTCTAGCGAATATATTTCTCCCATTTATAGAAATATAATAGTATTTTTCTCTCATTTTTGGAACCTAATTCCTTTTTTGTGCTAGTTCAACGGATTCGGATTATATGGTTACAAGGGTATCTACATTTTTTGTTAGTTGATTCGTAGAATATAAAACCACGTAGGGTTCCATACAATTGATACGCAACAGATAGGTCGTTACTCTAGTCTAAATAGCTTTCATTAATTCTCAATCTCCTCATCTAGTTGATTTTATGCTTGACAACAGACATCAGGACCAACATTTAGTCTAACAAAGATGTGAACAGAGAAGAATTCAAATGATCTCACACATAAAGGTTTTCGCATCTAAGATACAAATGGATAAGGAGTCATTTTTTTTCATTTTGGACGCATGGATTTCAAATAATTTCTAACATTGTAGTTAAACACCATGAAAACATTTTACTTAATTTGAAAATATTATTTTTTAACATTTTTTCAAGAACAAAATTCGATTTTTTAAAGTTCTCGAGATCTGTAATAACTGTATTCGCATCATACAAACTGTTTCTATTCATTTTGCTTAACAGAAGTTCGATGTGCAAGGCTCTTTAGTCCGTTTTATCTTAATCGTGTGAAATTCAATGATTTTTGGGCTAATGAATTATAAAAAAAAGATATATATGTAAAACCCTCGAGCAATACTAAATTCACGCATATCGCCAGCCATATAGACACATATAGAATGTAATATTTCGTGTCCTTAGATATTCGAGGCTATTTAAATTCTATACAGAAGTAAAACTAGTTCGAAAAACATCTTGAAAACTACTTTAAAATCCTGAATTAATTCAATTCTCCCAAATCAAATAGTTACCTACTCACAAATGTAATAAGAACACTCGAAGTATTTCTATAAACTTTTCGATAACCTTTTACTGATAATTTATCCTTTAACAGGAAAACAGGAAAAAGGAAATCCAAATGGATTCGAGGAACTGAGAAAAATGTTTGCCGCCTACATAAGGGATCGACCGTTTACGTGCATCCGTAGAAACCTCTTAAGGACTCTTGTGCTGCGGGTGAACTTCTTAAATCTGTTACAACTCTGAAAGGACTACTCCGACAATTCAATAAGTTTCCGAACCATAAGTTCAGTGAAAATTAAGTTAGACTTTTCTTTATTAACAAGCCATTTGGGAAAAAGGGTGCAACTCTTAACACTTGATAGTCCTGGTATAAAATAGAAAGTTCAGCGAAAATTACTACTCTGTCTGAGGAGTGAGTAAATGTTGCGTAAAAACTTTGCTTTGAGTAAGAAATCTCAGGGACACAAGGAGTTTGGGGTAGGCTCATCAACCTTCGTTTGGTGATTCGTCTGGAGCTTCTGCTTTATTTTCTGTTTGGAAAAATATTTAATGGGTGTTGGTTCAACTAGAATTACCCTTATTATTTATTTGTCATTATTTTCGGTTGCGGGGGAGGGAAAAAATTTAGAATTACGGGAAGTAAATTATTTTTCTTTTCTTTTACTTTTTCATATTATTTTAAAGAATAAATACTCGAAAGTGACAAATCACATTGGATTTTTAGGTTTCCGCACCCATAGGGTGCCATCAGAGCTCTATTGCGAGCCTCCGCTGTTCGTCCGTCCATCTGTCTGTCAGCGGGCTGTATCTCACGAACCGTAATAAGTAGACAGTTGAAATTTTCACAGGGTGTGTATTTCTATTGCCGCTATAACAGCAAATAATACAAATAAAATAAATTTATAAATTAAAGGAGGCCCCCACACGAGAAATAGTTGAGTGAATTAGTCATATGTGAACACTTAATGGATTGAAGTGGATTGACGTTTGGATATTTATTTTCAGTCGAAGTCGACGTTGAAGTGAATTTTGTATTTAAATTACGACTGATCGGCCGACTTCGACTTTGCCGATTTTCATCCATACTTTTTCCTTAACGTAGACATACATATCTGAACTGAAGTTGGCCGTAGCCGACACCAACTTTGCAATCTGAGCCAAGTTTAGTTTCATTGGAAGTTGCTGTCGACTTCGAAGGCGCAGTCGAAGTCAAAGTTGCGATTTAATCTTACCAAATGCATTTACCATTTGGGAATATTCGAATTCGACTGAGAAGTCGTAATTGTAATTGGGGCTTATGATCGGACCAATATTTGTGTTGGGCTTAAATTTGCTAGTGTAAAAGCACATTACAGCCTGCACGTATAAACAGCTAGCAGAATTCATGAAGGTGCAGTCGATTTATTCTAGGAGTGCAAATATATCGAGATTTCTACATGTTACCATCACTTAAGTTCCCACTTGTTACTGATTTTTTTTTGCACTCATCTAATTTTTCTCTGCACTTTTCGCCCTTCGTTAATACCTTTTGAGCCAAGAGAGATAACTTTGGCTTCACTCATATATACCTATACAAATTATATATAATTCCCGTATTCCTGTGCTTCTTATATGTTCTAAGGAGTGTACGAGTAAAATTAAACAAGTTCCTACAAAATATTAAAATATGTAATTAGAAGTCGAAGTGTAAAGTGTTCACATCATTCAGTTTTTTTGCATAAATTGGTCTAAACATAGGAGCGAGTGAACCACAGCTCCACTAATTATGGATCCGTTCCAGTGAATTCTTGTATGAACCCGTTCGGGTCATTCCCTGTATAGACTCGTTCGTTCCGGATCGAGAGATCTTTACCGTCCACAGTGAGTTTTGCTGTCTACTTAATCAGGGTTTCGTGCCAGAACTTTATCAATGAAAAGTAGATTGACTGAATTTAAGTATATTTAAGATTAATCCAAATTTGCCTGTGAAATATTAGTAAATTAGTTATTGTCTATTGTGTTTCTCCTTTAGCCGAGTATGGGCAATCAAGGGAAATAATTCGTGTAGTTTTGTAAATTGGTACAGTTATACCTTGCGGTGTCCAAGGGTAGTAGGTATGCTGTGGGTGTAGGGGGGGGGGGTACCTTTTTTCAGTTTTTTTGCTCATATCTCGAATATCTGTACGAATAGCATTATGTTTACTTCTGACAAAATTTTCTACATAAGATTTCCTAAAAATTTGGTCATATTAAGTTTTGCTCTACGATCAATACTTTAGGAGCTACAGGGTGTGTAAGTTTTAACAGAGAGATAAAAAATAGATGATTTAAGGAATAAAATCGAATAGATTTTAAAATTTTATTTAAAAGTAGAAAAAGCAAATTAGTTCGTCTTTATTATGTTACTCGTCGTCTTCTACATCGACATCTTTATCTCCTTCTTCAATGACATCTACAGGTACACCGTTTGTACATGTAACCAAGCAACCGAAGCATATTAGACTACATGAAATACCGGCTTTTCGAAAGCCGCATTTTTCAGTGTAACCACTTTTGCAGCGACAAAAAATTGAAGTCAGCACGATGTCAGGAGCTTGAAGATCAGTGGCAGTAATTGGCTCGAGGGTTCCATCACTCCTCGCTTCCAGTCCCACATTTCAGAAGGCATTATTTACCCAGCCACTATTGTACTTGGTGGAATACTCGTAATGCGTGATATTTTGCTGGCCCTTTAGTAGGGGAGAGAATTATTAAGAATAGTGTCTCATGCTAAGCTAAATCTAGTTAGGTAGCTAGAAGCGCAAGAATTTCTAGTTTTATAGCCTTTGATCATCTATTACTCATAACCTTTGTTAATATTGTAGACCAGTCTTTGGGTAGTTTTGAGGTAAATGTCGAATTTGCATTTGACTGTTTGACCTTGTACTTGCTGTAAGTCAACCAAAGTAGGCATAAAAGATGAGCGTATAGATGAACCATCCTCCCGTGAAAGATTAATATATATATACAATATGTAATAACGTTGCATACACTACATAAATAGGGTAGAAGACAAAACGCTAGTTCGGGTCTCCTTATGAACCTAAAGTTTTAATAAAATCAATATAAAACAAAAGACTACCGGCAATAAACATTGCAACACAAGAGCAGAAATCACTTGAAGTGTATAAGACGTACACCAACATAGCTATGCGCAAAAAATAAAAAATAAAATAAGCAAGTAAACCAACAATTTTAATTTCGCCACTATGATATAATTATAAAATAATAAGTTTGTAGACTAAGTGAAAGCTACTTAATTATGCAAAATAAGCAATAAGTCTATAATTCGTTAAAAAAACAAAAGGTCAACTATATAAACAAATCTGTCCATTAGTCGAATAAACTATTGGCAGTAGTGTAAAATCTGATGTTCGAAAGTCTCGAAAAAAAATCGCGAATGACATCGACAGCAGAAGGAAACAGAGAAAGATTTTGCGAAAAATTAAGCAGCGCCTTCTCTATCAACGAGTAAAAACGCTTGATCTTAGTTCGAAAAAAAGAAAAGTTTTTAACACAGTTTGTAACGAACCATTTCCAAGTCAGGTCTTTTCTTGACCAAAGTAACATAAATGTATAATTTTAGACCTCACTGTAGTGGAAATTCATCTAATTTTATATCTGACTGCAATCTTCTCATTCCTATCCCTACTCCAATACAATGTAGAAATTATTCAAATATAAATGCAGCATTTTTCATATAGTGTATTTTCTTCTTTACAGCAGTACGAAAGCACCGCGGTCTACTCCTCTGCCAATCGCAAAAGTCCCCGTGGGGCCCTTCTTAAAAATCTCCCATCTAGGATTGTACACACACTCATTTCCTGAGTTAATACATACATTTTTTTTTAATGAAACAAAATTGTGAACTGCCACTAAATAATTAAAGAATAGAAGCAAGTAGAAAGCACAAAAATGTAAACAAAGAAATGTTTTTAAAGGTCATTTTGATGTTTTTGCTTTTCAATCCCTTTTTCACTTCTTTTCCACGTATTTCCATATAACAACCTTTCTAGTTTAATCTCAGGAGTGCAATTTTCCTATAAAGACGTATTTCCGGGGTTATTTCGGCGATTATTCAAACAGCACTGTCAGCACGTTTCATTATTGAAATATTCACACGTTTATTAATTTAAGTCCAACGCTTAATCAGATAATTGTAAATTCAAAAGTTCGTATTTAAAATTAATGCAAATAGCCGAACAACTTAAAGGAAAGAGGTGGAATGTCTTACGATTGCTTATGTTAGTCTAAAGCAAACAGGCCACAAACCAATGATTTTGATTATCAAGGAAACATACAATTAAATAGTTTATTCAATTCCCCCTGTTTCATAATATTATATAATATATAATTATAATTTCTTTTTCTTAAAGGTTTGCAAAGCAACAAAACTTCACGGAAAAGCCCAAGAAAACCACAACCAGGTAAGTGAATTTAGTTCACAGAACACGTCTAGAAGTGTTGAAAATTCAGCTAATAACACACAAATCTAGCGTGTATAATTTTTTGCATTTTGCTTAAGCTCTTTGTGACAATGCCAGCTTTACTTGCATAATTTGCACGTTTCTGGTGGATTTATTCATGAATAACTTGGAAAATAAAATATTTAAATCGAATTCCCCATTTTTATGCAACGTCATATATTGGTATAGATATGTGGACGATGTGTTATGTCTCTGGACAGGTACCGAAAGACAATTAGACAATTTGCTTAAATACATGAACACCTTTAACCAGAAAATACAATTTACATTAGAACTTGAAAACGATAATAGAATTAATTTCTTAGATTTGACAATAGAAAAGCACAATAATAAACACAAATTTAAAATATACAGAAAACCGACTTATACTGATATGGTGATGCACAAAACCTCTTTTACATATCCCAAATATAAACAGTCTCCCTTCGAGAACATGATTCACAGGGCTATATATACCGACATGAGGGAGGAAATTAGAACTATAAAAAAGATAGCACATAACAATGGGTTTGAAGATGGCTTAGTTGATAAAATACTAACTCGAAAACTAAGAGAAAAAAATAGGGGTCGACGATCATATCTGGGCTAGCCTTCCATACATGGGAAAAATTTCGGTAACCTTGGCAAACAAATTAAAAAAGCATAAAATTAGAATTGGCATTAAGACAACACAAAATTTAGGTAAGATTCTTCCCAATATTAAAGATAAGACGCTAGAGCTACAAAAGAATGGGGTTTATAGTTTGAAATATGCAACATGTCAGGGAGTGTACATTGGTCAAACGGGTCGTTCATTCAAGGAAAGAATAGATGAACATACCAGCTCCTTCAGAAATAAAAATAATAAATCCAGTTATGCGACTCATTTATTAGACAATAATCATGTACCTGATATAAACGCAAAGATTCTACATGTGTGTAATAAAGGAATGAAACTAAATCTATTGGAATCATTAGAGATATCTCGTGCACTACAAGACAAAGACCATCCCTGATTTAACGACCAAACAGAGCTCTATTACTCACCACTCTGCAAGCCTCTGTATGAAATCAGTTTGGGAGCAATACAATTTTAGTGTACTGATGATAGCCGATGTGCTGAAACCGGTCTGCACTCAATCAAAAAAGTAAGTGTGATTGATAATCTCGTTCTATATCAATTATTTTTTCACATAACGCTTACTCTCATTTGAAAAACTAAATAAAAAGTATAGTGTTAAATTTTGTACGATGGTACGGAACCATTCGTGTGCGAGTCCGACTCGCACTTGGCCGATTTTTTAATGTTACTAAAATGTTTACTCGTCTAAACTAAACAACATGTACTTCTCAGCAAAACTGAGAACACTATAAGTGTACGGCCCCGAATAACTGTAGCGCAATGACTAGGTTATTTATCAGTAATATTGTTACCAGATGATAACCAAAACAAATCCGGTTTTAACCCTCAACTGGCCAAGTGGTTTTTTCGAGTGCGGTCTCTGTGGCCGCCCAAATGTAGTAGCAATTAAATTTCATAAATAATTCAGGGAAATTTTTTTAAAAAATGCAAAATATAACAGACACTATAATCTTTTATTTAGCATAAAAAGATAAAAAAAACTAACTCCGTGAGTTATAGTTAAACAAAAATAAAATATCAATCTGAAATTTCAGAAAAATCAGAGCTTTTTCTTAATAACATTCTAATGCAGCAAAAGTAAATGTTCTTTGAAATGTTTTATTTATTTTAGCGTCTAAAAAGATCATTATTTACATATATATAAGAAAAACATTTACATTTACATTATTTAGTATTTTCTAAATAGTTATATAAAAAAAAAACAAAAACGTAACAGGCCGGGAGCGGCCACTATGACCGCTGTCGATTGTTGCACGCGAATAATATAAAGACGAATGCACGTATGATCGCTATGAAGGCAGAAACCGTACTTAAGTACAGATCTAGGAAGGTACCGAGAGAGAGAAGTGCGTATTAGCAGTGAAAGCGTAAGTAATTGATATCGCCAGGACCTGCAGCGGTCACAGTGACCGCACCCGGGCGGTTAAGGGTTAAAATGTTTACACAGAAACTTATTTTACTAAAATTGGGAGCAATACAACTTGAAAGCAATTAAGGGTTTTTTTTTGTTTGCTTTATAAATCAAATGTAGCACTTGGGTTATGTAACTTATAAGGAATTTCGCAACCTAACACAAACTCATAACTTGTGAGGGGGTTTTAAAAGAACTTACTGATGAAACAAAACACAAATTTGGAATATCGGTTGTAAATTGCTGCTTGGGTCCATATTATGAAAATTGTTTACTACTGTTCGCTCACCATACATCAAAAACAAACAACTTCGATTTTATTTAAGTACTCGAAAAATGGTAATTTTATCACTTTTCACCAACCTGACATAAAACTTTTACTCAACTATTATCTCAATCCTCAATACCTTAATCTTAAATTAGATTTAGGGGGAGCGTGACAGGAGCATCCACACAAATGTCAACCTTTACCTTAATCATTTGACACGGCACGAAATTCGCACGCAAGAAATCACTCTAATCTAAAGTTTACCTAAGTCCTTTGATTGACTGGTATACGGACCTTTTATCCATTTTACGGCATTTTGATTGAATTGACACGTTTTGTCGGTTAAATAAATATCTTGGTCCAGGTACTTAAGGCAATCTACGAAAATGGATCGAAAAACTTTCTAGTCACGTTTGATATATTGAAGAAAAAAAAATCACTCAATCGCATATTTTAAAAAGTCAAGAAGGATTTGTGTCAATAACATTTTGCTCCACTTTTCAATTTGCATATCTTTGATGGACATTTTCATTTGCCCAGTAAGAGCATGCGTTTAATTTTTAAACATTTGAGCTCTATTATGTTAAATATATGGACTGAAGCGAGAGGTTAATTTTTGGAGAAGTATTACTTTGAATTTGATTTTTTAATGAATTTTTATTTAAACGAGAATAGTAGGTTCCCTAGAGGTACTCCTTGCGTGCAGCCGCTAAGTCCTTTGAAGGTAACTGATTCGCTCTTAACAGAAACCATTATTCCGTCCCTAGCAACATTTCCCCTCTTTTTCACGTCGAATTTGCGTATATTCGACGTATGTGGTTAAGTTGAGATTACCTAATATTTACGACCGATTTACGTAAGTAGAGAATGAGAGGACATCGTATCGACGTAAACATTAGGAAAATTAGGGAATATTTCCATATAGGGTACAGGACACATATCCTTGATCTGGTAAATTTAACGTAAATTTCAGGCCGAATTTACTTAAATTTTTCTTAATCTCCACCTATTTTCTACTTAGTTTAACTCATGTTAACGTGTCTGTTAATGTAGAAGGAATGTAATTTTATAAGAATTGTTTGTGTATATTTTCCCTAGTAGGAAATGTAAATAATATGAGCAGGCACATAACTCTAACTTTAATGATTATGAGAAGTATTCCTTTAATGAAATATATAGAAATTATGGACTTATTCAAAATTAAATCTCTCAGCTTTTAAGCGCTTAATTTAAAACGACAAAAAATTTATTGATAAACATGGAAATAATTGTTCGAAAAATACAAACGCGTTTTAAAAATATTGTATAAGTATTTAAAAAATAATAATTTTAAAGATTTTTAAATTATTCTTTGGTTTGCCATTTAGAAGCTTTAACAGTTCTGAAATTTAAAAAAATTCATTTATTTTTGCGCTTTCTTCAGTAACTATGGAAACAATTAAATGAGGGTTTTATGCATTTTTTCTATTCATTCCTTTAATATATGGGGCATGTTTTGTTTAATAAATATGGCGCATATTACATTTCTCGATTTAAAAGTTAGTTTGACTTTAAGTTTTTCTTATACGACCATTTTCCTGGATGACATGGTGAAATGATCAAAATTTTCGACTTTGAGGCCAAAAATTCCTGTTTAGGTAATTTGGTGTTCAAAGGCAATGATAATTTTTTCCTATAGAGAAATTTCGACTTAAAATTGGGCATTTCGCCCTAAATTATGGAATTTTTGCCTTAAATAGGTAAAAGAGATTTGACAATTGAAAGAATTGAATTGATTGTCAAACAGAGACACAGTAAGGATATCTCGATACTACTAACTCCTATATTTTATTTACGTCTTAGAAATAGTATAACATGTCATTGGCATCATCATTTGGATACAAGATTTGCTAAAAAGCGGGTGAATGCATGCGGTTGGGAAGAAAATAATCAAGGTATTGGCCCAAATCAAGTGTAGCATCTGTGAGAAAATATGCAAATTGGTTCCACAGCCTGACAGGTTCCGATATAAATATGTCGTAAAAAGGAGTAACATTTGTAATCTTGATGAAGCAATGCAATGGGAGGAACAGTTCATTAATTCCAGTGATATTGAAGCGAAACAAAAGTTAATGAACTTTAATTTTTGGTTGTATTATTTCGGAATTTCGCTAAACGTGCCCTTTTAGTCCAATTTACCGTAAGGTTAACTTTTTTTGAAATTCGGACTTTGAGCGCAAACACAATCGAATAGGGAATTATTTAGAGAGTATTGACGTTATCTTGCCTTGAACTTGGGAATAGATCCAACTACAAAGTCCATACATTTACTTAAATTTGACCTCAAAAGTTAAATAAAATTTAAGTAAAAAGTGAAGAAATATGCCTCAGATTTAATAAATTTTCCTTATTTATTTCCTTATTTATCCTCATTTCTATGAGGTAAATTAAAAAGGAATTATTACGTTATTTTACCCTAGTAATTAATGAAAAAGTCAAGAAGGCCTAATTTAAGGAATAATTAAGTAAAATATCCTTCCTAATTTACCTTTAAGGAGAGTGGTCTTTGAGGTTAAATTCTTAAGTCTAATTTACGTAATTTTAAACAAAATTGGTCAATCGACCCTCGAAGATAAGAAATTCAACCTCCAATGTTGGGATAGTTTATGCACTCTATATAGGCGTTTATCGATTCAACTATTAATGGTCACATAGTCCTTCCTCAATAACCCTTATGTATTGTAGAAAATAAGGTGTTAAAAATGTAGTTTTCGAGGACCGATTTAAGTCTTCGAAAATTACGAAATTAGCTTTAAGAAATTTTCAGTACGTTCTTTTGTTCGTCCTCGGATATGAAACCTTTTTTTTACGGACAAGCCAATATTAAAGGAATGTATGTTGGATACGAAGAGGAACGCTTTTTGCTTTCAAAAAAGGAAAGAGCTTCTGCATGCATGTATGCTTCTTTTTCTCGCTGAGGAAACCTTAAGTGGCTTTCGAAAGTCTTTAGAAGAAACGACATAAATCTGGTAGGTCTTAAGTGCTGGGCGGTCGTATATCCACTTCATTCTGATTTGTGAGTCGAGATAACTTTCATTTATTTCCCAATTTAGGGAGGCATGCAGTTTTTGTACATCAGGCCTTGAGTTACATTTTTTCAAATCTCCTGCATCATGAAAGTTTGATGACGTCAGTTTATGATAATTTATAAGATGAAAATGATTCAATTTTCTTCTGTGTTTCGTTCTTTGTAACTATCTCCCGTATAGACTTTAATTTCGGGGGGAGGGCACACTAGGACCATCATGAGTATCTCTCGCGATCTCAATAGATTCACAATAGTTAGTCCAAAAATTATTTGATGTCTCAGTGGGTCCTTGCCTATTACATTACCGCTATGACTATATGTGTCCAAGTAATCTTTGACCCCAATTTTGAACTTTGTCATGTGAAATCTTACTTTGTTGAATTAATTCTTCTTCTGCAGTTCTGCAATTTCTGACTGCTGCTGGTGTTGCTCTCCAACAGATTTCTGTTTGTAAGTCAATAGGGGTTCGCATTTTTGTATCGTGGCAACACCTTTAGTTTTCTGATATCGTCCTTAAACACATTAAAAAGGGTGTCACTCATTTTAAAATTTTGTATTCCCCCATACAGTTCCCATGTGGAGCAAAGAATCAAAAGTCAGCCATGGCAGTGCACCCCACAAAGGCTAATTAATTAACATCAGGAGCCGCCCAGTGTAGGCTTGCTTACTAGGAGCTAGGATACGCCATAGCCAAGCAACCTTCGGTGTATGTAGTACCGAGGGTAAAAGTAATTTAAACAATTTCAAATGTGTTTACATTCCGAAGTACCCGTCAGCCGACTAAGAATATCTGTGACTGATTATTTTTTTCAGTATATAGAAACACTACGAAGGTAATGCCTTATTTAGTCCATTTTTGAGATTACATCTGAAATTGTAGTATATGTGTAATTACTGCATCCAAAGCTAGAGTTTTCTGTGTCAACACATTCTCGACAAGTATCCAAATATGTACAAAATTGGAAATTTTGTATGGCAAATCTACGTGTGAGTTACCCGATTTTAAACGTTTTAGAAAGTAGAGTTAATAGTTATTTCGCATGTACATTATGTTAGCAAGTGACGATATAAGTGACTGAACTCTTCTCTTCCAAAATGTAGCTTTCAATCAAATTTTCCCAACAACTGTGTTCGTCAATCGTAGTAGTTTGATTCCCATTCAATCGTACAAATATTCGCAAGAGTATAAATGAGATAAAGGAATTTTACTTCTTCTATTTCGAAAATTATCTTTAATATGTTTCCCTTAAAATAGATGAGACAACTCTCAAGCTCCAGCATTCCAGCAATATTTACTTCTTTAAAGAGTCATCTGAGTAAATATAAATGCGGAAGAGTACCCTCTTAAAATTAACAAAGAAACAAATACATTCAAAAAACAAATATTTACAAGTCCTTAATGAACTTCTTATATAATCATGTAGGTGCGACCATCCATGCAAAAAGTTAATATTTATATGAAGGACCAGAGTCCGAAACAAAAGTTCAACTGGAAGAAGCAAACAAAGAAACACTTAACAAGAAAGAGACTCAACTTTCCACACAAAACATTTTCAAAGAAACTATGGCAGCTCCATTATAGATTATGAGTTCAGAAAATACAGATGAGAGTGGGAGGAATTTCCTATGAAAACCTCAAATGAAAAAAAGCGAACATTGCCAACAATAACTTTCCCACTGCAAACAAAGTTATTTGTCAAACATTCGAGACAAAGTATTTATACGAAAGAAAAAAAAAACAGGAAAGTTTTGTAGGTCGAAATCTAATTAAGAAAAGATTGGCTTTTCGTTAATATTTAACGACTTAATCAACGACAATTTGAGGAAAATGGATTTCTTTCGAAATATACCTAAAGGTAAGTCCTAGGGGATAAACTGACGGTAATTAATGGAAAATTCATGTCAGGTGCTAGGCGGATAAGACGGCTGCTTACCATTTAATTATGTAATTAAAATTATTGATGGATAGGAAACTTAATGTCGTTAATTAAAGCTAGAATGGAAGCAAAAAAGAAAAGAATAATTCCAAAATGGGTAAAGACGTGGGTGGTGATTCGGCCTAAAAAATATAGTTAGATGCCTCAAGAGTGCCTATTTTACAAAGAAACATTTATAATTTAAAAATAGACCTACTCGATACTTTTGAAACAATTTTATAAAACTAAAAATTTCAAACGGATTCTTCTATTCTATCTATAACCGATTCTAAAAATTGCGATTCGAGTCCCATAAATGAATAAAGAAATTAAAAGTTGACTATTTATTTGTGCGCTTTCATCGTCACGTGTCTTAATAGACAAATCAAGATATGTATACAAGAGAAAAACGCATCTGGCTCGTAAGCTCAGTGAAAAGAGTAGTCGCCCGGAAAGCGGAAGGTTTCAAAAACCGGACAAGGCGAATGATATTTCTGTTGTATTCAATAATTCAATTTAGAATCGTAAAATCGCAGAAAAATATTCTTTGGAATAACGTGAAATTTTACATTATAGGAGACATAGTAAAAAGGCTACCGAATAATAAGCGATGAAAGCACCTAAAACATACCCCAACATTTGATTTATTGCAGGTCTGTTCGAAGCTTACCACCCTGTGAAATATTTGGAACATGGAAGAAAGCATTCTGTATAATTGTTATGTACATATTTGTTATGTTGACATGCATATTTACAGCAATAGAAACACACTTTTCTCGATTTTTCATTATTCATATTTTATTATGGTATACTAAACAAAAACGTCGTGTGTATGTGCTAAAAGAAGTCTCAATTAAAAAAAAGAAAATTCTAATGTGCATTTATTTTTTTGAAGTTAAATAAAACAAAAACACGCAAAATAGGGAACGTTCCACATGGATGCTCTGAACTAATTTAAAAAAACAAAACTGTGTAAGTCGAATAGCAGAATTTCTGAATTACTTATATTAAAAAGATTATAGAAGTCAAGTATTTAAGGAGTAAATACATTAGTGAAGGTGGTTATTGTTCATCGAAGGGTGAAAAATCATAGCCAGTCTTTCTAATTCCTTTCAGTAATAAGCCTCAGCTGACCAAAACACAGGGGAAAGGCACCTACCTGTGCCCATTGGAAGAGACAGCAGGAAAGCAACACCCTGCCTCTGCTTTTAAAGCAACACATCATTGCAATAGCCATTGCGCTGCACTTAACTAAAGTTATATTTAAATTAAAGGAAACTGAAGTAATGTGCGCAGTAATTGCACTTCTATATAGGAATAACTGCGCACCGCGCCGTGCTATATTTTTACGCAAATAACATAACTAGGTATTCAAATAATTTAAAATTACCACATCACAGACTCAGTGATAACACTCACCTATTTTAGTGTAATCAATATTTGATTATTTTCCCATTTTTATATAAAACTCTGTTGATAAATTTGTATTGCGTACACTACAAGGTGTGGTGTTTGCACTTTAAGATCTTAAAACACAAGAACTTTACAAAGAACCTCATCAGGACAACAGTGAAGCCCTGAGCTATACTGCCTACACTACAGTGAACTCAGATGTCCAAAAGCTAGTGTAGACAGCAGGCAGTGCAGGGCTTCATTACTGTCCTGATCAGATCGCCCTGCACTGCTGATTGAAACATGCAATATGCTCTCAAAATTTCTTTATGATATTTAGATTTTCGGCTACAAAGCCAGTAACTGACCAGTATATCGGTACTTGTCTTCGAAACATTGCACGAAATCCGCGGTAGACTAAAGAAATATGTAAATTCCCCTGAAGGTTCTATTTCTTAGGAAAGAAAGGCGTGGCATTTGACAGCTCTTTAGTGCGGCATGGTAGATTCATCCCAGACTAACAAACTTCAAACAGTAGACTTTAAACTAGTTTAAAATAAGCAACCCCGCCACACCGCCACCAGTGATTGAATTTCCAAAAGGCGTTCTTCTTTTGCGAGATTCGATGGGAGGATTCGTACTAGTAATTTCCTCTGAACGTTGCAGAATAGCAAACTGCTGAGCATTTATTAATAATCGCCATAAGTTTAGTTTCTCTTTTCGGTAGAGCCTCGTTACGAATAAAATCGACAAAACGATTTGTTGTTGCAGACTACGTAAAATGTCCGACATTGTGTTTATCCCATTCGAGACGTCACCCGTATGTTGCTATCAACGTAGCGAAAAGCTCTATTACTTTTGCTTATGACATTTGCGCTAACATTTTATTTTATCAATTAAAAACAATTGAAAAATTTATTTTACAAGGCTATTTATTTTTAAGTCTCGAAAGTGAAAGTTAGTGCATAGCTGAGGGAATAAAAAAAATCACAAAATTTAAATAGGACGATAATGCAGAGAAACAACAGAGTCGGAAGGAAACATTATTGCTTAAATCTCGACGTCTGGTAAAAATGTGAACATACCTCACACAACTGTTAAAGGTAGAATAAATATGTAGATAATAAAATTAATAATAGGGCTTCGGACTGAGGTTAAACTTAAGGCCATTCAGACCGCCGCAACAGAACTCCTTTCACACCAACGCGTTCGATCACAGCGATATTGACATGCATATGCCTGAACTAAATGAAGACATTTGGGAAAATCTGAAAATGGGATAAAGTTGAGTTTCCCAGTTGTATTGGCTCAGTATTGATGGTGAATATGCTACGATTATGTGTCAATTCAATGTGTACTAGCTCGACTTCTACTGATTCGACTTATTTTTTCAATTTGGAAAAGTTTGTCTTGCTGACCATCGTTGATATCGAATATAAATGTTTATATATCGACGTTGAAAGGTATGGAAAAATTAGTGACGCAGGTGTTTTAAATGTGTTGACTATAGAGATGAAATTTGAATACGGTTTTTTGAAAGAATACCACCAAATGTTTGCCTGATCAATATTAAAGAACACCTCATACCACGAGTGTAGATCAGAAAGATCAATGCAATACTTAAATTTACACAGGCTTATAAGTAGATAATTGAAAACGCGTTTGGAATTCCGGCGCAAAATGGAGAATTCTTGTCAATCCAACTGCAACACAGCCTGAAACAACTATTAAAATTGTTCAAGCCCCAAACGCTCTTTATATTTTTTATACAACCCGCAAATTAGATAAATTTTGAAGCTAATGGAAGAAGACCAACGGATGAAATTTTCCAAATCCACCAACGTTTTTGCACTTGCCCAATAACCTTACTTCGTTTAGCACTTCCCAGTTGTATTCCAGGCTGGATTTGGCCTCTAGGGAAGGACACAATATCAACGCTGGTCGCGGTGTCCGCAGGGTCCCAGTGGCCAAGTTAACAATACTCGTAAGCTAATCCAACCTGTATTCAACTCCTTGGCAATGTCAACCCCCACTTTGTCCTTTTTTCTATTGTTTTAAATTCATATCATATAAAATTTGGTATTCCTTTATTTGACTTTAATTCCTTTTTCAACACCCACCTGAATTTCCTCCATTTGGATTTCACAGGTCGCGATAGATGATCAAACGCTGCAGAAATTCTTTGTATCGCTGTAATCTATCATGTTGGTGTTAGCGTTTACATTGAAAACTATGTGTGACGATCTATCGGTGTCGCTTCATTATCGCTATCGCTACGTTATCGCTGTCACGGCGGCGGTGTGAATCGGCCTTTATGCCTGATGCTAGACTTAGGTCGCTTAGACGGCGAATTTGCGTCTGTACAGTAAAAGAAGATTCACCGTTCTAAAATTGAATAGAAGATGAACACCATGTGTGTGTAAACGTGTTTTGGGCTTAGATCAGCTTTCATCGCCATCTGAGTTTTTGAAAACTTTTTCCAACCTACCGCTATGTGAAACTTAAGCTCTTTATGCCTTTTTACCCGGAAAAGAAACTGAAAAATTGATTGAGGCCTCTTAGATGTACAACCTCGAAGAAAATATCAAGCGACACCTTACACCGAAACCAATTACCTACAGACCGCTATAGTTCATAAAGAAAGGAAAAAGCAAAATCAAAGTTAATTAACAACAGTCACCTTCACCTGCAGCTAAAACCACTACCAATTCCGATGATGAAAAATAAGGGCGTGTAGGTAGCTTGCTGAAGAAGCTTGGAACGCTTCTCTTTTTTAATTTCCCTAGACTCACAATGTAGAGGAGATTCCTTTCTTTTGCAACATTATACAAACGTGTATTAACCGTTCCCAGGAGATTCCAGGAGATGCTAAGTATATAGCTGAACGCTTCTAAGCATATTGCAGAGGAGACAGGGGTGTAAATCACTTATTTTTAAACTTTTTCCCTTAGGAAAAGTCAAAGCCTTTTTGGAAGGTTATTTCATGGTTAGCTTTTACTGCGCTAAGGGCTTATCTTAAATCGTTTGAGATGAACAACAGTAACTAAAATGCAGTCAAGGTTTGCCGCAGCAACAAACTCGTGACCGGATAAAATTAATATCAATAACCCAGGAATTTTCTGCGCTGTAATCTCTCTCTGTGGTAGATGGAGGTGCTTTTCACAATCAGTTCATGACGCAAAATTTCCAGCAACACAGAGACTGTGGTTATTTTAAAATTCTATTTATAAAGTGCTTACTGCTTTCGGAAAGAAAATAAATTTAGCTTTGATTAAAATTAATTAAAAAGAAAATACCTAAAAATTTAAGTATGTCACCAAAATTCATTATTTTGCTGAAGATTTTAACTTTAACCCCGTTTCAGAATTTATTATGATTTTGAACTTAGTTGAAGCTTAATTAGCTTGGTCTATCCTAAACGTGATAGTACTTCTGCACGTCAAATGAAAACTTTAATGATTGCATTCGTTTTGCTTACGGACTGCGGAGATTTGATCATGTTCCACTGTACCAGTCTGATTTTGTTTTACTAAGTAAGTGGCTGGTATTTTTATACAACATATTCCGTTCAAGCAAAGCTCAGTACCTCATGTGTGGGATAGTCTCCCTTACAGGAAACAATCAGCAGGCACTATCAGTGTGTTCAAACCAGCTTCGTCAAAAATCTTTTACTACATATAACTGCGTAATCTATATACAATAGGCTAATCTCAAATGGTGGAAACTAGTCTATCCATGATTGTATTAGATTTTTCCATGTTTACCCGGAAAGAACACAACTTCTATGGTGGGTGTTAGTACGATAAAAGATATTTAATTTTGTGTGTGAGTGACAGGCAATAAATGAATTGAATTGCACTGAATTGAATAGAATTCTCTCATCTCTGCATGGAAAGCACGATCCTTCCATTACTAAACCCATCATAGATCCGCGGTGCCTATGATTTTCTTTTCACATATGAAAAGTGAACACGTTACAGGTTATCTTTGATGACAAATATCATTAATTACGGAACCGTGTCTGCTGTCCACAAGACTAAAACGTTATTATTAGTCCATTCTACATATTAAGCTCCCTATCAAAATGCTGTGAAATAACATCAAAAGTAATGGACTTATCACGTCGGGATTGAGGTCTTGCTGGACTGATTCTGACGCACTTAATTATGAATTTGGATAGAAAAAATATTTATCTAAATTCTAGACAAAAGATAAAAGTTCCTTGTCTCTTAACTGGGCTTTTAAAGCCCTTTAGCAGAAATTGGTATTTGTACAAAGAGTGAAGAGATGTCAGAAGCTGATCTCTTAATATTAGTGGAGATTTTGTGTTAAGGGATTTGGTATTTTAGCAAACAAAACTAGCTGCCAAATATTTCTTAACATAAGAGGACTTGACTGAGGTACGCTTGAATCTCTTATCGCGATAGTCGCAGAAATTGTTTTGTTTCTAGTATCAAAATTTTGGATAAAAATATTGTAAAGTAAGTACATAATTCTACATTACGCATTGCATAAATAATGTAAAAATTTGTGACATATAAAATAATTATACTCTTCGACATTGTCAGCCGTGCACAGATAATAGTTCTGAAGAACATGAAGGAAATTTTTCCCAAATTGCTGCCCTTTAAAGTGATTAAAATGGCACAGTCTTAGGTTAGGTTAGGTCAGAGTGGTGGCCATCGCACCTGCGATGAGCCTCACTTAAGCCATTTGCGATCCATTGTGATACCACCATAATGGGACCCTACCGGGAAAAGATACCTCAGATTAGGGGGAGCGCAAAAAGCAGCGACAAGAGATAATGAAACTTTCCAAATCCCACAGCTCCTTGTTTGACAGGTCCTCCAATTCGTCGAAAAGGTAGCTGCCGAGCGCATTCCTCCTACGCTTGGCAAGGTTATGACATTCGTCCTCTTCCTCATCCATACAGCTTCTGCAGAAATCATTGTATGGAGCTTGCATGCACTTTGCATGTTTACCGAAGAGACAGGGCCCTGTAATAACTGCGGTAAGGTTACGCACATCATTACGGTTCCTTCGTAGCAGAGATTCAGTGCTCCTGGGAAACACCTCAGGCCACAGCTGTCATTAAATCGCGCATGTGGTCAACTCTCCCCTTTCTGCGATTTGCCAGCTTACAGCCCTCTACGTGTAGAGTCCTCTTCACTGATTCCAGGAGCCGATCTGTGGGTCCCTCTGCTTGGCAATTAGTCATAGCAGAGCCCTTTCTGGCTAGAGCATTAGCTGCCCCTTTCTTTTCCAAGTATGTCACTGTGACCAGTCACCCAGCAGAGAGTAACCGTCTGGTTAGCACCCAGTATCCCAAGCTCACAGCGACACCGTTGCACAAGGCGCGATCTAATGTTGTTCCAGTTCCAGGCCTTTATGGCAGCTTGGCCATCAATACAAATTCTGATAACACGATCACTCGGTACATCATATGTTATTGCCAGCAGCCTTGCTGCTTTGGTGATAGCAAGAACTTCCGCCTGGAACACACGACAGTAGTCCAGTAGCCGGTACAATTCCTATATTTGAGGGAATACTGAGTAAACCCCGGCTCCCACTCTCACATCCATTTTCGAGCCGTCTGTGAAGACACGTACATCTGAGTTTTTTACCAAGAGGTTATCGTCTCCATTAGCAATAATAGTTAAGGATGTTTTCTCGACGTCTTGCCTAGGGATGATATAATCCGTGGCTCCCCGTGTACAGTCCTCAGGACAGAACGTCAATATACTGCTGTGATCAAAGTCTGCTGTTGTCCAGCACCCTAACTCTCTAAGGCTTAGTCCACTTTTTGCAGCCATAAATTTCCCATGGGAGTCAAGCAGCAGGACCCCACAGTATCGTCACTCTAAGGTTTTGGCAGCATTTCATTTTTTTTTGCTACATGTTTATTTGAAAATCCTGTTAGACGTAACGACATCTTCAATTTAGGCCAACCATCGGTATTTAGGATAATTGGCTAATTGGGATGTTGATTGGTACCAATCTTGGGAAATTCATAAAATTTCCTAAAATATCTGCAGAAGTGGAAGAAACAAGGAAATGTATCATTGTAGATCTCGCATTCTGTTATACTTTAGGGTGTATAGAATAGACTGCACACTTATGCTAGGGTCCAGATGATGCAGCATGCTACACTTTTCAAAGATCAGAGGCTAAACTGTGCTAAACTTTTCTACTTTTCTAAGTTTCAGAACGAGCAGCATACCTATACTACTGTAAGCAAATAGTTTCGGCCATTTTGCGATTTTGAAATTTCTGATAGGGCGCTGTGCTGCGATTTATGTGATAAAATAATAATTCAATTCTCATTGCATGCCGTGAATTCGTGATACAATTATTATTAATATGAATAACTGTAACTTGTTTGAACACTCACACAATTAAATTCGGTAATCACATAAGGAACTATGGCGTAGCAAAATTATTGTACTGACACGTCTGGGCACAAGTGCTGTAGCAAAATGCGTCGGTTCTTGCTAGCTATGTGTAGGTTAACCCTATTGCCATCATCAACTCGCGAAAAACTTATTATTTTTTCCTTCTTGCAAAGTGAATTTCAAAAAAACATTATGTACAATACTAATTTTGCTAAGTTTCAGAAGTTAAGAGATCCCTTAACAATCTTTTATGTAGAATCGGGGGTCAGTCTATCTCCCTAAGGAGTAATATCAAAGTAATTACGGTAATCGTCTGCATTAAATCTACTACTGCTGGTGTAAATGGCCCACGTTCTCGATTAGTAAAAATGTGTTTACCTGCAATTCTTCCTGCTCTTACATATATTTACAATAGCTGCTTCACAAGCTCCACCTTCCCTAGAGCTTGGAAATCTTCAATGATAGTTCCTGTTCCTAAATGTATAAAATCACAATGTATCAACCTATTTGTTCGCTACCATATATTTCTACAATAGTTGAGAAGAGGAATACAATATTTTTATATTTGATAAACAATTAGCACGTAATTAGTGTAAATTCTGAGCGAATCAAAACTTTTTTTGTTACTAAAGTTTCGGGGATACCCTATGATGCCGCAGCACAACCTTGGCAGGAAGGGATGAAGGAGTATCGAATTGAGGATTTTTGGGTTGAGCCAAGTCCTGCACCCCACAGTTTGGTTGATTAAAAAGCCCAGTACACAATTTTTAGAATTGGCAAATCTTCAATATATTTTAAAAAGAGAGGATCTACACCTAATGCCTGAAGTTTGACTAAGGAAGCAGGATACCAGACTTCGTCGAATGCCTTCATACTAAATATCTAATGCTATAATTCTGGAATGATTTGTTCCAACGCACTGTATGGAATGTTACTAAATCCCTAGTAGGGCATTCAGCATGAAAGTCGTATTGGCGGTCATTAATAAGGTGGTTAGCTTCTGGACATTACAACAATTGTGTGTTGATGAGTATTCATAACCCTTGGAAAGAATCGAAGTAAGTGCATTAGTTTAGGGGATCGCTTGCGTCTCCTTTTTTTGGGTATTGGCTCAGCATAAGCAAATTTCTATGCCAAAAGAAAGACTACTGTCGAATAGGACTGATGAAATAGTTTGCGTATAGCTATAGCTAAAGAAACGGCGCAGAGCTTGAGTTCTGCGTGCAAAATACCATCAGATCCAAAAGCCTTAGACCCTTTGAGATTCGTGAGCACTTTGAAGCCCCCCTTATACGGAAACGTAACGGTCTTTGATTTTGATTTCATGTTGGTAAAGAAGGAAGTGGCTGTGAATTAGGAAGTAAGTAAGAATTCGCATCAAACTTACCTGCAAATAAATTGTCTTAATCCAATGATTACGAGCAAACATTCCGCTTGTGACTATTTTAGCAAGCGACCAGAATCTCTTACTGCCCTTTCGCCTAATAAATACCTTCTGTCTAATGCTTTGGTTGAATTGGAACAAAGCCCGCTGAATAATGGATCGAAGTTGTTACGCGTCTCTCTATAGAGTTGCATCTCAATTCAGCTTAGTGGCAAACTTATATGCTTAAAATGCACCTTTCTTGTTTTTTATGGCAATATAACAGGCATTGTTAATCCAAGCCATTTTTTCTTTTCTGGTATATTTGTGCGGAATGAAATTGCACATCCCAAGCCTCAAGTTGTAAACAAAGGACTCAGATCAGTTCTCAACATCTCTTGAGTAAAAAATGTCAAACCAGTCCAACTCTCTGATGAATTTACTGAAACCAGCCAAATCAACTTAGTCATAGTACCAAATTAATCGCTATTTACGAAGGTAACTGATGAATTTCAGAGATGATGTGGAGTATTGGTCGAAAACGAGACAATAATGCAAACTGCCAAAAAGAGATGACACATACGGTAAGTACTTTTCCGGATGAGATGTCATAAGCAGGTCAAATAAGTTAGCAATATGTCCAATTATATCCAGCAAATGAGTTGGGCTATCAACTAATCCCGGCGTTAAAGGACTCCCTAAATAGTTCAACATGAACAGGTCTTGTAGTAGAAAATGTCTGAGCCACTGAATGTTGACAACACTGAAATCTCAAGCTGTAACGATTTCAGAGAAGGAGATTTAATATTTAATATTTAAATTTTGTAAATTACATTGGTTATCTGCTAATTATACAATAATCTTAATTTCGTTAAATATGAATACTAATACATACTTAAATTATTCTGTAATTGTTTCCTCAATTTACGTCGACATAACTACATGACGTCCTACTCTTGATATTAAAAATAATTTTCCAATTCAATTAAATGAAATCAGCTTAAAAAATTGATTAATTACAATTTTCTACGTCTACCTTTAAACAATCTTATCGCAATTTTACGAGCCATCAAATATGTATACCAAGCAATCATTACGCCCAATGTCACCCAAATCTGAGAAGCATTAAGTATCTTCAGATCTTCCTTCGGATTTATCATTTATACAGCGAAATTGTTCACAAGGGCACTGATTTTCGAGTTCTTGTAAGGATTCTCTCTGATCAACTTTCAACAAGCATCATCCTTTTCTCAAATGGCTTGTTAAAAGGGAAAGTTGTAACTTAATTTCCGTCGAATATAATGGTTGGAATATTTATGGATTGGAGTAGTATTTTCTGAGTTGTAGCAATTTTAGGAAGTTCACCCTTAACAGGAGAGTCCTTAAACGGTTTCTTCGTGATTTCGCACAAGAGCTAGATTCTAAACTTTTCGAAAACAATTTCTGCAGCTTCTTCTTGAAATCTGTTCAGGATTTATTCATGAAATGTTATACATACATAAAAAAAGTGTTTAGAAATGTTTTCCACCAATTGAGAAATTGATTGGGAAAGTTTTTATAAGTGATGAATTTTCAGCTGCGCTGCTATGGTAAAACATATTTTGATGAGTGTGTAGTTGCTGCATATAAACGTAAATATTTTCCAAAGTATGTTATATTGATATTAATTGCGGAAAATTATGCAGTCGTAAAAAACGAAGCCAATTGAAATTTTTCGAAAAACATTATGCATATAAATTACTTGCTTTAACTACGGATAAAACTGAAGGAAGCTTTTGAGATTTATATGTACGTTGAAAAGTTATCTTTAAAACATCAGAGTTTAAAGACATCCTACAAGTGGCGCAATCAACAACAGGCAATCATGATTACAGTATTTCATGGATGAATTTATAGTTAGTCCTGGATTTCCTGAATTTTTTGCAGAGCTAATCAAAGTCCGAGGAGAATTGTGTAGTCAAATCTCATAGAATTGAGTAATATGTAGTTTGTGAGATTTACTTAGATTAAGTATGTCAGGTGGATTGATTGTTCTCATCCGTGTACCTTATCTAGATCACTATTTAAACGAAGCAATCTCCTATTAGACCGATTGGTATGCTAAATATGTTATGGAAAATCTGCACGTCATCAGCATACAAGTGATCCTGAAATCTACATAATACAATTGCCTCTCAACACGTAAATTTTTTTCGAGACGTAGCTATATATGTTTACCTACATATCTTCTGCTACAGAGTTTTATTGGTTCTAAGGTATCTAGTGAGGTCTCCTGTACTAATGGACAGCTCCAGTTTTTTTGTTTATTTGTTAGAAATTTTTAATGTATATTATAGTGGACACAACGCCAAACAGTTCTTTGCCGCAAAGCTGCGCCAGTCATTGGATGCATTCGCGCATTAACTTTGTCGTGACCTTGGTTTATGAAATACCTTTCATTAACGCTAGACTATCTGTAGTTATGTAAATTCTTTAATTAGTAATTATTCATTGACATCTCGTAGATTGGAGTCTATTCTTCCCCAATTGTCATATCTTGTTACTACCATTCTGTCTGACATCATATCTAGTACACGTGACAAATGAATTAAAAAAAAACATTTTTGTACAACTTGGTTTGGCAATTGAATTCATTTTCAAATACTCGTGAAAAACTTAACTGCAACAGATTAATTCCTGTAGGCATAACCGATTCATTGAAGCAAATTATTTTTGGTTACATTTGTCTTACTGTAGTAATCCCCTTGATATAAACAAAGCTTTCAAAGCTTTGCAAATAATCGAGTTAATAATGAACTCTCGCTGCCATAGTGAGATAAGTTATATTCAAAGGAGCAAAATGCAATTAAGTTTTGCGGTATTTCCTTTCTGCCAATTTTAAGCCGCAATATGAACAGGTAAGCAAATCACTCACAGGGATGAAGGTACATATAGTTGGCTGCTTCTTACCTGAATGCAAACATTGATAGACTGTCTGCAGCATCTGAGAAAATTAAGGGGATTATTTGGAACGATCATATTTTATAGGAATTTTCATGTACAACAGAAGCTGTCTTAGTTCAATGAAATTTACCTAATTAATGAATGAATACCCTCCTATGTATTGTATGTATGCCCTATATTCGTAGTAAGGTAGTCATGCGTCTCTTGTATGAAGGGCTCATGTCTATTGGTTAAATGAAATCAGAGATGATGCAGAGTATTTCCTATAATTAATTAATTCCATAACGTGGATATCAAGCAAGCTTTCAGCAGAGTAGAAGCATTTGGTAGATAATTGAGGCATAAGTTACCGAGCAAAATAACACTTGTGGCTTAAAATCATAAAGGCATTCGAAATTTTGTGAAACTAATTATAAACAATGATCGAAATTTGATTCAAATTTAAATATAAACTGCATTGGTGCCATTTATTGGCTTATTGTGCACCGCTTTTTTTTAAAGTTCCTCCAGTATTCCTAACACTCCCTAAGAAGAGCAGTGTCCATTTGAATGAATTTTCCGCAAAGCCGACAGAATTTAGAAGGTTTGGAGTTTAGTTTATTTTCCTGATGATTGTTTTTGTGAACAATTGTTCCACCATGCTGCTGCAGCACAGTTGATCATGAGTTTATCTACTCATTTGTAAGGTTAGATATCTTCATCATTATATATGTTTTGATTCCATATGCCAGCCAGTTTTCTGCAGTTCCACAACCTAAATATACCGTTTTTTTCTGGACTATTCCTTCAATATCCTTCCCATCGAGAATTATGGATGTATTGTATATTGAGACTTACTCACCAAAGCGGGCAAGGCGTTTGTAATTTTTTGCTGCGATTGACTAAAAGGTTACGCATATAAAACACACCGCGAAAGATTTCTTGAAATTTTCTGGAAAGGAAGAGCTCATATCTACTTTTGATAATAACTACAAGGTTATCAAACCTCTACCTTATGAGTCAATTTCTTAGTTCATTAGTTAAATTAGCAGGTATTCAATTATAATGGACCAAAACAGTGTAAACAGTACTGCTCTTTGGGAACATCTTGAATATCTGACACTCAGAAAAATAGAATACCCATTCTACTTTTTACACGCTTCTATTTTATTTCACTTGCTTGCTTTTTGTCTCCAAATTTAGGAACAGATTTTTCACAAACTCCTGTCTCTGAAACTTCGAGCATTTATGTATTTGGCTATTCCGTAGTTGAGTTCCATATAAATGACAAAAGGGACGAAATGACGAAATTGTTGAATTTAACAATTTATTAGTCACTCAGGAGAAATAATCTTTCCATTAGAATTTGCTATTGCCAATTTTGACTAAAAGGAACATAGGGCGATTACTTTGGTATCGATACTTACTTAGTACAAGGTTTACCAAGATCAAGCTTACATCCTTAATAGAATTAGAATATGGGTTACAAAATAATTCACAGAAGAAATAATTCAACGGCAAACCGATAAAAGATCTAAATTAATAAAACTGAAACAAATTTCAAATTGGAATGGTAGCTGGGGTGACGTTTTTCTGCTATGATAAATTTAAGATCCAAAGCTAGCAGTAGAATAATATAATATTTTTTTTATACTTAGTTATAAATACAGTAATTACGAGAAAATAAATAAAAGTACACATTTCATGATTTTGTTACGGATTATTCTTTACTTGTTACACCAAAAGCACCATTAATAATATTTTTTTTTATTTATATACGACTCTTTATTTAGCGACTCTTTGGCTCTTTTAAAAATTCTTTGAAAATATGTGGCAAAAGGCTCAACCAACTGTAAAAAAAAGACGCTAGCTAAACTAAAAGTTGTAAAAAGCTGGATGTTATGCACAAGATTTACAATCTTTTGTAGTATAATTACAAGGTGGCGCTAGATAAAGTTATAAACGAAATAATATAGAAAACAGAATACAAACTAAAAATATTAATAATTAGGGGTGTAAAAAAAGAAAAAAGAAAATATATATGAAACGTAATATGAATAACTAAACAAAAGTAAAAGTAATCACAAATAAGTTTATATTATTTTTCCAATACAGAGAGACAGTGGCGAACATATTAAAAGATAGAGAAAATCAAGTTAAGTGGGTGTTAATAAGCTTTTTGAATGCATTAACAGTGTCCGCAGCTTGAATATTAAGAGCAAGACAATTCCATAAGCGAACTACTTGAACAAGGTAAGAAGTTTCCATTACTAATTTATAGAAGCGCGGTAGAATTAGATTTTTATTCCGTCGGGATGATGCGAATTGGAACATTTTTCTGAGATACTCCGGCTTATTCGACTGAAGTAAGTTATACTAGAATATCAATTTCTTTTATTTAAATACGACACAGTGAAACACCGACCAAACTATGCCGAAAATGAGAGACATGATCGAACCTTGTTAATTCATATATGAACCAAATGCAGTCATTGAAAGCAACCTCCAACTTACGTGCACATGAGCTATCCAATCTAATAAAAATCAAACTGCCAAAAATAAAATGTTTTAACTAATTTACATCGTGCGCTACTTGATAAATGTTCGCTGAAGGCCTTAATCGTCTCAGCACTGCATAAATTTTTCTAATCATCGTTCTAACGTTGTCACAAAAGTTCATATTACAGTGTAGGATGATCCTAAGATTGGACACCTTACTAATACTAGGCAATGGAAAACCGTTTGGAGTAACCGGAGGAATATGAAATTCGTTACAGGTTGGATTATAGAATGTTATACACTGTGATTTCCCTGGATACAATAACAAACGTTTACTCCTATAGTTATATATCCTGTCCAGGTCAGCATTTATACGTGCGATGCAGTCCTCGAGAAGACCGATTGTTCTGCTTAGATAAACCTGTACGTCGTCGGCATAAAAATGGATATGGAGTTCGCGAACCACATCTGGATGATCATTTATGAAAATGCTAAATAGTAGTGGACCCAGTATTGCACCCTGGGGAACACCACGCGTGAGAGTGCAATAACTAGACAGTATACCATTGACTTTAACTCTCTGGCTGCGGTCCGACAAAAACATGCCAATCAGGGTGATGGCAGAGCTACTAAAATTGAAAGATTTTTGAAGTTTCACTGTAAGTTAGGTGTATCAACAGAAAAAAATCAGTAATATCAACGTCGTGAGGTTATCCTGGTCGAGGGTAACCTTTATGTCAGCAGATACCTTGAGGACCGCAGTTCCGCCACTATGGCTATGGTTTGGACAGAATCCCGATTGCCAATGCGTCAGCAAGTTATACCTATTCTTTGACATAAGAAAGAATTTGCTTGGACATAACCTTTTCTAGCACTTTGGACACAAACGATAACAGGCTTATTGGGCGAGAGTCCGCCATATATTCAGGAGAAGGGCATTATGACTGCAACTCAGACAATATTACAATGGCAAAGTAATTCAGGGAATGCTATTTCCGATTTTTCCACTAAATTTTCAAGAACAAGAGCAATGTTAGTCCTAATTCTAAATTCGCCGTAGCTATTCCAATGATCAGCATCAGCATTCTAATGCGATATAGCGGAGATAATAACTTGTAGAACATGATTCTCGACCTATCAACCCGAGATTCTCTCTTAATAGCGAATTGCTTTAGATCCTTAGATGAACCAAAATTGATATTAAAACGAAGTTATGCGCACAATGTGTTTGCGTTAGTGGTGTTATATATTTCTTATATATTAAGCGAAGCGAGCTATTGTCGTAAAGCGATTCGCGCAGAGCGAGTTTTTATGGCTATTTAATTAGAGCTGTGGAAATGGACCTTGAACATTATTGTCTTTGTCACTTGATCGCACCTTTAATTATATCACTTATCAGATAAACACTAGACATTTTAGCAAATGGCACTAAACAGAGAAATTATTTTTGTTTTGAACATTATCAGTAAGTGATGAGTCATTTGAATATTACTCAGAGAAATGAAGGAATCTCGCAGTAAATTCGAAGAATAGAGGAACGTAGTCTCCTTTTATTGTAATTCCGAAATCAGAGAAATGGAGAAATTTCGGGCAAAAAGCGGAATTGTCGTGCTGAGCTCTCTGTTTTCCTCTCATTCGTAACAAGATCAGAGAAACGAAGGAATCTCGGGAGAAGCTTGAAATTCTCATTTTCTCATTGCTAAAAGCGACATATGCTTGGCTTTCTGCGAATAGCTTTGATCCCAAGTATAGACAGCGTGGTCTACGGAGCTAACTTGCATCTTTGCTATCAGATGCCTATGTAAGAGTATTGGTAGCATTCTTCGTTCAAACTAGCCACAGCTAAACTTGGCAGAGAATTGTTTTTATATTGGATTAGTCTTGTGAACACCACCTCTACCAAAATCTCCAATTCTATTCTATTCGTAAAGCCAAAACCCTCGAGAATACTTCACAAGCCATGAAACAGACCACCTCCCTACCACATGCGAGGTCCAACGTAGTCCTTACATTCTAAAATATTTTCACTTTTCTTATGCAAAACTGACAAAAGTTTGATTTGAATAGCTCCTCCGCCCTAAACTACTATTCATACAGAAAAATGGTGTTCTGATAATCTTAAGCTTGCTTTCTTATCTTCCGAACCGTAATAAAATTTTCATACCTTTCCTAACAAAATTATTTAAAAAAAAATTATCTTAACCAAACACTACGATTCCTCAAACAAAAATTCTCAGCCGAATAATCATTGCAATGTCGCTGTGCCGTCATGGGATGCCGTGGGCTGATGATATCGAATGTAGCTGCCTACAGATTCGGACTCTGGCTGAACATACACACATCCAATTATCAATCAGCTGAGAGGTATTGAGCGTAAAATGGTAAGGTTACTTTGTAATCAAAGCTATTTTATTATTTTGTTAAGTAAGGTATATAGGAAGTGCAGGCTTTGGGAAGGTAAGGAACCTAGCTTTAAATTACTGGAATACTATTTTCCTGTATGGATAGTAGTTTAGGCTCTATGGCATATATAAAGTCAATTTTTGGCGCTTTTCCATAAGCATCAATATAGAACATTTTAGAAAACGGACTCCGAACGTACACATATAGATCTCTGTTTCATGGCTTGGGAAGTATTCTCGAGGGTTTTGGTAAAGCCCTTTCATATGATACCCATATAAAGGGGACTGTGTAGAAAAACGTAATCCGCCATCTTGTGAACGTCCGCCATATTGGATTTAGAACGATATTAGATATACTTTCTTATTCACGGGACTTATTCCAGAACTCCAGAGTAAGTATATTGCAACAACAACATTAAATAAATTATGTAATGACTTATATTTACGACAAAAATTAAAATGTTTATCGACAACCTGCATTTTGTTTTATTTCTGGTTACGGTATTGACAAATATTTATGTACAGACTTAATTCCTTCTAAGACAAGATACTTGAATTTGGTCTATTATTTGGCTCCAAGCTTACCTTTAATGACCACATTGACCATATTTTCAATTAGACAAACTCTGTTCTGGGTTTTGTTAGATGCTGGGTTAAGGAATTGGATGATGCCTATAAAATGAAAGCTTTATTTAAGACCCTGACACTCATACTCATCTTGGACTATTCCAGTCCTGGGTTTTCCCCATCTTACAAGCGTCATTCTAATTACATTGAAGGTGAGCAAGGGAGGATCCTATTTTTAGTTTTAAGAGACCTCAAATGGAGAAATACTGTTCATCTTCCACCATATATTGAGATATTAAATTTCATACACTTACCTACTCTTCAAATTCGAAGGAAAATTTCTGATATTGTTTTTGTTAACTTTTGAAATGAGATATTGACACTCCGTTTACTATTAAATTTCGATCTTAAGCTCTACTGATTTTATTCATAGTAACCCGCATGACACCAATTATGAACAGTTGGAGCCAATTACTAGAATGAGTAATAATTTCAATTTTAATTATATCTTGATCGACTTTAAACTGCTGAGTATTTTTTATCTGTTTTATTATTCATCTTAGTAATCTGTTGGCACTGGAACTATAATGTATACATGTATAATTGTAGCTAGTATTTAGCGAAATAAATAAATTTAAATGTACGTAGGTACCTTTTCCATGTATTATAAACAAGTTTGTATGTTTTATCTAGTCACATTTGATATATGCATAGATACACACAGAAAAACTTACCATTTTCTTTGCCAAAACCCTTGAAGCCATTTGAAATATTTGCAAGAAAGAAAATTTCCCTGAACTTATTTGATCACTTAAGGTTTCCACTAAATCAAGATAAACCACCTACACAAAAATAAAACAAAATATTTGTAATATCTAAATCAAAGAATAACTAACTAAAAGAAAGGACAGAGAAGAGTGTTCCGATTATTTTCCATTTAAATGTACACGGCGAAAAAAGGAAGGAAGGAAGAGAAAAAAATAACAAAAAATCAGACCCCCTTTGGCTTTGAACATTTTACGAATAAGACAAAAAATGTGAATGCGAAGATTACATGCAACGAAATGGAATGGCAAATGATTTATTTTCGTAAATAAGAGAGAATGGGCGGAGTTTTCTGATTTTACGCTCATAAAATGTTCCCGCGTTTTTATGAAAACACGATTTTCAGAAATTGTCCCAATGTTTTTCGCAGAAATTCTAGTGTTTGTTAGTGTAATCCTATGATATGTGAACAGCACGTTTTTCTGTTTACATTTGTTTTGCTCGAAAGAGATTAAGTGGAGGAATCTCATGTTGGGTTCGGGGAATTTTATTTGACAGAAATTTCACATCTCCTTTTAGTGCGATGTTCAATGCGAAATTTATCCCCTTCTTGCCAAATGGAGGTAGGGTTACCCAATGTTAATTATTATGAATAGTTTGATAGGATTTTGAGGAATTCTATAAAATTTTGTCGTTCGGGTAATCCTACGTTCTCTCGATTTTTGTTTTCAACTCGTTGTCTCACTACAATAATGTGTAGCCAAGCTCTTTTTCCCCATTCATGCAAAAGACAAAAGTATATGAGATTACCTCTTTCAGTCTAAGAAACACGGAAAATTTCCAATTTTGTTCGCCTCTGTCTCTACTTATATTTATTTATACTTTGACCTAAATCTCCTGAAACCAGTAGATGTGTATGTTATGCGTGTATACAAATACTCAGAAGTACTATTTACGGCAGGAAGTGAATGAAATGGACCAAAATAAAATCTCGTTAAAATTCTTCTTAAACATATAGGATCACTAAAGTTCGGGGATTGTTTCGGAATATATGTTTTCTTTTTTTACCTTCAATTCCTGAGAGTAAATCAATACCCAAAGGAGGAAATCACGTGTACTTATATTTGCTTCTATCGTTCGACAGTAGAAGTTTTTATTTTTCTCTGGATTTCCATGAAAGGACCTTATTTTTACATATATATATATGATGTGTAAGTTATCAATAAACCACAAAGAGATAGGGTTGAATCCAAAATGCATATATAGAATGAAAAATTCAGTGTTGCAATGATAGGCATTGAATTTCGATCTTGTAACATAATGCAAACTTAATTTTATAAAAAAAAACACGACCAAAAGTTATAATTGCTCTAAGAAGAAAAATATTATACCCTAGATGAAAATAAATGTTAAATAAAGTGAAATCACAAAGTTTTCTATGGCAGCACCAAGAACGAGTTGCCCGCTTTAGTTCTTTTTGAAAATATTTTTACTATTTTTATACATACGCTGTGTACCAAATTTCAGAACTCAACGATCACGCGGTCTCAGGCAGGAAATATATAGTGAAAAATAAAATATTTGTAAGGCAACCCCAAACAGAAGTTACCCTATTTGCTCCATTTTCGAACTTAAATTCACTTTTTTAAAAAGGCCCACGTACAAAATTTCAACTCTCTAAGTGTACGTGCTCTCAAGATATCCTGCGGACGGACGGACAGATGGACATGCACAAATCAAAATAACTTTTAAAATTATTTGTAGGCGTCCAATCCAGTTTATTCTACCATCATTATTTCTATGTGTTACAAATGGAATGACAAACTTAGTATACCTTATGATTTCATATCATTTAAGATATGAAAATTAACGCAATAATTGCAGTGAAATTGAAAACCGAAAGAAGGTCTCTGGTCTATTTTCTACTTATTGATTGTTTTTGGAATGTTCAGTGTAAATTGTGACAAGAATCAAAAGCACTAATTGCTTATCGTATTCTTCTCACATACAGTTTCTGCATAAAATGAGCTATTATTTATGACCTTGCACCCAGTACTGTATAAATAACTCATAGTGCTTTTTGTTACTACTCATGCTCGTAAGGTCGAGTTCGTTTTTGGAAGAGTCGTAATTAAAATATTTAAAAATGTTTTCATTCTCTATTTCTTCATGGGTTTTCCAATAAGGACTTGACAACTTTTTTTTTCAGAGCCCAATCGGAGAACGTACGTCGCCTCGAATGGTCCATCGGCTTCAATTCTTGAGTGAGCCTGATCTTGTATGGGTGTAAAGTAAGATCCTTACGCAAAATTCGCCATAAAGTGGTCTTGGTGATGCCCAACTCTTGAGAACGCCGTGGAATTGACTGATTTGGATCACTTGCTACGGACGTTTCAACGGCAGCGATATTTTCGACACTTCGACCAACCCGTAGTCTCACTGGCACGGCAACATCACACAACGAATATGTAGACTCAAATTTTTTCACTAAACTTGTTACTGCCTGTCTACTAGGGCGAGAATTACGACCGAAAATCCGAGTTAACGCTCTTAAAGTAGCGGCCACCGACTCCGAATTTCTGTAGTAAATTTTTAAGACGTTTTTCGTTCGTGTACTTCAATTGTCAAGTCCCAACTTTCTTTCAAATTTTCACAACAGCTGTGTTCGTTAATTGTAGCAGTCTGAAACCCATTCAATATTACAGAAATATTAACAAAAGTAAAAAAGACTAAAAGGAATTTTCTTCTTCTATTTCGAAAATAATCTTTAATATTGTTTCAAAACAACTCACCTTGCGTTATCTTTCGCATACCTTTAGAAGAACCATGTCACTAAATAAAATCAACGCATATCGAATGTGCTTACTTCAAGACGTCTAGCTTCTGCTATGACAGATTGAAAAGGTATTTCCCACGCATGCATCCTGATAACATGAATTCCTTGGACAATTTCGTTCATAATTCCAACACGGCGATCAATTCGTTTGGCTATGTTCATTCGAAGACGCTTGAAAATAGATCAAACTGATATAAAACTCATATAAACTCAGAATAAATTCTGGGTGTGAATTATATTATATTATATATATCAAGCGTCTGCAGCAGGCAGAAAACCAAGCTGCACCGATGAGTGTAAGGCTTTCTGCTGACACGAAACGCTTCTTCTTCTTCCTTTTCTTCTTTATTTTTCAGCCCACTGCGTGGCGTATACAGGTTCGATTCGCTTCGAATGAATCTGTTTCTTTAAACATTTTTTAAAAAAAAATTTAATAAATAAAAAAATTGTTTTTTCTATTTTTCTCAAACTTTTCATTTCTTTCTTCTTTTTTTCATTTTTTTCATTTGTTTTTCAAATCACCCAATTTCGCTATTTGGGACCTGTTGATGAGTCAAACCAAGACTTGAAACCTGTCACCAAAAATTAATGGGTTGTGTGATGAAATAACAAATGAGAACATTTTTTTAGATTTTGCTATATACCGGAGAATCCCAAAAAATTCTTTCTTGAACAAAATTAAAATAATATTAACGTAATAAAATTTAATATTACATTTATTTATTTCGTACCATTAAGCGCACTATGATGACATCACCTACATAAAGCTAAAAAATAAATTTCTAACTAATTCAAGAACAAAATATTATTTTTATACTTGTTCGATTTTGTGTTTATAAATGAAATAATTGTACTTCAATATTTGTGATCCAGTGAACTATAAATTGTTTGTACTAAAATTAAAGACTGCAATTCGCCTCCGCCACTGTCGATCAATACAGATGAGAAAATTTATTATGTACATTTAGTTGATACCTCATAGTTAGGTTAACACAAGTGCGTTTGACATGTTAGGAAATTTGTTCTAACCTTTAGAAAAAGATCATTGACTTGTATACTGTCCGTGCTTGCAGCAGCAGGAATAAATCATAGAATTGCAGCAACCAAGTTTTCAGTTTTTTTTTATTAGCCAGTGACATTGTCAGTATCATAACGTCCTATGATAAAATAAGACTTTTCTTCGAGCTGGAAGTTGTAACGGAATTTCACGTGCTGGATTAAAAATTCAATCAATCCCAACGAGCTGGGATTAATAAGGTGGAATCACAGAAACCAATTTATTACAACACTGAAAATTAAGAAATCCTGCGTTAATTGCATTTTTTAATACATTCCATTATCCTCGATCCTTTCCACTCTTTCGCAACTTTGCTGTCAGTTTAAATGCAATTAAGAAAATTTTCGCTCTGAATGAGCTACATTTGTCCTGTTGTAAATTCAGTACATGTTAACCTTAGATAGTTTATCTTGAAATGACTGCTTTAGGAGGAAATAATTGTTTGTCTTACAATAGGACACTTGATAGTCTGTAGATAAACTTCGAAGCAATAAACTTGTTAATTGGCCAGGCAGCAAAATTAATCTTATTCTTGTTCGTGAATTGATTAAATTCAAAGTTGTATTGAATAAGGTTTGATGCATTCCCGCTTTCCTCTTAATTTGTAATATGGTGTTTGGTGAGCACGAAATTGGATTGGATAGATACCATACCACCATTCCGTAAGAATTTTCTAGGAATAAAAAATATATCAAGATAGAGATACTAGATACAAAACGACTCAAGATTTACATGCCTACAAAGTGGAAAAAGTACATAGTTACGACTGCTCAACCAGCCCCGCACTGTTCTCCTCTCAGTAGTAAAAATTTCGGATTTTCTTACCTTTCTTTTTTTTACAGAAAGATGGTTAACATAACAGTTTTTTTTTATAAATACTATAATCTGTTGACTCTCTTCTTTTGACCTATAACACCCAATTTGCTAACTGTAGCCATCAAAGTATTTATAACGTCTGAATGCATGGGTCTGGTGGAGCAATCTTTGGAAAGGCCATAAAGTTCTGCACTGCATATAATGTGTGCTTAACTGTGACCGTTCACCATATACTATTTAAGATACAGGATGTTTTGTGAAAAACTAGCTTTGTTTCTTAATCATCCTCTAACTCCGGAACGATTGATATGTGCCCCCTCCTTCTGCCATACAATTTCTTGTTTGTCTAGTTGAGTAATGCTATCACCTCCTGCTCTATAGACCACCATGGAGAAAGCACCCTGTACAACTTTTATACATATAAAGAAGGAAAAGTTTCGAACTCGAATTGAAATTGTTTTTTTTATGTATTGTACAGTAATATTTACAAGGAAATGATTTCGATTTGGAGCCTCAGAGTTTATAATGTGGAGCATTTCTCAGATATATCAATCAAATCTCCTACAATATGTGTACTTTCCCCTCGAATCAACATTGAAAAGATATAGCAAAAGAAATACGACTTAAAGAGTACCTAAATAAGAAAGAAGCAAAAAAATTACGGCAATTTATGGTTCTTATTTCCTCTAAAAGGAATTAATGGGAATCCATTTTTCTTAATTTTCCACAGCCGTGATAATGCCTTTCTGCTTGTTTAGTAGGTATCATTAATGGCAATTTATCTTAATAACATTTTAACGAAATGTATTTGTCACATGGACATTTTCGACTTCTTGTTTATCTGTAAAATAATTAAACTGTGAATAATTTCCTAATTTTTTTAACTAACCGCTAGCTCCCTTAGTGGAATAGCGAGGCTAGTTCATGCCACCAACTCGTATATTGGATAATAAAAGAAAACATTGTTTCAAAGAACGAAAGAAAAATTAGCAACTGAATAACAATGTCGCACACAAAAAATAAAATATTAAAAAACTTTTAAAATAATTAAATTTTATCAACAATTAAAACCAAATATAACCAAAAAATCCGTCACAATTGCCTAACTGCAACTCATGCCCAAACTTTTCGTATACCTATCAATGAGAAAGAAAATATATTTTTTTACTTTTTAGTGCAATTTATTTATAAAAGTTATTTATTTTCAAAGTTTTTTTAATATATTTTATTTTATTCTTCTTCTTCTTCTTCTTCAACTTCTTCTTCCTTATATTATTATTATTTTAAAAAGAAAAACAAGAAGGGTATGCAGAAGCTTTTTTACGGTTATTCCTGGACCGATTCCTTCAAGCTCAGCTTCTTTGCTTTTTCTATCGGCTTTTATCTCTTTTAATTTGTTTTTCTTTCATCTTGGAAAAAATCTGTACGAATTTCACACTGAAAATTAGAAAAAAAAGACTTCGTTTCGCTCAGTCTGCATTTCGCTGGTAGACTCTGGACTCGCAGCACAGGTTTGATCTTACAACTGCTGTGTAAGTCCATCGTACCAGTTTGGGTTTAATGCTTCAGCCACGTATAAAAAGACACACTGGCACGGTAGAATTATACGAAGGTGATCTTATTTGGTTTTCATTCGATATTATTCCAAGTAACATAATAAAGTTTGATGGTCAAGATATATGGAAAACGGAATGAACTTTTATCAAGAGCTTTTTAATAATTGTATTGTTCAAAATTTATCTTAACCAATACTTTCTAAACAATTCTCTTAAAAGCTACAGAGTTCTGTTATGCAAGTACTCTGTACACAGTCTCTCATACTTATGTGAATCGATTAAGTAAATATCTTGACGAAATCGAAAACTCTTCTGCTGTAATCTGAAGGAAAAGGTTAGTAGTCCTGTGGCATGCAAAACGATGGATTCTCTACAAAAGGAAGGAAAAGTTGGGGAATTCACTTTGAATAAGAGACATACAAAGGACTATTCAAATAAGAAAGGAAAAATTACACTTCACATAGAAGAAGCATATTCTTAAAGTTATCTTAGGAATGTTTATTGTTGCAATGAGAGTACGATAAGTATATTTTGTGCAGTCGTGCAATGATAATGCATTTTGTGCCATTGTTTCTCAAGAACAAAGGATGCAAAATAAGGTAAACGGCTTAGTAAAAATCTTAAAGTTCTATCCTTATACATCTAACATAGCTTTTGTCTGTTAGTAATAAAAAAATAAAATAAGAAAAAATAGCAAATACCAAGAGAAGAAATCTTGGGAATTTTTTACTGCACACTGCCTTTTGGGTCCGCCTTTTAGTTTCATTGTTTTCTATTCAATGTGCATTTTGACTTCCTAAGGCCGAATATCCAGCCTGTCTTTTGCACTGTGCATAAAAGTGTTAAGGGAATTGAACTCCTTTTTGCCTGAAAGTAATGTAAAAATGGCGCACTAATCTAATTTTTATATCAGCTAACTTCGTAATGTGTCAAAATATCGCTAAAGTCGTACGATGTCACGTTATTGTCAGCAACGAAGAAATTTTTGTAACATGTTCAAGGACTTCTCAAAACCCAAAACTCGAGTGTCACATAATGATACACTCCAGATCGCATCCACCGTTCAGTAAGATCTATTTAGAATTCTGTCATGCTTACGATCACTCAAGTTTGGCATTAAGGTAGGAGCGAACCAAGATATGTATATCGTCAGATACAGATCCTATGGATCATGTCTAGATTTACGAGCTGGGTTTATGGTACGGCTAATGCAAGATTCTTAAGGGCTCGAGCTCCGTAACTGCCAAAGTTTCACAAGAGATTCCACAAAATTAATTTCAGATTTTTATATTACCGGTTCTTGACAAATACGTCAACAATTCACGACGTTGTCCTACCACCAACGCAACTGCATACCTAAGAAATACTCCACATTAAAATGCAAATCCTCTCTCAAGTCGGAGTACCTAATTCCGTCGAATTAGTGGATTTACAAATCGAGCGGTTTGGCTTTGGAGATGCGTCTGAACTGATATTTCGGCAACCACTTTTTTTTACTAATTGGGAACGAATTCAAAGGTGAGTCTCTGGACACGCATCTGTGCTGGGTCGTATATTTCCGAACACTTGACCAATCACTTTGCAAACCCAACAAAATTATTTCGGAGTTCGCGTCTAGTAACACCTTTCTGAACGTAGAAAGGATTAGTAAAGCAGGCATTTTTTTTTATTACAATATAAAAAGAAAAAAATTTAAATAATCTATTGTCAACTCTTGAGCAGAAAAGATTACAAAAAAGTTGTTAGTACTGCCAGAATTACAAAACGCAAAGGACATTTTCTTTTCATGCCAAATAATATAGCCATCTCTTGCAGATACCGAAGCCCAATTTAGTTCGCTTATTACCAGACTGATAATCAGGCGATATTGTAAAAGACCGACTCTTCTCCATCTTGCTGGTTCCAGCCATCCAGAAAAATATCAGCATTTCAGGTATTCTGCTGTCTCAATTTTTTCAGACAGAGTGTCTTGAGGACAGGAATAAGAAAATGCTAGACACCGATTGGCTACAAAATTTCTCGGAGCTTCAAAGACTTTGTTCGATTCGGCTAAGATATTTGAGCAATCTCCCTCTTCCGAAGGAAAAAATTAAGCTGTAGATCATCTCAACACTTGATCCCTGCTTGAGTACTCAAACGTCATGTTGCTATTGTTCAAATGCATACATTTGCAGACGGTATCAGAAGTATTCAGAAGTAGATGAATGTAAGTCGTCCAAGTACAATTTCAATACTTGTAGGGCATTCCATGTGTTAGCCGCCCGCCTAAGGAATGTTGGTCATCTGCTATATAATCAGAAGTTCCCAGTGCTACTCACAGCGAGACATCATTTTTGTCTGCTTTAAACAGTTCGCCATCGAACTTTACAGGCATGATCATGAGCGCTTCTGAATTATCTACCAATAGTTATGACGCACAGCCAGGGATACATGGGGCCCAATAGCCTTTGTGATAGTAGACCAACCGATGACCAATTCCTCAACCGGAAAACGACCTAATAAAAGTTTGTTAAGCTGTTAAAATTTGGCTGAAATTCTATATACCTCTCGTAACAAATTTTCATACAAAGTAATTAGTCTCCCGCCCTTTTTCATTGTTTACTTTCAGTAGCCAAAATCTATTTAGTAATCAGAGAGAATTTGTATACAGCTGTTTTTGGCGCATGTTAAAAATATACTGGTTGCTCTGCCTAGCTAAGGTGGTTAAGTCCCTAAATAATTTTATTATAAAACTACTCGCACGATTGGGTCTTTCCCTGCGACAATCGGACGGAGATTTCTCTAAGCAGCACTTTACACTTACTTTCTTCTCGGGATTGAACATCAGCTTGCTCTGCTTCGTGTTTTGTTTGTGATTGTATTTTACGTAATTATTCTGTTGATATCCAAAACAGTCTAGAAAAAAATTTCTGCTAGAGGGCCACAATAACCTAAAGTGCCATGAGCTCATGCCCGTTTGGGTAAAGACGGCCCTGAATATCGGGCTTCATTCTATATAAATGCATTTGTCTACAGTACATCATCAAAGTACACAAGTACACAAAAACTATAATGGGAAACCTAAGGTGCTGCTTTCGTAAACATCGGTGTCATCACAATGAGAATAATGGAAAGATCACCAATTTAATGCCTTCATGTCTAATCTTTGCTGCTTCGTACCGGGAAGATGGCATCTAATGCCTGCTCGATTTCCGCTGATATACATAAATGGCAAAATAAAAAAGCCAACCTCATACTCTCTGCTAGCTCACAAATTCTACCATCTAGAAAGCTCAAAATATTAGCTATCCAATTAGAAACATGGCTAACCCACGGCCTCTTACTGTATACTCAATATTTTGCGCCTTTTGTAACCTGCTGAACACTTTCTAATACCAACCCCCTTGATAACAGTTAAAGATCTGGCTTTATCATGTAATATATCGCTCAAGATTGTGGAGTAGACCGTCCTTCGAATGCTTTTTGTCACTACCAAAACGCGCAAAGCGCAATAACAAATGCAAAAACCTAACGATAGCAACTTTTTCGTCTTATGCAAGAATAAAGATCTGCTTCAAAAGTGTTTTTGGGGTAAACTTCAGCCATAAATCGAGCAAAAAAAGGAATCGTTCATACAGACCAGACTAAAACCGCAGAGAGTGTCGTGCTCGATTTTTACAGTTTGTCTACTTCTGATAAACGATAAAATTACATTCTTGGAGAAATAGGAGTATCCAATAGGGATGATATGAATATCTTAATCTTGTAACACTGAATTTTTTCCTCAAACCCCCACCACTACAATCCACGGGAATTATTTTACAGGCATTGGAAAACATTTTATCCTTGTCGTCTTAAGTGAATACACAAACATAAACTGAGGCGTCTAAACACAAATCTGCAGCTTTTTTTAAATGCAATGAACCAGAAACAGAAGATTACAAAAATCAATTTGCTCACGAGAAGCTTCGAATTTTTCCATCCAAAGGAAGAATTTTCATGGATAGTTTCTGCAGCCAAACGACAACAGTTTTTTCTATATATCTACCCAAACCTCGGGGCAAACTAGCCCTAGCATTTGAATGCCAACAGACATACAATTTAAAATGAAATTTTTTCACGGGTTTTTATCGTTCTGATGAAATTGTTGAGGTAAATGTTTTCGACTTTGTGAACAGAATAAACCTTTTTCAGAATCAGGATATGCTGGAATTCCAAAAATTATTTATATGCTAGATGTAATTAAATCGTACAACATGGTTTCGCTTCCCTGTTGAGCACAGAGAAATATTTCAACTTTATTACGTGATGCTGTCATATACTTGGCTATAAATTGAATCTATCGAGATTGCATTACACAGCCTCTAGGCTCATGTTCACATACTCGTGGAAACACAGTCATGCTATGTATATTTGCAATTGCGAAGAGAATTCAGGAGTTGTGTCAATACACATATATAGGAAAGGACTAAAGGAAATTATGCAACAGAATCAAAACGATGTTAGTACAATAGGAAACCAAATTATAAACAAATGTGCTAGTTCTGTTTTCGTGTTCTTCTAGCTGTGTATTTCCATAACTTCCTTCTCTTAACTGAATAGGTGAATTCGTCCTTACGTGCTCAAATAAGGGATTATTGGACAAGCATGGAGGTTTCACTTATGCTAACCTAACCTAACCACACTACACTCGTGATGATGAATATTATATATGGTATGGAAATGTAACAGAAAATATTATTAAGCCAAAATTGAAAAGCAGTTAAAAAAACTGAACCTAAAGCCTTACAAAACTTTTTGATGGCCGGTTTCACAGACAAGGCTTATTAAATATTCCGATTTCACAGTCAAGGCTTAAGTGATATCACTGGCTTAAGGCAAATTTAACTTACGCCCGTCATCTCGAAGGCTTAAGCCTCAGATTTTGCTGTGAAACACATAGGAAATTATTGCTAAGTATATATTTTGTCTAAATATTATAATTTTTGTTATTAAACGAACGTAGATATTTCAAAAGTTATACTTTAAAACTAAATTGAAATTTTCCAAGCCAAAAATAGCTACTGTCTGGTAGCTAGTGTTAGCATTCCATTTGACGTTTTAGGAAGAAACCAAACAGTATAAGCAACGAAGAAATATATAATATAATATCGCAAGGTGTGACCTGTGAAAAAATTATCAGAAGGCGCCCGTAACATTTCGAGAAATGGGATGACGTTGATTTTTATTCTCGGTTCCGACTGTCGAATTATTCGGCTACGATGGTTTACGTTGTCGAAACATTCTGAAACAATGATTTTGGATTTGAGATTCTTCCAGATAAAAGCCATAACAAACTGGTAAATGAAAGATCTTCTTTTCGTTTGGTTTTTAATTCTCAATGGCAATTTTCCGTAAAAAAATTCACAATTACAGCAGTGTTGACAACTTAAAAATTTTCATCTGCGGCTTAACTAAGCCTCAGCTTACTGAGTACTGTGAAACCGAGTAGGCTTAAGTTCTGGCCTTAAGCCATACCCGTGGCTTAGCTAAGCTTTGGCTTAAGCCTGGACTGTGAAACCGGCCATGAATAATGAAAATCAACATGCTTACTGGGAAAATTAAAAATGCGTGATATGAACGAAATAAGCTCAAAAAAATCGTAATTAGGCTTCTCAAATATAAGTCCAGTATTGAAATATGAGAAGAGCCAAAACCCTCGAGGATACTCTCCAAGCCATGAAACAGAAATCTATATGTGTGCGTTGGGAGTCCGATTCCTAAAATGTTCTATATTGATACTTATGGAAAAGTTCCAAAGATTGACTTTATATATGCTTTAGAGCCTGAACTACTATCCGTACGGGAACATAGTCTAACTGCTTGGTTCCTTATCTTCCCAAAAATTACACTTCCTATATACCTTACTTAACAAAATAACAAAATAATTTTAATTAGGAAGTAACCTTACCATTTTACGCTCCCTAACCCTCAGATGAGGCATGTGCGTATGTGCAGCCGGAGTCCGAATCTGTAGGCAGACTTATTCGATTTCACCAGACCACGGTACAGCTAAATATGCAATTATATGACTCAGATGAGAGTTTTGTTTGAGGAGTCGTAGTCATTTGGTTATGATAAATTTTTAAATAATTTTGTTAGGAAAGGTATAAACATTTTATTTCGGTTAGGAAGATAAGAACACCATTCACCATCGGAACACCATTTTTCTGTATGAATAGTAATTTAGGGCGGAGGAGCTATTCAAATCAAACTTTTGTCCGTTTTACTAAGAACACTGCAAATATTTTAGAATGTCAGGATCCCGTTGGGGCTTTCATGTGGTAGTGAGGGAATCTGTTTCATGGCTATGGTATAATACTACGCCAGGTAGTAAAATGTAACATTTTAGTCCAAATTAAAAAAAAATTGCTGCTAACCACTAGCCTGACTAGCCACTAGAATATTTAACTTTTTGACTAATTTCGAGTTGGATTTTATGAGCTATCGTAGTTGCCGTAGTTTACACTTTGTTTAAGATATCACCTTTGTGAAGTGACATAGGTCTAGTTTCGGATGGAAGTAGGGTATGCTTTACTGCCTTTGGAGCGAATCTCGACAAGTTTCCAAGCTCGTGGAAATCTGCTCAGTAGAGCATGCTAATGAAATATACATGGAAGGAATTAAAAATAAACTTTCAAATCTTTTTGTTCGATAACTCGAGCAAATAGTGAGTTTTTGAAAAAAAAAATTAATATTTAAGATAAATTGCAGGGAAAAGTGGGGTTTTCACCACAGGAGGGCCCGGGATCCACTATTAACTTCCTATATTAATAATAACACACATAATATATATAATAATTAGTTCATTACTTAATATTACCCATCACGTAAAGACAATAATATTATAATCAAGCCAAAGCCAGGCAGATTTTGTTCTGGTAGTGATATGTCTATTAATTTGGCTATTTTTATATACACCCCAAGTCCCCGGTCCCTTCTAGATGTTATTCAAGCTCGAAAACTGCGAATTCTTTAAATGAACTCGCAGCCGACTGGACTATATGGATATGTTTATACAATTATTATTATTATTATGGCAGTGGCGATGGGTCCGATTTTTCCATTGTCTTATTGTAATATCCTTTTAGTACCCTTAATTAGCCATAAAAATGCAGAATCATAAATCACGCTCATTATGAAATGTCCAATCAATAAAAGTAGGTATACGATTAACCGCAGTTAATTTATTGCAAAGGGCAGGTGTGTTATCAGGATTTAAATTTTTTTTTGCTCAATTTTCGGTATCAATGTTAATAGTATTCTCTCGCGCCTATGTGTATACGGAATAGATAAAGAATTACACGGGTAGGTACCTACAGATGCCTATCTAACTGATTTTTTTCCAGGAAAATACATTCTATACACTCTTACTCCCATAAAACAAACTCAAACAGTAAAGAGTTGCAGGGGGGGGGGGGGGGGGCAGATTGGTGTTCTGGTTTTTTGGAGAGGTGAGGACGGTACTGTAGATGGAATTTAACTTAAATACAAGAGGACATATGTACATAATGTACGCAATAAATTTTAGACGTCAAGTGCTATTGAATTTTTTACCTACGTGGCTACTAAAATTAATTGCTTATTTGAGTGCGGGCGTTACTTGATATCTCATTATAGGGCGTATTACCGTACCTTGTCGTAACGGATAGTATTTTGGGACTTGTCTCTACGTTTTAAATCATTTTGTTGAAATCGATATATAATTGGATTATGTAGATTGTAAAAATGGTGTAGACAAAATTTTGTATATAAATGACTGGAGGCATAAATTTTCACGGTAAATTGAGATTTATGATCTTTTATTAGTAACAAGGAAAATTATGCCAATAAAAAGTTATTATTGCGACTTACTAGATATACAAAAACACAAAATCTTTTTAATCTACAGAAGATCATCTAATAGGAAGAATTAGTTGTTAATTACGAAATATCTTCCAAGAAAAACGTATTGCAAGAGAATTTTAAATTCATTTTTGACGGGTTTTATTTTATGCTTAATTTCCCCAACTAGCTTGGGAGAAACGTTAGGTTTTCTTCCTAGCCTAGACTAAACATTTGTTGTACCCCAAGTGAGGTTTTATTTCCTTCTTTGAGACCATGAACTTAGCAAAATTAAAAACAAATCTTACATTAATAAAATTGTTATAATCCACATTACATATACAATTGAAAAATAAATCCACACAAATTTGAAATTACAGAAAAGGATTATGAGAGCTTTCCAGACGGCGAAACAGAACAACGACTTTCCGCTTGGATATAATTCATTTGTCAGAGCCTCCATGTGCACACACTTTCAATCCTTTTCTCTGTAGGATTTTCTGATCTTCTCAATAATCCTAATTCATTTGCTTTTCCTTAATTGTTTATTTCTTAAGTACTTTTCAAAACACAGATCTACCTTTAAATTTTTCTATAAATTGTTCTTTTTCACAACTTTACTACCTTTAACTTTGCGTTCACTAAGGACCTTCTGCAACTACATAAGTTTTGACTTGAATTATGGCCCTATTTGCCATTTCATTTTCCCATTTCTTGCAGATTATTGAAATCGATTTAAATTGGTTCAAATCACTTAAATTTAATATTAAAAGTTGTCTCCGCAATTCTACTAGATAATTGACTTAAATGAAAAAACAAATTAATTCCTTCAATATTTTCTTGGTAATGAAACGATAAGTTCTGTGCTAAAACCACACCACACTACAAGCTTCATTTGATTTAAAAATAGATTCATTTCAGGAGGAAAAAAGTTCATTAGTTTAAAACTTGTTTCGGTTAATTCGAAAATAGTTTTATTTACAAAAATGCAATAGTTTTACTTATACAGATCTTAATTTTACAGAATTGTATCGCCTTCTCGAAAATGTTGCATAACTCATTCATTCATTTTGAATATAAGAAAATGCACTGCGCATATTTCTCATATTCCAAGAGGTAGTTTAAAATGGAGCAAGCTGTATGTAGTTTTATCACGCCTCGAAAATATGTTTCTTGAATTCAAATTTCTTAACACCAAAATAAGTATAATGCCAAAAATACCCGATGTCCAGGTATTCCCTTCAGAAAACTACAGGAAGGAAGGCTTTGAATAAATTGTACAAACTTCAAGGCCTCTTTTTTGTTAACATTTGTTTGTAATTTAGGGGTAAAAAAAATCTAAGGTTAAAATACTCCAAAGCAGCTTTCCCATTTCAGATATTTACTGCCTAAAGGCAAAAATTCTTTCATAAAAAACTTTCTTAATAGACTTAAAAAGATCTGTAGACTTTTCTTAAATTAATTGCATTTGCCGACGTATTTACCTTGATAACCCTTGCTTCAAAAACATTTTCCCATGAACTTTTAAAGCACAAAGCTGAAAGAGCATTTCGCTTTTGTGAAAATGTTTAATTCCAAACAGAGAGGCATTTCATCCTGCATCAATCTTCTTCATACTTCTTTAGACTAAGTAAACCTTTTTGTCAACGTCACCACTAAACTGACAAGTTACGTTCTTTAACGGAAAATTATTTCCATTAGTCTACTGACTAAACGAATGATGAGTGAAAAAAATGAAAAAGTCTTTGGTACTAAAACTTTTACAAATACCGATGGATTTTTATTAAATTTCATATTCGAATAAAATATATAATAAATTTTTCTCCACTCGGAATTGTTTTTCGAAATTCGAATCCGAAAATACATTTTATGATGGTTAAAGTTGGACATTTTCGAATTTGAATAACTTTTATTTGAATCGTACGATTTTTTAATTATAGCACTTTTTTGATAGATCTTTTTATTCTGAACCGATTTTTTCAAGTTTCAGTTCGTTTGGACTTTTGGATGGGGAGAAAAATAGGGTGGGGTGTATTTTCGATATTAACTCTAACTTGAGTAATTTAAGGAGTAGCCGGATGAAATTTATACACCTTATAGATCTTTCGATCCTCTATCTTTTTGTTTTCGAAAATATTCGAAATTCCAAATAGATTTCGAAATTCACGCAGTTTTTCATCATTTCAGATTTTCTCTTATTACTCAACTTCCTGAGGGTCTACCGGGATGTTTTAAGATTTGTTCGAAAGGCTATGGGCGTGGCTATAAAATATCAAAAATTTACAAAAACAGTTTCTTCGAAACGCCCGGAAAAGGGGCAAATAGGGTGAAGGGTGTCATCCAGAAAAATCGACCTAGATTACGCAGTTTTTTTCACAGGGGGATGACATTTTTTACGAACATGGACTATATAATTTACCATAGCATGATAATATTTTTTTTCGAATTTCGAAAATTTTTCATCTAAACTTGATGATTTTCGAAAAAAGCTAAGGGTCACTTTCCCGGCCGATTACAAGTGAAATTCCAACTCCACTAGGTCGAGTGGGGTATCGTTGGAAAGAGAACACTTCAAGATTTACGAATCTGAAATTTCACCCCCTTTCACCCTTATTTGTGGGTGGGGGAGGTAAAATGTAACGTAAAATGTTACTAGGTGCAGCGAGGGAGGGGGGTGTCCGAGGAAATACGCAGTATACCAGTACTTCTGAAATGGAAGTCGAAAGCAGTTAGAATATTACGAAAGGGTGGCAAATTAGTGATTGTCAGTAGTGGCTCTATTCCTGTACAGTAAACAGATATTGGATTAGACTATCGAGTGATAATAGCAGGGAGCTTTTTTTTAACAAATGCTTCAAGCTATCACGTGGATTAATATCCCAATTACATCAATTAATTATTTTCTTAAATTGAAGTTCCTAATAAACGTTAGAAAATAAAAAAAGTGTAATTTTTCAAAATACTTTTTTTTTCGATTGCAGGAATATTTAGAATTTAATGGGAATTCAATTTATGGAGACAAAATTATCTACATCAAGCCTAGACGTTTATATTAAGCATGCTTAAAAGTTTAATATTGGATGTTATTTTGTGTAATGGTAAACTGATAATTTGAAACAAATTTATATTATTTTTACTAGCGTTTATCTAGCGTGAAGATCTAGCCATAAAAATCCGTATAGCTGTTTGTCGCCAACCAAAGGGAATATATCCTCAATCCATATTTCTGTCTACCGAAGAATAGATTTTGTATCACAAAGTTCTATTTCGCTCAACTTAGGCCCCTCGCTCACGGGTCGATGAGACGTCAGTACAACATCTCGGTAATCATGCAGCATGCCGAGCCACTGTCGCCACCTGTATTTTAATGAATATCTGTTGAAGGGTCTGAACTGCGCGGTTGAGATACAACAAGTTTTCGGCATGCAGCGTTGCGACATGGCTTGTCAGCCGATAAGTGACTCGTGAATTTTGTCGTGAATTCAACAAAATGTCGGCTGATTTAGTCCATAGCATGTATAACCGTGAAAGAGCTCCATGTGACATCGGCGGCATAAATGACATACCGATACTATAACGCTACAGTTTCGAACCGTGAGCGAGGAGTCTTACTGCTATTTTATGAAAGACACACCAATGATATAAAAATTGACAAGTTATGGCCTTCCTGAACTCTCAATTGGTAGCCACGTCAGTTTGTAAACTACTCGCTTGTTTCAATTTCAATCATTTTCCCTCCCCACCAAAGTGAAAAAAACATATTCTACCAGCAAAGGACAACGGAAAACTTACCCCTGCTATCTCATGGACATTGTTACCTATTTCTATTGAGGTTGAGTATCTTAACATACTTCATCAATACAAACACCGTTTTAAGGTTGAGTACCTGAATTTCAAAGGAAAGGAAAAGAGCTTAGCCACTATATAAACAAGGGGGAATATGAGCTCCACAGTTTTGAAAGAGAGTAAATAATGAATGGGTGATTCTTCCCAGTTTAAAAGCTTGGGGACACTAATTCCAATAATGTGTCCATCGACATAAATGACAAGAAAAACTTTTATATTTGTGTAGACTGTAGATCCTTTTTTTTTTGAAAACTGAAATTGGAACGTTTTTGTAATCCATTATAAGTTCCGTGGGGAAATTATATAGTCAATAATTCCTACCATTTTCATAAGAAACTTGATGCAACAAAACAATACGGTGTGCGACAGAAATTGGAAAGTATGTTTTACTATTGACAACACAAATTAGCATTACATTCGGAAAGTGCTTGCGAGTACTTTATATAGCCATTTGGATAACAGCTCATATTGTTATTTGGAGAACTCCGAGTGAACGTGGATACCAAGTGGTGAAGCTAGACCCGATTTCAACAAGATTTCCGGAATTTACAAGAATAAATGTTGGAAATTAGCAATATACCGATCAACTTTTTTAACTACATAGCCTGTGAATCCAAAGGAAATCATAACGAATTTACTATCACAGGCAGCATCGGATCTGAAAAAAAAAATCCGGAAATCAGAAGAATACAGAAAATGGGAAATTATTATAATTCTTACAAAAGAGACCAAACATCGCCAGTAATGCACATTTTTAATAGTGCGGTTATGAAGTAAACACAATATTTTTTTATATTAATTCCTTAATTGATAATCGTTAATAAGTTTTATAATTTTATAACGAACAGTCAATTACTGAGTTATGGAATTTTTTAATAGTTGTGAACGTAATGTTAATATATTGGATAGGAAATTCAAAAACAATATTCTATATTTATGCTATTACCACCAGATGATGGTATACCAAAACAGTTTCGGGACTAAAAAAATCGTGAGGTATCGGCGAATTATGGTATACCAAAATTTGGACATTTGTTTCAAGTATTACTAAATATCTTACTGGAGAAATAACAAAGGTATATTTAGTAGGTCCCCATATTGTGAGCAGACTTTCCGCGCTATTAAACACAAGCTTGTTAGTGATATTTATTTTTTCGGACCTTTTCATAATACATACAGACGCATTTAGGTGGATTGGGTGTAGTATAAAGCCAGCATATATATATGCGCAAGACGGAATGATAACATACTTGAGTCGTTCATTAAATCGTTGTGACAGATATTTTCTACTATCAATATCGAATTGGAACTATAAGTCTTTGTCATTTCTGAATTTTTCTTTATTTATTTGATGGGAGATACAATTGTCAACGGTACTCGTACTTTAAAAAAGTTTTAAACGCCCTCTACATGGTAGAAAAATTAAAATCTTACTTTGAAAGTCACCGATTTGGTATACTTGCAAATCATGCCTCGTTGCTCTAGCTTTACAACTTGAAACACACGAGGGAAAGGGTCACGTTCACGAGATGGAAAATAAAGATGCAACAGTACGATTCTGACAACGCACGCCGTAAGGAAAAGGCACATCTTCTTCCTGATTGGCTTTCGAGAACAATAAAAAAAAATATCGATTGCTGAAATATAGAGAAATAATTATATCTTAAGGTATTAACATAAGTGACATAATCTCAGCCAAAAAATTAGTTTGGAAAAGATGGAGACTTATTTAATCATTACAATCCAAAACAATGTGATTTCTTAAAAAAAGTTCAATAAGCAGTATGGATTATAAAATAATTATTTCTCCATTCATTTATTAATTGCCTCCGCTGTGATTTTCCTGTGGAAAATATAAGTCAAGTTTTCAAAAGTTTGCTCAAAAATGCATAAAAACTAATGGGCAACAAAGTTTTACATACCTATGTGAATAACCCAAAAAGTTTGTTTCATTGATGACCTCAAACCTATTCACCTTACCTGACAAGTATACTTTTCTATTAAAAACTTATGCTAAATACCTCCAAGGGATTATGTATGTCAATATGTGCATGGTGTAGAATGATTCGGTCCTGTGCTGGCCATCTATTAACAACATACGAGTAAGAACTTCATGTTCGACATGGCTAAGGCGCTTAAGTAATAGTTTTTTCATCCTTTTAGGATTTTATGGTTGTTCAGCAATTATAAATCACCTTTACATAGAAAATAATGATACTCATGAGACCTAAAAACATGGCGTCTGTCAAACAACCATTATTACATTGCATGGAAAATCTTGTTGTTCACAAAAGTTCATGGAATATAAGTATATACAGAAAATCTATCCAAACGTGAACACTTTTGAGCAATTTTTAAAGCCACCCAGATTAAGCGCAATTTTCGGGGACGATAAAGGATGTAAACATATCCGGCCAGACCTTTTTTTATTTGCTGGTTGATCCCTTCTGGTAGGCAACGCGTGTACTTAGAGAGCTGAAATTTTGCACATGGACTTTTAAAAACAAAGTAAAATTAAGTTCACAAATGGGACAAATCGGGAAACTCCTTCGTAGGGTTACCATAGAAAAATTTCGTTCTTATATATTTAGACACTGTTTGAGAACGCTGGAAGTTTTTATACATTGTTTTCATAGAAATAGTAAATATAAAACCAATTCTTCTTCCTCGTCTATTGGTTATGATCCAGGGCTCCTGGCTCGACACGCGAGCTGAAGTTCCTTCAGAATGGCATGACCCTATGGGGTATATGGCTAAAAATGTGTGCCGTGTCCGGCTAAATGTTGGTTGCCATGTCCGGCTAGATTTCGTTTTCTAATTGCATTTTGTTTTATATAAGTAGTTGAAATTTGTGATATAATTTATATTGTATTATGTTTTATAACTGTGATTGTTATTTCTTTGATTATAGGTCAACAGAACACAAGTAATTTTCATGCATATGAAAATACCGTTACCGACGCCACGCTTAATTCACTGTTACAGTTGCTGAAATCAACTGCTGAGTATAATTTTGATGATTACGAACACTGTACACTAAACACTAAATACCAAAATGCAAATGATGCATTAAAGGCATCTCCGGGGAGAAAGAATCTCACGGATAAAACCTAATCTTGTCCAAGCGTCGAAGCGAGCGGATTTTGTAAAACGTCCGACCGCACTGAGGTATAACTTGGAACTGTAAAACAAATTCTTATGATACCTTAGATTAGTACAATAAAAACATCTAGGACTGATCCTTTGCACAGTATGCATAAAAAACCTAAATTTGTATATGGCAACACCAAGAAGGGGTTCCCCAAATTAGTCTATTTTTTAAATCTTTTTTTATTATTACTATAAAAACACAGTGTATAAAAATTCAACTCTCTATGTCGACGGGTTCTCAGACAGTGTTCAAATATGTAGTGAAAACGAAAACTTTGTATGGCAACCCTACGAAGAAGTTGCCTGATTCATCCCATTTTTGAACTTAAATTTACTTCGCTTTTTAAAAAACGCCGTGTGCAAAATTTCACCCCGTTAAGTGAACGCGTTCTGGGGTTATCGTGTGGTCGGACAGACAGTGGGTGTCCAGTCCATTTTATCTACTAGCATTATTTCTGTTGCATTACAAACGGAATAAAAAACTTGCCAAATATTGCAGTGCCACCTACCGTAAATTAAAATGAACCGAATTAAGTTAAAACATTTTCCCATAAAGTCAGCAGTGGCAGCCATCAGCTGATCTTGAAATATTTCGTTCAGCTTTTTTTTCTTTTAGGCCTCTTTAAACAAAAAAACAAAATCTTCTATGCTAATGGCTTAGCAACTACAGTAAATACTGGGAAATTTTCTTGATAGCATTTGGTTAAAGTGTTGAACTCTGAGGATCTGCGAATGACATTCAAAATGAAATAATTTCCGTCCACAGTCTGTCACCTCTTCATTTCGTTTAAATGACTGAATTTTAAATTACGTCATTATGGACATAGCCTGTCTACGGTATAAGATGACAAAAGTCAATCATTCCTTTAGTTGTCTCATGTATGTATCAGTGCTCACCAAGTCACAACTTACCGTACCAATCCGAAATATTCCGTACGCACAGCAAAGGGAAATAATAAATTGCTGCAGTTTCGTATAGATTCTCCGCTAATTTTGCGCGGTATTGTGGAGGGGGATTGCCTTTTTTTGTCGTAAATATACGTTGAAATCAACGAAAGGTTTAAAAGCAAAAGCAAATGGACCTTTAGAGTAAGAAATAGTTATTAAGATATTTTTGGTTAATATTTTGTAAAAAAAGGTCTACAAAACACCGTCGTACAGAGTGTGGTAAGGTCATCTTAAACTTGGCGTCAAAGTCGATATAAAAAAATTAATATTGACGACGAGTTTTTTGAAAAACAAATCCAGTTCGAAACAGGCGGGTAAAGCGGAAAATTTATGACTCATTGGCAAGCTTCCGCAAATACAAATAAACTTTGAAACATCAACATGTAATGATGAAGATTCAGAAGTTGGAGGATTATTTATCCACAAAAATAAAAAGAAAAAGAAGAAAAAGTCTTTAATCCCTCTCAAACCAGTCGTAACTTTTCTTCCTTGCGGCACGCTCGCTTACATCTATTCATACTGGGCCGACTGTCAACTTCGTAGAACACTCTCTCCTTCAATTTGAACTCCGGTCCTATATGAATGTTACAATTGCCGAAATATATTCGATTCTTCTGGATGTTTTTTTCTTATTGATCCATTTTCCTATGTTATATTCTAAAGATGCCTTTATAACTAAATGTTATCTTATCGAAGTAATTATATTCCTCATTCCTCAAAATTAACTCTTCTGAGAATAACTAGTTTCAATTTATAAAAGAATAATCCAAGCATGAGTATAACAGCATTTCTATGCAGATCCAAAAAATATTTCGCTATGCCCAATTCCATTTTATGGACTTTTTTAAGATTTTAAAGTATCCAGGGAAACTTAATTTTCGCAGAATATCTACATAAAATTTTAGCTTACGAATAAATGATGGAACTGCGATGAGCAGTTGTTGGCTTCACAGGAATAAGTAATTAGAACAAGGTGGAAGCTTTCTAATTGGATTTTTCTCAGCCAGTAAATATTTTAGATCGATGGTAGCCAATGAGGTATAAAACTTACGAAAGTTTTTTTTAATTAATTAGAAATGTCAAATTAAATTTATGTTGGTATGTATTTAATGTAAGTTGCGTGTGTTTGGCTGAGGGTGTACAAGGTGTGCACAGCTTACCGGTCGGTGACAGCATTAAAAAATTGATAAAAGCTGTCAAGGTCAAAATTTTCAAAAGAAAAAGGTATTTGAATTTAAGCAAATAAAACTGTAATTATGATATATGCACTCCGCCTGCAAGGAGAAAGTAATTATGATTTCGATCGTCTTCAAGAACAAGTATTTTTCAGTAAAACTGTTATCAAGCTGCATTTTATGTATTTAAATAATATGTGTTAGGAAACATAGATAAATGCTGTAGACAAAATTGAATACCTCGAAGGTACAAGTGGGGTACCTCTTCATTCCAAACAGTAGTCTAACAGGGATGATGCAATTTTGCTTCTCGTGAATTGATTTCGGATAAAATAAAATAAAGAGAGATCGAATAACTCGAGCAATACAGGCTAAAATTGCAATATAATTATTATTACAATTATTAATACCTAATTCAAGCCTCTTAGATTTGAGGGTTCTCAAATCTCCTACTAATGCGGTAAAATAAAAAAGACGATTGTTCAGTTTAAAGAATTTACTTTCTCGAAATGTAGATTGTGTGCGATAACGAGATAATGGCAGTAGCGATCTTCAAAAGAGAATGATTTATATTGCGAGATGCTGTGCCTAGAAATATAGTACAATATTATGCAAAATCATGCAATCACAAGGCAACATTCACATTTGAGACTATACTTTATTTTTAAGATGAATAATTTTAAATTAATAAGGTTAGTTGACGACTAAACATGGCGTCACGCAACGCAATACTGTAAACGATCGAAACGGTTTGTTTTGCATATTAGCACATGATTGTTGCGAGTTAATCGCTGTACAATTTTTTATTTGGTTAATTCGACCTACAAGCTTTAATTTCAATTTTGTTACAACTAATTATTTGATAAACCCGATAGTCATTTAAAAGTTATGAATTAAAATAGGATTGTAAGTGTTTGCATCTGTGTGGAAAGCTCCTCCAAATAATAAGGTAGTTGTTGTGAAATTGTACTATTATTAATGATTTAATCAGTAGACACGCTTAAAATATTATGTCAATATTGGGAGTTTCTTATTTGACTAACAAAACGCTTCCATTTTATATACGATGTTCGACTGGTAATCTTCAACCGCATTTAACTCAATATCTCATTACCGTTTATTGCTGACATTTGTGTGTTATTTTAGGTTATATAAATTTTCAATTAATGATCCATATCAGATGGCAGTAAAAACTATTTTTGTTAAAAGTACCTTAACTTAGGGCATTTTATTATCAGACCTAGATGTACTGTAAAGTCGATGTTCATCGTATTGGGACCTCTTATAATTAATCTCATTTTGTGATACTTCTATTCATGGCGCTATAAAATCGGAAAAAAAATCTTTTATTTATTTGGTGTTAAAATAGTGCACAAAATTAAAGGTTTTCTGGAAACTCGGCAAAATTAACCTTCGTACAGCGAACTTTTATGATGTTCACGTGCACTTCATAAACTAATTTACCTTATAAAATTGAGGATATTTTAAAAGTGCTGCAATTTTTGTAAAAGTTTTTTTAAAATAACTAATTTGGTAAATATGCGGCTAAAAATAGAAATAGATTCCCTTTTTACGAAAGGGTGAAAAGGGAAGGTGTATCATCACGAACAGACCGCAGAATAGTTCTAAAGCCCTGCAAAACATTTCTTAAGAATATTCATGCATTTATATGCAATACTAAAGTATAGCATTTTTCCGCTTAATTTAGATGGTATTTAGCGACAAGTACTGAAATAAAGCTGTAAAGGAGAACCAACAGATCGTTTGAAAAAGGCCAACAGAGCGGTATAATTAAGATTATGTCATGAGGATGATCAAGTACCTACCACAATAATCCATAATAATATGGGAATGCTTCTTTGGCATGGGACCTGGACTGCTATCCATGGGATAATGAATAAAGACCAGTTCGAGCAACATGATCCATAACACTTTACTATGCCATTTAAATTCCCTGAATTACCCTGAAAGATTATATAGCTTTATTGACGAAGGTACACTATCATTGCGCTCGATCCATTCAAAACCTATTAAATACCCATAATATATTCCTTGGCCAGGAAATTCTCCGACCTTAATCTTACAGAGAAAAATCTCCAGTATCTGAAAATTGTAAATTTTCTTTCCTAATTCTAGCACACAAATCCTAAAAGAAATGGTTAAAGAATTGACAGGACTGTGAGTTCTCTGTTCAAGCGAAGGGAGGTGCCGGTTGTAAAAAGATAACTCAACCTTTAAATTCAAATATAAAATTTTCTTTCGATATATTACATACAACTAATATCACAAAATTCAATTCACTTAAATTTACTAATCAATCCAAAATGTTCTAAGACAAAAAAAAAATTATAATTCAAACTATAAGAAAATTCAACTAAAATTCAATAATTGATAAAAGGTGATTCAAACAAATCTAGTGCTGCCACTGTAGCCTGTTCCCTTTATTTCTGAAAAAAAAGAAGAAAACGCACGGAAAAATTCAATAAAATATGATTATTCAAAGTATCCTACAACGTGTGGGCCTTGCTGCAGTGTTAAAACAGAATTAAATTTCTGCGGCAGGAGTAAATTCCTGCTCAAGTGTAGAATGAAAATGAATCAGAAGTAGATTCCTGCAGCAAGAGTAAATTTCTGCTTAGGTGAAGGATGGAATTAAAGCAGAAGTAAATTTTTGCAGTAGGTGTAAATTCCTACTTAGATGGAAGCGGTTGGCCATACAAAATATTGAAATGTACAAGAATAAAATTAATCATGTACAGGGGAATGTCGTCAGGGTAGGTATCCCTTTTGACTTTTGGCCATAACTTACATTTAAGGAGGAACTAGGTTAATCCAACCAAATCTTTGGAATTGTTTGAGAAAAAATAAATTTTTTTCTGAACATCTCAAATTGATTGGGTGAAATATAAAACAAAATATAGCCATTTTAAAATAAAAGTGAAATGCTGTCAAAGTCGCCCAGTGCTGCCTAGTTTGGGAAACCCACGAAATATGTTCTGAAATTTTTGAAAAAATTTTATTGAATGATGTAAAAGGCATTTTGCAGTTTTGTAATCAATTAAACAAAATTTGTATGGCGCTTTATTCGGGATCGCATTTCCGGCAAATGTAATAGGTCATCGTTATATTGACGCACTTCACACGCGTTTCTGTCTTACATTATCCGAAGGGAGCTTTTCTGTCCATTTTTGGGTGAGAATTTTTCTTTAACAGGCAGGCTTCGTTGGGATTGGTGCCAACCTTGACGACAAGCACCATTGCCGCATCGCGTCATACTACAACCAAACATGTTACAGGATTGAAGGAAAAAAGCTAGACTGGATAGAACTGGTTTTTCAAATATCTTTCTAGAACGTTGCACAGTAAAACTAATTAAAGCTAATTTCATAGGATTTCATATTCTGAAGAACTTTGCAGTATAAAGAAAACATCATTGATCATTTTCACAGGATACCTAAAAAACCGAAATTTTTAAATGGCAACACCAAGAAGCGGTTGCCCGATTTAGTCCATTTTTGAAATTGTATTTACTATTTTTATGAAAGCGCCATGTACAAAATTTCAGCTTTCGTCGTCAGGGCATTCTCGGGCAGTAATATATAAAAGAAAAATATAAGAGGGAAAACATAATGTTTGTTTGGCAGGCCCAAGGAGGAGTTACCCGAATTGTCCCTTTACGAACTTAAATTTACTTAATTTTTTAAAGACCGTATGAAAGATTTAGCGCTTTAAGACCGTGACACATTAAAATTAGAAAGCAACGGTAGGACCAGAAGCAGAAATTCGATATTCCACATTAAAAGCAGAAGCAGAAAACAGTTACTTGTCAACTATAAATGTCAGGTGCAATAATTTTCTAAGAAAATTAATTAATTTCCCTCCATAGACATTTTGTTTTTCTCGCATGAAACGTCTTTGACACCTTTAAAAGAAAGGACGCCAACAATGAAATACAAACTTTATATTTATATTGGCACTACTGAGTAGCAGCAGAATTTTTCAGATCATTTTTCAAGTTCTGTTTCTGCTGCTGCCGCTGCCTCTGTTTTCAATTTGTTAGTGCTGGAACAGTTGCATGTTTTCAAAAAAAAATCTGCTTTTAACTTGTTATATGGCCTTTAAGTGCACACGATCTCGAGTTATCGTGAGGACGGACAGATAGACGGATGGACCGACAGACGAACGGACGGACGGACAACCAGAATTAGGATTATAAGTGGGTGTCAAAACATTTTGCTCTACCATCATTATTTCTATACGCTACAAATGGAATGATAAAGACGATTTCATATGGAGTATACAAACTAAGAACATACCTAAGTTTTATTCGCAGGAATCGTAAATAACTGTTATTTTTGGCAATCAGTTAAAAAGTCCCAACAAGACTGAATGATATACGTGAGACGTAATGGCAAATAGTTAGTAATTGCTAAACAACTTTTAAGTCACATAATAAGGGTTCCAATAATTTTTTTTTTATTTTAAGGTTAATTACATGTAACTGTTACCGAAGACTTTTATTTACTTAAGTCTCATAATGGATCTATCACAAATCTTTTATTGATGCAGATCTTTGCATTTGATTGTGGATTTCACAAATCGGATAGTCTACAGAACCATGTATCCGGATATCCACACATTATTAAAAGATTACACAATAAAAACAATGCTTTAACAAGGAATGTGTTTTTCTTATTCTCCAGGGAATATGGGGGCATAGGTTCGTGGAAAAACCTTTCTTTTCTACTTATCTTTCAATATGAATTATTACTAGCCTATTACGGAACTCATTTATTTTCACACCATAATACTCTTATAAAATACGGCAATGTTTTTTTTTTACATATTTATTTATTTCAGCGACCACTTTTTTGTCGGACGATTTCTGAATCTAGACCAGATTTAAGAGGATAAAGAATTTTCCTTCACACAAAACTCATCCGACGAACTTCTGATTCAGAATTTCTTTCAATCTTAAATGGACAAAACTTTCCAGGTTTCTGGATTACTCCGTAAATTTGAAACCCAGTATTGTGGTGAAATAAAATTTATGATGAGGGTTAAGATTAATTTGAATTTTTAGGGTTCAGTTAGTTAAGCAAATTCGGATGAAAATTTTAACATATAAAACTGTGAATTTAAGTGAGCTTTGCCGGGATTGGCCTAGATACCGGATGGGAATTAAATATCTTTATGTCTGAGAGCGAGTTATGAAAAATTAATTTTCATGGCTAAGCTTTGATGTTGTTATTTTTGTTCTTTCTGTTGTTGTTGTGGTTATTCCCTGAAGTAATGTTGAACGATTTCGTAGATAAACATGTTCGCTCGAAATAATACGAACGATTTGTGAAAACCTTACCCTGAAGCCCTGTTTATATTTAGAAATGAAAATTTCATGACAGAGATTTCTTCTCAGAATATTTTCCTTTTAATTATAACAATTTTATTTTGAAAGGGATAAAGCTTGATTTTTATGTTGTACAGTCTTAAAAGATTAATAGTAGTTGAAATTTTTATTTACAGGGAGAATTATAGTATTTCGGATTTTGGAACATATACTTTCCGGTCATTATTTAAAAGAGAAATACGTTATCTATAAGTTATTTTCTAAAACAGAAAGGATGAGACATTAGGGAGTTAAGAGGGCCTTATTTATTACTAAAATAATAGATGTAAACCCTCGCGAAATACTTCCCTAGCAATGAAACAGAAATTAAGATGTGTGCGTGGTAAACCGATTCTCCAAAAGGTTTTATATTGATTCTTATGCAAAAGTGACTAAACATTGATTCCGTATATGCTATAGATCCTGAATTGCTATCAAAACATCCAAATAGTCCTCTAGCAATTTTAAACTTAGCTTCTTACCACATACCTTACTTAACAAAATAATAAAAAGTTTTGATTAAAAAGTAACCTTACAATTTTATGCTCAATAGCTCTTATCTGAGTAATAAATGCATGTGCGTATGTGCGGTCATAGTCCGCATCTACAGGCAGATTGATTCGAATCATTGCCACCTTTATATTCCATGACACAAAGCGATTTTACTTCTTTCAATAGTATTAAAGATGTACGATTTCGAATTTCTTTAGTCTTTGTTCTTGTGGAAAAGTGGATTACTTTCAATTTTAACTTTTTGCATTATGTAAACAAGTCGCCGTACTAAAAGCTTGATTCATGAATTTTGCTTAATTCTTTGTGCATTTAACAAAATAAAAATCTAAGTTTTTTTCAATGAAATTGTTTATAGTTTTTTACTCAAACATAACACTGCACATAAAAATAAGGAAATGAATTCTGTTGTCTTCGTACCTCAAAACACACTGAAAAGCAATCAATGCTTTTTGCTTGCCTATTGATTTTGAAAAAAAGGGGTTTTCAACGTTTAACACGCAGTAAATTCTTAGGTCTAAGAAAGACAAGTAACCAATGTTAATCATTTTTTTTATATTATCTCATAATGCTTCCATCAATGCTATCCATATTAAATAAATCAGTTTTTTCACTTCAAACTTGACTCAAAGTATTTTTTTATCAATGAAACTGCAGAGCTACACATTCGCCTCATATTTTTGCTAGCTGCGCTTGCCTATTTTATAGGCAAATGAGTTACGTTTATGGTAGTTAGGTTTGGTTTCATTTCTCTGTGTATTTTATCATTTATGGTATGAAGGCAATGGAATCCAGCACATTTTCTCATTTTTATGTTTAGTGTTATGTTTTAGTGAGAGAATATAAACAATTTTATTAAACAATGTACTTAGATTTGTATAATGTTACATGCACAAAGAATTAAAGAACAAAATTCTTGAATCAACCTTTTAGTACGAAATTGAACTCCTCTAATACGTTCCAAAAATGTGATGTCGCCTGGAACATAAAGGCGGCAATGTTCGAATTCATCGGACCACGGCACATTAATGCTTGGGGAATCTTAGTCCTTTGGTCAAAATAGATAAAAATTTGATTATGGTTTATTATTAGATAAAACTTCTTCGGCCATATTTCATCGAGTCTTTCGTTCTCGTCCGCATTTACATTTTAACTAGATTTCCTCTTCCTGACTTAGGCTAGCACCGGTATTGCTATTTAGAACTGAACAGAACTGTGACTTTATCACCACCAATAGACCTATTTTTGTTGTTTGCAGGGCTTGTCTTTTGAAAAGCTTGTTCTAATGATGCAAATTTGAATTGATTAGTCATATCCCATATAATATATTGCTACTTCTATCATTGCTATAATAATTATTTCTAAGTCTATTCATCTTTATTTTTGCTATTACATATTATCCATAATTCCGTAATTTGCTCTTGGCCCACAGTATTTTATTTACTGCATATTTGTATTGAGATTTGGTGCTTAAAAGGAATTAAAAGTACTTAAAAGGAGTTGAAAAGTACTTAAGTGGAACTTTTAAGTACTAAAGGTAATCAAAACCCGATATAAAATATTTTTCTGTAGTACTTATAAGTATGTAGCGACATTTCTGTGTCGGTTCGAGCATTTCTAAAATGTTGTCCAGGTACGCACATTATAAAATCGCTATTGATACCTTGTCGAACGTAGAAAGCCGTAAATAGACAGGTGTTGATCTTTTATAACGAATGTAGAAAAACTATAGTTTTTCAATTTTCTGACAGCATACCTCAGATCAATATAAAAAAGAGAAAATATATTCAAATAAAAAAAAATTATATCCAGGACTATTGGAATAAAATATTTTTTTTTTAATTCTTTATGCTCCCACATGCCTAATACTTTTTGAGACGTGTCTCAAGATAGAAAGGGGCTAACACTCTCAAGAGTACACGTAATAACCAAGAATCACAGCTGGTACAGTACTCTGGAGGCGTAAGCAACTTTGTCCTTCCGACTATCTCTGCACTCTCGTGGCGACGGTACTGGTTTATTTTCGACCACTTTCAGATTGCTTTCAGTCGGTGAATTATATGCCGATATTTGAATTACCGCTGCTCACCATTGTAGTCGTCTGTGGTGTTACAGAGGATAGCGCCCCAGTGCTAACGCAGACATATTGGATTGTGTCCTGACGGTCAGAGGAAATGTAAGTACACCCCGCTGCACTGCTTTCCGCTTTTAAAGCATCATCTCTCATTAGTCATCTCTGAGATTTGAACATATTTTTCAGTCGTATTTCAAGTCGTTAGTCTTTCTATCCGAGTTGGAAGCCCACAGTGGACTGAAAAGAAACAAGATTTCTCACAGCACCTGGCCATATTGTCATAGGGACAATAAGATCACACCACAGTCTTCAGGATCCGCTAAAGACAACTCTGCAATAGTTGCCCTACTCTAGGACAACTTTTTTCGGATGTCATAGGGCAGTCCCTAGCATTCTTTGACGACAGGAAGCTAACATACATCATCGTAGCTAACTGTCATAGGGACAGTCTACCCAAATTAATTTAATTACTCGTACAGGGCAATTTTTCTACTTACCTCAAGTGGAGTAACGTCAACTATCTGGCACATGCTCAAGATTGAAGATTCATCAATCAAAAATTATCCGATTACCTAACAGTACGATGACTGGTGCGTCAAACTTCTAAATACAAGTAACAAGGTAATTGCACTGATACTGTACTTCACAGATTGAGCAGGTATTAGTATGATGCTTTTCAAAACCGACATTAAATTTAGAGTCAAAATGTTTTTTTTTTAATTAGTTAATTTCAGTAGCAATTCCCGATGACTTTCCCTAGCACTGAGAAGAAGAAATAGATATTTTATAATCCTTTCTTTCTTTGTCGGAGTCATCATCACTACATTCATACGGATCATCAGGGATGTGAAGATGACTCCAATTTACATAAGAGATTTATGGTTATCAGCCACTTGTTTTACTTTGCCTTATAAAAAATCAGATGTCATGCTCTGAGCTTTTTTGCTTGGAATTATTAGTTTATTTTTATATTATCCTGATAGCGAGCTTTTATCTATTTGAAAAGCATTCATGTCTTCATGAATGCTACTGTCTAGGATTTTAAAATAATACAGTAAACAATTGCCTCAAAAATATTGAAGTCAAACAAACACTTCCATGTTAGATCGTCACAAATCTGCTCTTTTTCCGAAATAATTCTCGAATTTAGGAATATATGCATCTCGCAATCTCCATGCAACCGGCTCTTTTTATTTTTGTGGAGTTTTCTTTGATTTAGCGCAATAAAGACAAGCGAGTTGTACAGATATTGGTGAATTTGTAAATAGCCAATACTTCCGCTCGAAATATAGTTGTGGTAACGTACAGGGCTTTTAAGTTCCCATAAACTTCTTCAATATGGTAAAAACTGAGTTACATTTATAAGCAAATCAAATGATTTTTCACGTTTTTCATTGCTCTTACAGTCCAGATTAAGGTCTTAAGTACTTCACTTAAATATTTTATAACAAAATTTCAAACACTTGCTGAAGTTATGAATTAATAACGCGGAGAGAACACTTTTAACGATTTTACTGCCTCCTTGAACCTATATATTAAATGTCTGTTTGGACCAGTACCTACTCCTTCTTTGCAGTCTACTTAATTTTTACCTATTTCAGGTGAAGACTCAACAAACTTACAGTCATTTTAGTGGAAATTGAATGGTAATAGAAATCTGAGATTATAAATGAGACAAACAAGGCGCAGTTCTTGTTTCAATATTATCAAGATTTTGTTAATCCCGCGGGTAGAATTTGAGCAACTGGCATTTCATCGCTTTGCAATAATTAAGCTCGTCGGAGAACTGAAGTTTATTTCAAAGTTTTCCCCACAAAAAGTAATTTTCGTTTCTTTTATTTATTTATTTTCCAGTCGGGATACACAGAATTCTCCTTTTAGCTTGTCACTTTTATGAAATTACAGTGAAATTGGAAGCCTCTGGTATTCTATTTGGCTATCCTCATTATACCCGAAATTAAATCAATATGGTACACTACTGAAGTTTGTCATTTCGTGGGTAACGTAATGAAATGACACTGGTAGAGCAAAGTCGATACACCTAAGCATTCTATATTAAAAGTTATTTTGTCATGTCCGTTTGTCCGTCCATCTCTCTGTCTATTTGTCCGTCTGTTTTCAAATAGCGTTATATTTTTCAACTAAGATGCAAACAACCGTTTTGCAAAAACAACCAACCGTAATTCATCCATGGTAAAAAAAAAATCACAGAGTGCGTTCATCTCGAGAGGTGAAAATTTATTCACTGAAAAATTCTTCAGAATATAAAATCATATGAAAGTGGTTATAATCATTTTTACTCTCTGACCAATAGTTCTGGAAATAGAAGCCAAAAACGACTTTAACAATCAAACTGTCCCAGAGGGGTGACCCAACGAAATTACATACAGACATTCATCTAGACCTAGGGGATTGTAAGTGTTAGTCTACGACCAACTTAAGCATTTTTCCATGTTTTTTTATTGTATTTAGTAAGCAATGAAATACATATGTTCCCATACGTAATCATTTTTTGCTTCATCATTCACTAAATCTTTATATAAAGTGAAAAATCCACTTTGATTTTTCCAATTTTATATCATTGGATGAACTCACTCTGTCTCTTAATTTTGTACTTTAACCTTCTCCTCTAACAATACTGCGAGCTAGTTCTTCAACAGCGAGATTTTAAACATGTTTTAGAATGCTCTTTTAGCTAGTTTTACCTAAAAACTTCCACTCATCGATATCAACTAAAATGTTACGTATATCAGCTTTGTGTTCGACTTACCAGTGAAATGATAGACAGATGATGGTATATTTATGTATAGTGTGAATTAAGCGAAATGAAAAAATATACTAAAGGAACATTAAATTTACGCTGAATTGTCGAGTAAGTTTTCCTTAAGGCCTAAATAGATCCGGAGCTTCCAGCTCAACGTTCCACGCTTCAATGACAAATTTCATTTTGAAGTGGCTACAATTGTCGGAGCGAAGATTGCGTGAATTCCTAATTTTGTATCGTGAAGTCAGCATTTTGAAGTGTAAACAGTAGTCAACTACTTTCCGCCGAATGTGACTTGACATAGCAACCATAAATCTACAAATTTGTTGGAGACGCTTCCATTTTGTTATTTCGCCAACCCGAAAGCTCTACGGATCAAATTATAGAGAAAAATAAATAGCAGGGAATACAATTGACGATTATATTTAGTGGAATAAATAAATAAAGGAAATGTTTGAGAGCAGTTGTAGATGTTATTTTATTCTGTGCCCCAAATAATCTTGCGTGTTGGGGTCTGGAATGAAAATATTTTGAATTTAAAAACTGCGATTTAATAATAATTGAGTTTATCAGTATTACAAACAGTTTATTTAAGAACGTTTTGAGAAACACTAAAGTTGTTCTGATTTTTCTTTAGAGAACGTGTTCTGAAAATTAATGATTTTGCCATATTCGTAGCTTGTCCAGCTCATAATTTAAATTTAGCTGGCGTCCGCGCTGCATCTATATATAACACTTGAAATGATTATGTTTTTCGAAACATCTCAAATGTTTTTAACTTCTTTCATCATTAAAAGGGCATTAGGCATTAGATTATGTAATCATGAAAAGCTAATGCCATTAAACCACTGTGGTACAATTAGTTTAATTTTCTGAAAATAATTTGCTTGCTTAAATATCAAATCCAGAAGAAGTCTGAATTGATAAAATAAATAAAAATCAGCCAAAGAGTTCGTAAATGATCTTCGTGATTGACGGATTTTCGGGAAACAATTTATTTGAAATAAAAAATTAATTGATCTGAAAAGGGGACTGAAACTAGTTATTGGAAATAAATGAAAACTATAAACTAAAAGAATTGAGACCGATGAAGCTAGGACTATTGAAGAATTATTAAAAATGCAAATGAATACCCATATTGACTGACACCTTAGTAGTATTATTAAAAAATTAACGTTATGAGTAACTAAAACTACCAAAAATTGTGGCCTTGCTTATGTCTCATTCTTAAGTGTCGGAAGAACTTGATAATTTTAAGAAATCATCTCAAGACCTTGCTAATAAACATAGTAAAAATCTAGATTTGTATAAAAAAATAGAAAACTGTAGATCTTAAGGCCCGAAAATAAAAAAAAAAAACTTTGAATTGTGAGATCTCTTATCTAATATTTTATAGGCACTTTGTAGCACTTTTGACTAGTTGAAATGTATTCTTAGAATCAACTTACGAAACACTACAAAAATCACTGGAGCAATCAATAAAAACTTAATTTTGACCTAAAATATTATTAAATGATTTTCTTAATTTGATAAGAAAGCACCAGTCGAAGAAGTTAGACCATAAGCCAAACCCAAAGTAATAATATTTCACGTTGCCTGCAAAGAGCCCAGATAATATACAGGCGAGGGTTGCTAAAGTGAAAGGAATGTTTTGCGTGAAGTTCTTTAACTGAATAAAAAGAAGAAAAAGGAAACTTCTTGCTTTAGTGAAATTTGATACAAAAGTGTAAATAATGAATAAAGCTTGATAGAACAATTTACTAGAGCAGAAACGTAGCTCCATTGTTGAAGGAGGATATAAAGGAAAACTTTCCTAAACTTAAATCTCAGGAGAATTTTGTGTGACAAAAGTAAGTTGCAAAGAGAAATTTTTAACAAGCGAAGTTTTAAGTATTTCCAAAGTAAAATGTTCATGCAAGGGTAGAAAACGGAACTCCACGGATTCATTAACTTGTTTGCTTGTTAAAAGAACTGAAAAACGTAAAGGAAAATTTAAATTGTAAAGTCTAGCTGCGGTATAAACATTTCTTGTGTAGTATAGACTAGACACATATTGCTCGTGGTAAAGAAAAGTTTGTTATATTGCGATTACCGGGTAAAGCAGTATAGGCACACCAAAGCATATGTAAGCTTTAAAGGACTTAGTTTGTTCATAGATGAGATTTTCTGTTATAGAAAGCAACTACTTTGATGGCGGAACAATCAGATAATGTTCTTCACAAGTTTTCATAATAAACACGGTATTTAAGCTAAAATGTGGTTGAAGCATGTACTTAACGATTTTTAGGTGCTGGAATTAAAAATTGAATGAAATTCTTTTATTCAAATAAAATTTTCACAAGTTTCTTAATGTTGAAGATCACTCCAATCACAGTTTAACACAAAACACTGCGTATTCAACTGTCATCAAGATCTAAGTCCGTAGATAAAATGAGTTGAGTACTAGAGGGTAGATGCAGTCTACAGCACTCTAGGTTTGTAGATGTTGAGCCACTGAGTATAAGATTTCTTCACTTTAATATGGGGACGATAAAGAAGTTCTTGAAATTCTTGGAAAAGAAGAATAAAATAGAGAAAAAATTAATATGAAACTTAGATTTTCTTTTAAATTAAAAATTACAAAAAATAAAAAATAATTAAAAAATTGATTTGCCCCATCTGCCTAGGGTATTAGACTCGATCGCGATCCGAGCTGGAAGTGATTTTATCTAATTTGGTAATCCAATTTACGTAATTGTCACTGACACAGTTGGATACTATTGATTGTTCTGCCAGAGCTCAAAAAGGACTCGGAGCCGGATGGAGCGCTTTAAGTCAATGTTTTTCATCAGGAAAAGCCATTAGCGATTTTGATAAAATCCTTTGAGGAATAGTGATTCCAGGATTTTTTCATGTGATGGGTTTTTTCCCTTATTTTATTGATTCGATCCAATATACAAATGAACGATTTTAGTCTCCATAATTGTTTATCAACAAGCAACAACGGTATTGTGGTAGCATTGAAAATGATCGACTTACGAAGGAGAGTTCAAGAAAGTTTTCTCCTTTTGGATTTTTTATTTTTTTGTCCCTCCTAGTTTAGGTATAAGTAGCTTAAATATTTAAAAGTAGGTGGAGGTCTTTCATTCTCTGACAACACCTCTGAAAGTTTGGCGAGAGATGTTTTATTTTCGTTTGGTAATAAATATTTTTTAGAACTTTCGACAAAAATTCCAACACAAATATTACCTCAAGGACATTCTTTATTGTCAGATACTGTACAAAAAGATATGCTGGAAGATTTTATCTTATCAAATAGCTTTACAAAAGAAAAGTTTTAAGTTGGGGAAAATGTTAATCTTCTGTAAGAATTGTGCCTGTATTATGGGTGGGTCTCTTGACTTTTACGAGGAAAACTATCGGGCAAACAAATTTTTCAAAGCTAATATCTATGTAACTGTCGAAATGACACTTTTTATTAGATAACATTTTTACATGTTACTGTCCAAGTTTGTTATTTGCGTCGAAATATGAAAGAATTTTGTCCTGTAGCGAAAAAACGACTAAAGCTGTGGTGTATGTGATTGTGATCTACTTTAAGCATTAGGAACTCAAATGTGCTTTACAAAGTTTTGTATTGCTTTGTGGAAAGGTAATAGAAATAATTGAATTAAAAATTGTATACGTACTTACCTACATATGTATCAGAAATACTAGAAGAAAACACGCTGATAAATAATAATTTAAAAAAAAATCAAATTCAAATAATATTTGAGTAAGAGTTCAGAAACATGTCGATGGCGTGCTTACGACGAAACAAAAAAATTATTTCTATTTTCTTAAAATTACTTGCATTTCCCTTTTTCCTTTATTTCTTTTTTTTTATTACGGGGAAATTTAAGGAAAATTTGAAGAAGTAGATACAACATAAGAAATCACACAATAAGTTAAAATGTTGTTAAATAAAAATACAAAACAAAAAAAAAGGAATAGGAAAACACAAGCCGTAAAAGTAGTGAATCGGTTCAAATAAACAAAATTAAAAATTTATCAATAAAGAAATGAGGAAGACAGGAGTTTTGTGGGGTTTTAAAACACCTGTAAGGCTTTCGTCATGAGTAGATGTGATATCCCAAAGATGGTAGATCCATCATTAGGACAGCTATTGCAAGATAATCAGATAGCATAGACCCTTTTTAGACGGGTCAGTATGCTGCCTCTGCCTCACGAAAACTTTTGGTGAGATGATGGTTGGGGGCAGGAAGGAAGCATCATCCTACCTAGTCTTCAGATTTTGTGCGGCAGAGGCAGCATCTCTACCTGTCTAAACTGGGTCATAGTGAACCAAAACCATTCAAATAACTAAAGCAGACCTTCGAATAACAGTCAGATGGAGCAGATATATTGAAGCCGGATGCTCATAAGGGGAATGAAAAAGGAAAAAACACTTAAATTGGAGAGGTAGGAGGTTGAGTATCTTGGTACCAGTATTATATACCAATCTACAGGAAATTTTCAGTCTACTGGGAGGGTGATTCTGAACTTTTGTCATAGCTTAGGCGTATATTTTTCTCACATGTTTTGATATTTCACCTCAAATTTGTCGTACTTTTATTTTCACCATATTCATTTTGATTTATCCTTTCCATCAACCGCAAAATAAACTAAAATGAATTTGAAATGAATTAATGTCAGAATACACATCTAAAAGTATGAAAAAATAGTCAATTGTTTCCGAGGTTGTGACAAAACTGTTATACTTTGATAAATGGATATTCTGCACCCAATTAGAGCATTACAAGTGCTTAAATTCGAAATAATGTTTTTGAATTTGTAATTTTAATTACAAGTGCTTAAATTCGAAATAATGTTTTTGAATTTGTAATGTGAAGTGTCATTTTCAGTTCATTCTTCGTAATTCAAGGCTTCCTGAACTGAATAATAACACAAAAAAAGCAGTGGATAAGTTCATTTAATTTTGTCGTATATTCTGACATTAAAGTACGATAAAAGAGCATGGGGTGATTCTGACCTTTTGTCGTACTTTATTGTCAAAATATACGCCTGAATAAAATGAACTTTTCTGCTGATTCTTTCGTGTTTTTATTTAGTTCAGCAAGCCTTGAGTTCCATAGAATGAACTGAAAATGACTATTTATATTTCAAATTTTATTTCGAATTTAAGCACTTGTATTGCTCTCATTAGGTGTAGAATATACATTTTACATGTTTTAAGATCTTTGCAGTTGACAAATTGTCGTACTTTTTGGCGTATATTCTGACATTAATTCATTGCAAATTCGTTTTGCCTTATTTTGTGGTTAATGAAAAGGATAAAACAAACTGAATATGGTGAATATAAAAGTACGACAAATTCGAGATGAAATGTCAAAAGAAGTACCTAAAATTACCCCCTAAATTACGACAAAAAGATCAGAATCAGAATCACCATTCATATAATTTATTTTTCTATCACCTGCAGTCATCAGTGAAGGAGAAATTTGGAATGAAAAATGTTTGAAACCGCTGTAAACTGGTAGAAAATCTGCTTTAGTAAAGCAAACAACATTTGTAACGTAAGTCAATGTTTTTGTAGTTACATATGGAACGCGCGCCATATTGCATACGAAAGAAAACGAGGCTTAAAGTTGTGAGAACAGGGAAAAATCTTTGTAAATATTCTGCAGAGAATATTTTGCATGGGAAATGAGAAAAGATAGCACGGGGAACATAGTGGCATACCTAGAGCTTTTGCCACCTGGGGCGGTTCCCAATTTCCTGCCCTTTATAAGTCAATCAAAATCAAAAGTGGTTACTAAAAATTACTGAACATCAATGAATCAATTAAAAAATTATTTCTTTTGTTGTTTAAACAGATTGTACTCACATAAAGATAAAACGTAAGCATGTTTATGCATTTATTTTTCTTTTATTATAAAAGTCTTGAGTGAAATTGTCAAAATTTATGTCATCTCTTAGTTGTTTTTCTATGGGAACTGTCGGTAGATTTTGCAATCTTAAATCACTCATTGTGGAACGAAGATAATCTGTAATTAATTTTAATTTGGAAAAGCACTATTCACATTCACAACACACTGATGGCTCAAAAAATTCTTAGTAATATCACTATGTAGCTAGCGGAATTTCCTACCAATATTTTTGATTAAATATTAGAAGTTCAAGGAGCTCTTGTCCGTTTTTTAAAAGTTTAAAATTTTGCATCTTTTTCCTTTTAAAATGGAACTGTTCCCTGTCATTGTCAACAACTTTGGGTCTAACTTTGGTGTAATCTCTCAATATTTCAGTAAAAACATGGTTTCACAAAAGCGAGGGAGCATTATATGAGAGTAAAATCTAAAACTCCCCTTTTCGTTTATTTTTGAGAATTCGTCATTTGCCACACTTTTGTTGCATATAATCTGCGCTTTCAAATTTTTTGCCTTTCCTCGTGATATTTGCAATGGGACTTTGATTCTTTTGTTATTTTCTTTTTCGTTTTTCCCGGACGGGAATCGAACCCACACTTGTTAGAATGGGTCAAAGATGGATGCTTCCTAACTTGTTCTTAAGTAGACTTTGCTTCAACCAGCATGAACAAAAATTGCATCCTTTCTTGCCATAAGCGACTGTTTAAGGTACATAGAGTTAGATTTGAATTTTCGGCGCAGGGCTAGCGTCGTGCTTGACGAGTTCTAAAAATATGCTGCCAGGTTGTACGTGTTGACATTTGAGATTCGTCATACCGGCTTTAACTTCTTGTTATAAATTAGTTTAACATTTTTCCAATTTCTCAATCAACTTCTAACGAATATACTTTGTTGCGTTTGGAAATAACGAAAAAAATCTTTAAAAACTCCGGAATCACTACAATCTCCCAAGTGTGAGGTTAAATTGACCGCGGATCTAATTTTTACCACCAAGTGACGTTTCTTTATGTGGTCATCGCCAATTCTAAATTTACAGCGTACGTGTTCTTTTTCTTCCGATTAAGCTTAAAATGTCGACTTCGAGTATGATCGCCGCGGTGTTAGTTCATATTTTTTATGACTTCGAGTTTGATCGCCGCGGTGTTAGTTCGTATTTTTTTTATTAAATTGAATGCTTATTGCAATCATTGATTCTATGGATTACAACATTATCATCCTATTTATTTTTATATAATTAAAACAGAAGTATAAAAAATGCCGCCACAAGATAATATGCCCCCCCCCCCCGCACACCCCTGATTAAACAGATTTTTATGGACCAGAAAAGAATTTACGAAAGGGAGAAAGAAAAGATGAGCAAAATTGAGCAACATTTTTATGGAATTTCCGTTGCAATTCCAGTCGTAACTTCAAAAATTAAATAAATAAGGCAACCCCTTCATAAGGTTGCCATACAATTCTTTAGATACTAGAAAAACAAACAGCCTGTTTTAATGTATTCGAGAGTTCTACATTACGAGAAAATATAAAATTGGTTATGATCTGTTTACACTCCACTAAACCATTAAAAAATATTGCTAGAGGATTTAGTCGATTTCACAAGGAGCTGTTTTACAGACTTTTATCGGCGATCTCTCAAAATTAGTCTTTGACCATTTATAAAAATGTTCCCAGTTCTAGTCTATATTACTTTATACGTCCGTGCCATATATTATAATTTTGACTAAATTATCCTCACACAATTTTTGTGCTTAGAATTTGCAGGAGACAATACCGAAAGTTGAAAATCATTCTCCCCAGTGATTCAATTAAAAAGTTTATTAATGCGAACACATTATAACACAGCAAAGAACAAAGAAATTTAATTTAAAGTCTGCGTGCAAAAACAGCGAACATAGGAGGTGAAAATTAAATATCGCAGCCCAACGTGATAAATCACAGCCATCAAATTTCACTACCGTAAATTAATAAAGTTCACATTACCCTTTTTATAGATTGTCGGCTCTTGTAGCCACATTATACTGCAAGTCTTTGTTAAAAACACGTCGGAGCTTATGTTACGTAGTATTTTCAGAGTTTTAACGGATTACATGTGCTTTCTATACGTAAATAATAATTAATGTAATTTTCATTGTATGATGAGAACAAATGGTTTTGATTCATCGAGGACTAAATAAATAAAAATAAATAAGTAAATATTGGGGCAGAGAATTTTATCTCGATATTTATTCTTGTGCTTATTAAGGTCCAGAGCTAGTTGAGTTTTATAATGATATTTTGATATTTTTTTGTGAAGATATTCAATTTTATTTTATAAATTAATCTTCTGAATTTTTGTCAACAATCTAGCTTGTGTTAGTGTAGTAAGTACCACATTAAAACTCTAAGCCCTTGTGGAATAGACGTAAACTAAAACTATTACTACTAAACGTCATGTGAACAGAGATCCGCTATGAAATATATTTGTAGAGAATTTAATCAACATGAAATTGGCCGAGAATTGAGTGAAATTTTGAGCATTGTGTTCACTTTGGCGCCTACAGCAGGCCGGAAGTAGGCCGTACTGAAGACTAAACTGTTCCTGCGGATACGAAACTACCTCTTTTTCGATACATTTCTTTTTTGAAGATTTTTCTTTTGTGAAACAGTTTTTGTTAATTATCTAAATATACAAAAGCTGAGATTGCACGTTGGAACAAAGTCGGCGCATTGGCTAAACTGAATGGCATTCTCAAATATTTGAAATGCATATCACGGGGTATTTTCTAGAACTAAGCCATACCTCCAATTTTGCGATATTTTCTATGGAAAGAGATCCCCAGTTAGTCAACATAAAGTTGAACACAATATACCAACTATAAATGCAAGTAAAAATTGTCCACAAATATACAAATCAATCCGTCCGAGCTTCATTCGAAAATTAATGAAAATTACTAACTCACATGCAGAGGGTTGTTTTCATTTGCAATCTCATTAAAAGCGTTCAATTCATACATTGAAAATTTGATAATTAAATTTGTCTCGTTAAGTGTAGAATTGAATTCCACTTCACATTATACATGATAACATGTCACATGATGCCCTTGGAGTTGCCTGAACCAAACTGTGGTTAGTTTGAAACTCGCCCCCTCAATTCGAGTGTGCAATATTGGTAATTAGTCAATTGATATTTGGATGGCAATATTTCATCGCTGAAATTCATAGCGAAATGTTCAGTAATACCTCAATGGCAAATGTGGCATGTCATCTGTCATGTGTCTACAAAATGAAAGTTAGGAAAAGTAAAATAGGCAGCACAATAAATGTTGAACTCTAAATGATATTATGAGAGTAAGAATATGTGTTGATGGAATCAAATAGTAGATGCTCCTTACATAGATCAAATTAAATTTGAATTTTTTCATTCCATGCGTAAAATATCCGTTGGGAAAACAAGATTGATCTGCCGATGTTATTCATTGAAAATGAACCAATCATTTGTACAAATTTATGAAAAGGGTTATTTGATGAACCGCATGTTAATCATGCTCCAAAAGTTATCGAGAATCGGCATTAACTTTAGGCTCTTTACGGACTTTCATCGTCTGCATCTCGTCATCTCAGAAGCGGTAGTGGTAAGGGACTTTGCAAACAGTGCCACCCAAAGTCAATGGGAGGATGGGGCTTGGCAAGAAGGCAGACCATCTGCGCCTTCATAAGAAATAGGTAGGTGACGTAAGGGTCCCTTCTGGACCGAGTGTGTGCTGGCTCGTTTTTGGTATGTAGGCACGAAAATTTTTCTTGTTTATGGTTGATGACAAGCGGCAGGTTATCTCGGGAACTCCCCCACACTCTCCGCCACTCTTAGCCGAGGGGCTAGCGTGCCGCCCTGTGCTATCGCTGTCATCGAGTGATCTGTCAGCTCATGCTGGCAGTCTGGACTTCACGTCCTAACCAGTCACTCCTTTACATACTACCATAACAAAAATATCAACAAGTAAAAACTGTCAATAATCCTTTTAGATGCTTAGGTACCATTAGTGGGTGCGTTGCAGGATTCTATACTTAGTACACTGCTTTCCAGTGTGTTCATTAAAGATTTGGTGGCTACTTTTGTCGTGTTCGACTGCATCTTTATGCAAATGTTGTGAGTTAACTGTGGGTTAACTGAAGACTGTATAGATCGAATTAGTTATCTAGCGTATTTCTCTCATTGGTCAATGTAAAACAGTCTGGTTTTGAATCCTAGGAAGTCCCAGTACTTGGCATGCTCTCTTGGCTCTCTTGATTTTGATGGTATACCCTAGGTAAAGCTTGGTGACAACGTATTACCCTTTGCGTATCACACTTTTCAGTAAGAATTCTGCCATCGAAAACACGGCTGAAGTTAATAAAATTCCTTCTACATACATACTTCCTTTTTTAGATTGAGGCGGTATGATCATATCTCCCCAGATCCCTACTCCTGGCCTGTTCACAAGAGTGTTATTTGGAACGCAGGATTCTAATTTTCCTATTCATTTCTCAATTCATGTTGAATTCTTGCAGTCACCTCGACATCTAAATATCTGCTACCTCATATTAACAGAGAACTCTTACTTTGTTCAAGCTTCAAAATTATGGTTGATAAAAAAAAAAATAGAAAAAAAATAGAAATCAAGCAATACGTATCCAAGTTACACCTTAAAAGTTTAGCATAAGTTAGGTAATTATATAAAATTCTATTGGATCTCATTCGCATAGGTATGTTAGCTACCTGGCAAAACGATTCCATGAAGGAAGGTACTGAACGAAGTAAGAGCGCTCACCATATCGTGATTTTCAGCTTGGGATAGAAATGTTCATGTGCCGCAATGATTGCAGAAAATGTAGTCTCTCAAATAGGTATAGAGGCTTCTCACTGTAGGTATATAGAGTAACTCTTGGAAGGAGCTACAATCTGTAATGCGTTAGATACATTTAGGAACGAATATCCAGCAAGGCTGCTACATACTGATATATGTGACATTCGATGTCACTATGACAATTCGAAAAGTAATCGCGTTACATCACGGAATGTAACACATATAAAAAACAATATTTCCATTTCAAAGAAAAGCATTCAGCTACTTATATCGAAATCTGGGCGTTTCAAATGGCCTAAAGGAGCATCCAAGAGCGCACCACTTACAACGCGCCATAGGAAAGTCAGATTGAATTTCCTATTTATTCACATGCACAGGAAGGACGAGGTGAAAATTGCAATTTTTTCTGACGAAATAAAATTCAATCTATTGCACAGCTCGCAGATGGCATTTAAGTTTATATGCACGATTTGGCTAAAAGTGAGCAAGTAGCTGTGAATTTTGATAGGCAGATAGTAACATGGATTGGGTGGCATTTAGTTCTGTTGGGAAAACAACGATTATTGCACACGATGCATACATATCATGAAATTATTTACCTGGTCCGAATAATGAAATCCATAAAACAAATTTTAGGTACATTGAAAGCAATTACATTAACAGCAGCATAAGTTCCCACAACCTATTATTCAAGGGAAATAAATAGCAATTAATAAATCATCATTTTGGTCGGCTTTAGTAGATCGAGTAGGAAACAACCAACAGGTGAAATTAAGTACGCTTGCTCTGTTTACAAAATAAAATGGATTTTTCTTCCATGTTCCAGCTGGAAAGTTCAAAGTCCTCATAAATTGCATACTCTCGCTATACTTGAATGCAATGATATTGCTAAGAGATACACATTAATATGGAAAAAACTGGGATTCAGTCAAGTGCATCCTCTCATCAAATGAAGGAGTCGCTTATGAAAATGTTTACAATCAAAATGAAAAACATGAAAATCATTGTGCAAAGTTGTCCTGCTGAACTTCTGTATATGTCAGAAGTGAGTTTCAGTTCAGTGCGCTACACAAAGGAATTGGCTTCTTTTAAGAGATATCTATGTGGTCAGTTGGAAAATGAAGTAATTCTTGTTTTTGTTTTTTATCTTGTATATATCTAATCAATAAAATAAAGTTATCTTACTAAATTGGAGTGTGGTATTGGAATGCTCTCAAGTAGTGCAAACGCAAATGCACTTTAATATAACGCCATAATTTTCAATTTTTATCGTACACCTACATATTAAGAATAAGCTGAGTATTTATAGCTGCTTTCATATGAGAATTTATAATACCACAAAACAAGCACCCTCTAAAATTTACCTTCAAAAAGGGGTACTTTATCTCACATTTTGTGGTTCACTATATCTTGGGGTGGCTCTTCGTTTGATCCAAAGGAAGCACTACTTCCCTTCACAAAATGGAAAACTCAGCAAACTATAATCGAGTGGTTGGATGAATTGTCTTTCTACTCAAACATTCTTTAATACAGTCTCACGGCAGAGACACTGAAATATTTTCCTAGTCTATACCACCCAAAATTACATTCAACCTTCAGTTCGGCTCCCCCGAAAAGTTACGTATAATCGACTCACATTTACTGTAGTATAGTCACACCACAGAGACGCTGAATTATTGGCAGCGTCTTTGCAACAACAAAGCCAGCATCTTGACAACAATTTAGCCAGCGTATCTAGATTTCTATGGGACGCTGAGCACAACCTGGCGTTTTCACAATTAATTTACATCCCCTGCTAGAACTTGAATAAATTCTAAAGCTGTATCCGGATAAGTGGAAGTATCCGTCTCCTATATTCCAAAATTTTTGCCAGAAGCTTACAATTTTGTTGATTTTCATATTGCAAGGATAACATAATGACTGCCTTATAATATGATGTGAAAAAGAGATTTATTGTTATGAATGAGGGTTCTGGCGGACGAGCGGGGTATATGAAATGAATAGGCATATGGTTGGTGTGGATGAAAGTTAGAGAATGGTTGGAAGGTCGTAGTGTAATTGCATGTGCACGTTTTGACCGCCACTATTATGTATTGCATATGCTTCAGTTTTCTGAAGCCTACGACCCGCCACACATGTGTCATTTCTGTCGTAATCACTAAAACCACTTTCAATTAGAAGAATTTTTTCAAAGAAGTCACTTTGCGTGATCCGCTTTTCAAAACTACTTATAGCCATTGGTTCAGAACTCGAAAGATATTGTATACCCAAACACCTGCAACTTATTAAAGAAACAATCTCACAACAAATATGAGTCTTCAGACATAAACCTTACAAATATAATAATGGTTATCCCCCTATGGGGCTACACTATTGTTGGCCATCTGAGATTGCATACTGACTCAATTTTGTTATGTGGTAAGATCTTTATTGAGGAATGTAGTAGCATGGAAATTAAAAAAAAAATGATTTTAAATATAATTTCGGCAACGTATTTAAAAGGATTTGGCTACATGTAAGTCTCGTCAATTTGTGTCTCCTTCAATATTCAATTTGTATGATTCTGTAAAGATGTTTATCTCTCTTTGTAATTACTTTTGAAATGACTTATTTCTTACTTATTTCTCTAAAGTTAAATTCGTCAGTAGGGATTGCGAGAACGATACCCGCATGAATAAATTTTCCTGTTCTGGCGTTACCAAGGATTCTTCCTGAGTTTCATACCAAGGACACATTTTTTTGCATGCTTTTATTCAACTTCACTTGCATGCATATAAAAAAATCATTTCAATTTGAAGAAACTTTGTCCAAGTGCATGACTTGTCATATTATAGAATCGTCTAAATGGGTGATGCGTGTGAACGAAAAATGTAGACACATATGGGGCTCATTTACGGTTGCCAAATATGTGACAAATATGCGCATCGTTTCGGGTCAGATTTAGACGCGTCACATTTCCGGCGTGATCAGATATACAGGGTGTTTCATAATTGATGCATACTCAAGGGCTTAATAGCTGAGGTGGAGACACGTTAAATATTACAAGGGGGGGGGGGGGGGTAAGACGCGTCGTTTCAGCTGTAAGACTTTAGTACTTCATCCATTTTACACCTTATAACTTACTCAATATACACCCTATCAAAGTGGGATACATCTCAGATGATAGCAAATTGACTTAGCCTTCCAATGAGTGCCCAATCACCCATCCCGTCACCTTCCATCGGAAGTTGTAGGACGTCAAAATCAAAAAATTGGAAAAAATTCTTAATTCAAATTTTAACTCATTTTCCCGCCAAAATGCATGATAACTATACAGTTTTATTACAAGATTTAAAAACCTCGGAAGGTTACCTTTAATTTTGTTGAGTACATACATATATCTACCTAAATGTAACCATTTTTGAGATATTCCCGTTTCCATGATTCATAATTTGATAAATTTTGTTTCTTAGGACTACTATTACTAAATTCAACGCAAAATTAGCAAAATTAATGAAATTATGAGTCATAGACACGGGAGTATCTCAAAAACGGTTGCAATTATGTACGTAGATGTGCATACTCAAATTAAAGCTAACTTTCTTTATAATTCTTTGCTTGTCTCCACCGCAGCTATCAAATCCTTCAGTTATGTGCACCAATTATGAAACACCTTGTATATGAGAAAAGACCATGTGGACTTCGGCAGGAGCGGCATACAAATCATCCAGCCTAAAGCAATATAGTTCTCTGCTAAGTGCAGCTATGGAAATGCTGAAGGAAGAGTGTTGCACTGCTCCCGAGCAGCTAGGCATTATCTAGGTATACCATATTCAAGGCTGCACTGAAGATCATGCAGTGGTGCATTTAGGACCTCAATTCTTCGCGGATAAACATGCTTAAGCAGCTCTAAGCCCAGTAATATCAGTATGTGGCCTACATATCAAAAACTGCGCTAAATTTTATCACTTTCCATTCTAGTTAAATAATGTTGACTATTCGTTTATGCAAAAAATAAATAGTAGAGAAATTCGAAGTCTTTTAGAAAAATGATTAACTGAATTCATTTAAATTGAGATAAAATATTTATTGAAATTTAGAAAAGCATCCAAATTTAAAATTTCGGCAACAATGTGTCAATGGGAGTTATAGAATTCAGATAATGACATTTTCAAGGGATTTTGGTAGAATGCAGTATAACTATTTTAGTAATATTTACAATAATAGAATAGTTGTTTTTATTGAAAAGTGGCAGAAGTCCTTTTTAGCTTGATCTAAAAAGTTTGCTAATTTTTTTCTAACCTTAAAATATATTTACAGATTGATTCTAAAAGGATATCGGTACTACTTAAGATTTATTTAACAATTGTGATAGATTTTTGCTAAGATTTGGTTGGTCAGTTTCCTTATTTTACAAAGTGTACAAATAATTATTTACCTGCATATTACTAAAATGCAAATAAACACGATTTGGTTCATTCAAGACTTATTCAAATACGCAGAGAGTAACTAAGAGGTTAATAATTGCTAGGATTTTAAAGCGTTGGTATCTGAAACTCAATTGACTACAATCAATAACTAACAATTTTGCTCTGTTTAGTTACCTAATTATTTAAGCGTAGTGTGCAGTTATTAGTTATAAAAAAAGCTGCGAATGTAAATTTCCTATCATATGCGATTTATATACCTTAAAGTGCATCCTTATATTTTTCGACATGAAGCATAAAATTTAGTCTATAAAGCTCTGCAGGAAACTAAACTGCAACAATGACTAGTTCTTGTCCTGCTCTCTAACTTATAATACTTAAGCATTTAGATGCAGTAAAAAAAACTTACGAACAATGGCACGTCCCGATAACTAAACAGTTGCATTCACTTTTTCGTTGGTTTTCAGTTACAAAACAATTTTGTTATTTTCAAGTTGTTACCAATAGTAATATGGGTAGATTTCAACAAATTTTGGAACCTTGCTTTGGGTCTCACTATTTAGTTTCATTCCAGTTAACTTAAATATTTTCTCAAAAGAGTTAAAAACGGTTTTTTTTGTCCAAACAAACCCTGATATTATTCTTTTTTCTGCTTAAGCACTGGATGCATGAATTTGTCAACTTTTTTTATAGCCATCTTAATTGTTGCATAAACCTGATTCAAATCAAATTAAAATAATGCAAGTATTGATTTTGATACATAATATTGAGCAACTCCGGACTAAGCAACCGCACACCTTATAAGTGGTGCATACTAATCACTTATGGAAACAAAACAAAAACAATCTGAACATCTTAACAAAGGTTTTTTCAATGAAAACCTAGTCAAAAGTTTTCGATTTTAACCATCACGAATCGCTGAATTTAGTTGTGACCCATCAAGTAAAATGTCTAGAGAAAATTGGATTCGGATCGAAATATCAGAAAAGACTGCGTATCATATCCACAAGACCCAAGATATTTGAAATTCACATGAGAATATTCCCTTAAAATACCCGTGAATTTCGGTGAATGGAGCTCAGAATATTCCCTAAGGGAATAGTAGCACTGACACAAGTTGAATTTACAAATGGACATTGGAATACAAAACCTGAACAAGTCAGGTGGAATTAGGTAATCTTTTCCACTTTCCACTTCATAGGCTGCAGAGTATCGACAACCAAACAGTCTCAGAGGAAAGCTTGCTGGTTTTCATGTTCTGCGAACTCACCTTGTTAGGACAAGTTCTTTGGGTAAGATATAGAAGTTAGTAAGAAGTGAATGAATTTATTTTTGGCTCAACATTTTCATTCAATTTGCATTCGATCAGCCTCGTTTACTTTCTCTAGAGGTTTATGGTTTTATTATCATTACTTCATTTGCAATAACATTTGAAATTGAATGCGTGGACTGATTTCAAACGAAGGAGCATTTTTTATTTGATAATATTTGCTAAAATGCTTGTGGATAGCTGCCGACTAATTTAGTCTTATACAAGTGAATTAGATAGATAAGTAACCAAAGATATTTATCGTGTTATAAATAAGAAGAGAGTCTATAATTGGCATGCAGTTTGCAAGCTATATAAAAGATGAATTTCGCTAGCAATATTTCTTATTAACTAGTTACACTTAAAAAAGTGGATGCAAAATACAATCAGGAAAATACAAAGAATAATGATCTTACTTAACCTTAAAGATTCAATCCCATCCATGACTTGGCTATTGATATGGTTTCGCTTACTCTCTTCACACTTTTTCGAACTCCAGAGAGTTCGCCACATGTATCAAGCGAGATTGCGTGTGTTTAGATCATTGAATAATGACCTTGGCAATATCCTCGCTTGAAAATAGAGAATCGCCTCTAATTGAATGCGTCTAGGACCCAAAGCTCTCTCAGCTCTTTAAAATAAGATCATTATTTTACCGCTGTCGTTTCTTTTGATGGAGCACTAGTTCCTAATACACCGTCACTATGCATTCTTGGCATTAAAATTTTCCAGCAAGCTAAGCTGGATAAATCATATCTTCCCTGTTGCCAAAGAAGCATCGAAATGACTGGGATTTATGAAGAGGTTTAGGAAGTATTTCAGCCCATTGAATCTAGCTCTCTTCTACAAGTCCTTTATATGGCTTAGGATTGAATATCTATGCCGGGGATGGTTTCACAGCCCTAGCTTTATTAGATATTTCTCTTCATTCTTCAAGTTCATTGGCGATGTGACAATATTTATTTGCTCGAGTACCGCCGCAATGTCGGATGCCTTTCACTTCTTTATCGTGCATACAAGGGCAATGTTTCGGTGAAATAACTAGTCTGATCCTGCACTCAATACTCGCGCTGTAAGCCGAGTTCTTCTTTGACGTTTCAGAATACTTTCGACCATGCCGTACGAATCCGTGATAATTTTAATATTAAATGCAATGCGAATGCCCATTTTAGGCCGGACATCAACAGACATGAGAGGGTCTTAAACAATGTATTGTGATACTCTGACCATATTCTATTGACAATGTTCATTTGAGTTAAGCAGGGAAAGTTTGGGGATCAAAATTTGATCAAGTACATTTTGGAAAGTCTAGTACAGAACACTCCTGTGATCGGAGGCTTAAATAGCAATCTCCGTCCCTATACTCACCTGTTTAGTATATCCCTCTTTTTTACTCGAACTGAGATTTTTCGCATCTTAGATCGGCTCTAACTCGGTAGGATTATGTCCGATCGGAAAACGGGTTTTACTGTCCGCCGCAGCTCGTTACTAGATACAAGAAGAACATTTTTCTCTGCATACCTTTAGGGTGGAGGTAGAAACACCCGACGGGGATTTGGTGGTTCCAATAGGGCATGTTGCATATCAAATGAAATCTCTCGCCGGCAACTATAGGTGGTGTACATTTTCCCCATTCAAAGATCTTTATTGGGACGTTTTTGCCGCCGGAAACCCTATTTTCATGCACTTGGTCACACACACACCCTAGTTCGCATATATTTTTGCACTTTTTTTTCATGGCAATTAATGTTGTATTGTGAACATTTGTCATTTTTCACGACGCATCAATTCCGCGCGATCACAAGAATTAGAAAAGTCTATCTTTTCACCCAAGAAAGTCGCTCAAGATACATCCGATCGCCAAAGCTTCCCCCCCCCCTTAATTGAAACAAACATTGTTAATAAAATAGGTTCAGAGTATCACAATGATCGTTTAACACTTCTGTATTGTCTGTTAATATCGGGCTTAAAGTTTTTATGAAAAGTGGGTATTCCACTTTGGAACAGTCTCCCATTCTTTGTCCTTCCTCGCACTTACAGTCTGTTAAAGTTCAAGTGTGATTTACATCTACACCTCGGCCGCTTTTCGTAATCCTACGTCAAATGATATACGGCTTTTACATTGGCATATGTGAGAGAGTAAAATTTCATTGATCAATTTTTAATACAGTAAAATAACCTAAGCCGAATGTATTCAGTACAAACTGTGTACTTGAAGACAATTTGTATGTTGAACATTTTCATACTGTGAATTTTATTTAAAAATGGCTTTACATACCTATTCATAACCAAATACCTGACGATGACTACTATATGAAAGTTCTTATGCCACAAGTTAGCTTACCAGCATAGTGAAATCATCTCACATAGGTACGTTGGTTGGGACTATTCGCACTGAGTATTACTTTATAGCATAAAAAATAATTTAAATGCAGTAAAAAAAACACACAAAAATATTAATTAGGTATTAATTAAATATTTTACTGGTACAAAATCATTATTATGTTATGTTAATACTTACATTTATGGAATAAAAAAACTATTTTTGTTTCTGTTTACATTTTCACTTGAACTTGAAAGTACGTATTTTTACCTTATTGATCTTAACTATGGTAAAAGCTTTATAAAAAAAACATCTGAAATATTCAAAACTTTCATTTTATACCCAACTTTAGTAATTTATTGCCAACTTTATTAAGATATTTAAGATTTTCTTATTTTTTCTATATATTTTTCTATATGTATATAGAGTGCACTAACTAAGAGAGTGCACGTGACGTCACCACAAATTTTTTCTTCAGACAAAATTGCGGAACGTTGTTCGTACCGAGAATATCTTGTATTCTATACACCTTGGAAGAGCGCTTATTCGGATTGATGGGTTAGATTCTTGAGCACATGGTTACCATTTAATTTGCAGCGAAACAAAAACGATGCAGTCTCTGAAAAAGAGAAAGTTTTTTTGAACTCATAATATCCAGTCATCTGCTGTAGCATTCCTCGGAAGTATATTTTTTATCTCAGTTGTGCTGTCTTTACATGTTTAGATAGGTTTTAAGATATATTAACTCGATATATTTATACTTATATTTATGTTATTATTTATGTATTTATTATTATGTTTACGCCTTGATGGTTGCGATTAAAATCACAACAAATTTGTTTTCAATTTACATTTTCAAATTCTATGCCTATCTAACTAATTCCGCTTTTGTAATCAGCAAGATATTTGGTACAGCGATTACAATGCTCTGTTGGGAATTATCGTTTGTATGGTCCGGAGCGCAAGTGTCGCCACATTCCCTAGCTGCGCTCGAGGAAGTAGAGCTTTTGGCATATCTAAGGCCTTGTTTTGGTCGATTTGAGATTGAAGCCCATTCGTCTGATACCATCGAAAGATTCTTTCTGCACTGACTACTCAAGGTAAAACGACCTATCAACTGTGTAAAATTTATTTTTCAGTTTTAATAGTGATTATTATGCATTCAGAATCATAACGGTTCTTTATTTCACACAATCAAATATTATTCTAAACGCTGCTACTATTTGATCCCGAGAAAGTCCTTCTCTACCACAATAAGTCTAACTCGTTTTCATGACGAGTTAATCAAGGGTTTGAATAAAAATAATGAAGGCTTTCAATAATTAATTATTTTTTCCAAGCTAAAATAATTATAACAAATTCTAGTATTAAGACACTTCTTTATATATATTATACATGCCTGCATAAGAACACGCCACATACAAACATTGCTTACTGTTTTTAGGTTGGCTGCGAATTAACAATCAATGGAATCACCGAGGGAGGAATAAGGTAAAGATAGTGTTAACTATGTTCCGTCTTTCTTGCCGAACACAGGATTCAGCTAAAAATAAAATTTCGAAAATTAAATTTCGGGATAAGTTTTATTTCTTAGAAGTGAATCAAATGTAACTTTAATACAAGAAAGATATTTTTAATTTAACTCAATTTTTGGGTGTAAAATTTCATCTTATTTACCTGTTTTTCGTGCAGTGAAGGTTTTAAAGGGTTCCCAAAACCCGATTTATATGAACCCACAAGTTTCTCAGTCAGTTGTATATAAGTCAGTGGTATCGCTATTAGGCAGATTAAAGGAAGCTGTTAAGAGGCAACAGTATGAGAGGAAATAGGGTTAGGTAATGAAGAAAAAAGCCATTCATTAGAGCTAACAAAAGTCAGATCGCTGTTATGTCTGCTTTCCTACTTTCACCTCTCGTTCTTAGACTTTTAATTATTATGTAGTAACAACTTTTTGAGTCATTTTGATCAGAAATTGAAATATTATCTCAAAGATATTAACTCCATTAAAAATTAGTACTTACTAAGCTTTTAGCTTGATTAAGTACCTAATATGATTTTATAATGAACTATGCAAGGAACCTATTTATAATATGTCAAAGATAAAAACATGTGAGAGAATTCAAGAAAATATCAGATGCGGACCAATCTCCTCTGATGGCATTCCAAAACTGTGTTACCCGAAAAAGGATTTCTATTATTTTGCAGCATCAAAGGCAATTCTTTTTCAATACCCTAAAAAGTATCTAAATATATTTATAGAATCTGAAATTACCATAACCTTTTTGGGGACAAGATTAACCCTTTTAACTCTTTGGAGCGCGAATACATGAAACCCTGAAATGTTCAAACCCTTGTAGGCATAAGATTGACGTTTCCATTTTAATATGCCTTTCTAAGCCTCTCAACACGTAATGGTTGCCGATTCACTCAGGACATGCGAATTTTTGTATATTTCAATTTAGTTATGGGGAGAAAGGGAATATTCGATCTAAAGTAAGATTTATCGACGGACTTGTGAACATGTAATAAGAAAAACATTTTTTAGCATGTCTATAAAAATCCGTGAATGAAGTTGGGAAAATTTTGATGAGCATGTGTACTTCCATTCTAAGGACGTTAATTAAATTTGTATTTTTCTTTCTTGGTGTAAAAAAAAAATGTAGGCTGACCAATCCCATTCCATTTCTATTAATTATTTCTAGTCAGATGACACAGTTTTTACTAGAGTGGCATGGTTTCTACCTGCTATGAATCTAATTAATGGGATTAATGTAGATCCGTAATGGGAAAGAGAAGGAATTTGTTCATCCAAAAAATTTTTTTTCGATAATTATGATGCACAATTTCCCTAAGCCGCTTGGGGATCATTTCCTTAATAAAATTGAACAATATCTTCAGTTCATGGAAAGTAGTTCAGTTCTTCCCTGTATATCATCGAATTTTATCCTAAATATTAGGAAAAGTCCTTACCCGGGCTGGAGAGAATTTTCTACGTCTTAGGGGAAAGTAATTAAAGTAAATTAACGTGCTCAAGTTGAAAGAGCTTTATGAATGACAAATAAAGGTGTAGAGATATTTACCTATATTTTAGGCAAGATTTCTTGTAATAAAAGTGAAAAGCAGACATTTGATAGATGCTAAAGACCCTTATGACGTTATTATAACCTAGAGGAAATCATAGGGTATACTAAGTCGATCATTCCGTTTGTAAAGCACAGAAATAATGCTGCTAGAGAAAATTGGGTTGGATACCCACGCATAATATCAAAAGTTATTTTGATTTTTGCATGTCCGTCCATCCGTTCGTCCGTCCGTACGTCTGTCTGTCTGTCTCTGTGCACGATAACTCGAGAAAGCGTATACTTAGAGAGCTAAAATTTTGTACACGAACTTTCTTTAAGTTCGAAAATCGGACAAATTTGGCAACTCCTTTGCAGGGTTGCCATACAAAATTTTATTTTTCTCTATGTATTTGGGTACTCCTCGAGAAGACGTAGAGTTCTGAAATTTGGTGCTTGGTGTTTTCATAGCAATAGTAAATAAAATTTCAAAAAGGAACTAAATCGGGCAACCCCTTCTTGGTGTTGCCGCCATACAAATCTTTTGGGTTTCTCTTTATCCAACTTTTATTTTCATCGAGGGTATTATATTGTTGGTCTTAGATCAATTACAGCTTTGAAACAATGAAAATAAGACGAATGAAAATCTTATAGTCGTGTCGTGACCCAATATTCAATTGGTGCAATTGTGACATCACGACTCGAGCTAGCAGCAAGTGTACAAGTAATTAAACGATTTGCAATAACTAAGCATTTTACTTCGCACAGTAAAATGCCTGGCGATTGCGAATTGTTTACTTGTAAACTGTCGCATCCACTGCTGTGTGTAACTGGGCATTGAGTCATGGTTAAGTAATTCACTTCGCATAGTGAAATACTCAGCTGGGCTCACTGTTTGCTTACATACAGTATTGGGGGCTCCCGCTGTCGGCAGTGAGTAGCGTAATACTTTGTAATTATGATTGCAAGGTATTGCGCTGGTCACTGGGTCAAAGTCGCTTCCGCCTAATTGAATGGAGGTAAACACGGTCGATTCGCTAGATTGGGTTGCGCAGTGATAAGTTGTGTATTCTTGCGTAGTTAGAAGTTGGGTATTATTAAAGATAGCGGTTCGGTATCTTTTTTAGTCAGTTGTAATTAGAAAGTTAAATGAGAAGTATCAATCACGGGTGATACGCCTCTTAATTTATATCGTCGTTTAATTAAAGAAATAAAGTTGTCGTACAATTGACTTACGCGAGTTTTAATTGTTTTCCCTGGATTGCTTTGGGACACGACAATTTGGCGCAGCCGGATAAAAAGTAGGTAAGTGTTATTTTTCTTGAGTGAAATAATTCATTTCAATTAATTTTTTTTTATTTGTTGGGAGTAAAGCTTATTAGCTGCTCCATATTTTTGTGAATTGTGGGAGTTATGCTTTTTTAGCTGCTCCGGTTTTTTGTATTTTGTGGGAGTAAAGCTTATTAGCTGCTCCATATTTTTGTGAATTGTGGAGTTATGCTTTTTTAGCTGCTCCGGTTTTTTGTATTTTGTGGGAGTAAAGCTTATTAGCTGCTCCATTTTTTTTTTGTGAAGTAAAGGAGTTAACGCTTTTTTTTAGCTGCTCCATTGTTAATTTCATTTACTTTCCAGAATTAATCTAAGAATTGCTAGATTAAGTTGCGCATAGTGCCTCAGCATCAATCTGAATGTTTGTGATGTGATTATTTTCTGTTGAGTGAGTGGAAAGTATAGTATTGGGTTATCTTCAGGGATGTGCTAGGGGTGAGGTAGTAAGTTGTTCAGTTTCACAGGAGGGAAAAAGGATTAACTTATGGGATTATTGTGATGTTGATATTTTATGTATGGTTTTTTGGGGAATTAGGATTAAAATTGGCAAGGTGAATATATAAAAATATTCAAGAGACTAAAAGCAAAGGCCAGAAGGGGAATATATGTATTTTTGTGGGGAATAATCCGTGGCAGCGTATCAATGTCTGCATGGTACTAGCGTTGTTATATACCTTAAATGTCCACAGGTAGGAGTAATATATTAACTAGGGAGGAATTAGCACGCTATCAGGCCCAGGAAAGGGAATTAGAACTGAAAGCACAAGAGCTTAAGGAATGCCAGACAATATTGCAGAGTTATGAACAGGACTGGCAATATATAGAGGAGCATATAACGGGAGAGTTACGGAAAAGGTGGACAGAAAAAGAGGCAGAGAAATTACTGGAGAAACTGAATGAGAGTGCTAAAAAGAGTACAAAAGGCGAAGCCTTAGATCTACTGGTGACAGCAGCATTCGAAGTTATCCAGAGCCGTGAAATAGAAGCAGAGCAAGCATTGGAGGAAACCCAGAAAGAAAAAAAAGGCTCTTAAAGAATATAGAATCGCTAAAGGTACAGCTAAAGGAGGCTGAGGAAGCTACAGCAGAACTAGAGAAAGAGTTGGGGTCGATAAATCTGCACAGAGAAGTCCGAATCAAGACAATAATAAAGCGATCACGAGTAAGGGGTTCAAGCCAAGGAAATTATTATTCTGGGAACAGCCTAAGGAGCAGAAGCAACATTCAGAAACAGAACAAAGTAGAAGAAAGAAACAGGAGTTAGCGTCGAGTGGAAAAGAGGGAAGCGAACGAAACCAAATAAGACATAAGGAAAGTGGAAAATCAAACGAAGATCGTATAAAAATGGTGGATATACACGATAAAGTGATGGATATGGTCGTCAAGTACGTACCCATGTTTTCCGGAGATCGATCTCCAAAACTGGTGAAAGAGGTGTACAGATTCTTAAGCTGCGGCAAGGATTTGTACGACCGACTGAAGCCTGAGGAGCAGAACATTTTTATGAAATGTGTGAAGTATCGGTTGACAGAGGATGCTTACTATCTGGTAAGTTCAGAGGAACCAAAAGATTTTGAAGCTCTGCAATTGATAATTAAAACATCTTATATGCCGAAGAAGTCATTTAGTGAATTGCGAACGGAGATGGTGCCTGCAGACAAAGACCAGGTGAAGACATCCGAGAATTTGCGGACGGTTGAAGGAACTGTTGAGCCAGATCTAGACAGCCGTATCAGCAAAGTACCCGGACAAAGACGGAGGACTAATAGCGGAGTTAGAGTCTGATGCAGTGGCAACCTTCAAGGGTGGTGTGCTTAATCATGCAACTCAGGTACATCTGACGGGAAGGAAGTTCGCGTCTCTGGAGGCAGTGCGTGAGGAAGCGACTTACTTCGAGAAGGATGCAAAACGTCTTCAACTTCGGCCATCAGGAGTAGGGGAAGTGTTTAAGAGTAACGGCGGAGCCCCTCAGAAGACATGGGAGCCCAGGTTGGCCAAGAAAGATCCAGGGAGGCCATCTCAGTCAAATATAAGAGAATACCGAGGAACCCGCCCAGAAACAGTCAGCGAGGTTCTAAGCAATGCTTTCGATGTAGAAAAGAGGGATACTTCGCAAAGGAATGTGGTGCGGAACGACAGCCCCCATTCTGTACCAGATGCCGAGGCTATGGTCATGTAGCGATGGAATGTAGGAAGCAGCAAGTGAGACTCGCGAATGTAGCCACAAGCGGAAGAAATGAATCTCGAGAGGAAAGGGAAGTTTTATACTGCCAGTTTTGCAGAACTTGCGATCACTGCACTGAAAACTGTCTGCGGAAGTACTTAGCAGAGCAAAACAGTCTGCAGTTGGGAAACGGAGAGCGGCAGCTGGGGAATTCATCCACAGCTGCCTTCCATTGACAAAATCAGAATTTTTTTAAAATCAAGTAAAGGAAACCAGTACACTAGAATTAAGCCCATTAAATAATAACATAATTACAGTAGGATCAGACATAGGAGTGGAAGATAGATTAAGATTACTTGTGGATACTGGAGCGACTTGTAGCATAATTAAGATAAGTCGAATAAAAAAAAATACACCCGTACAGACTCAACAAAGAATAATGATAGGGGGATTATTTGGAGCTCAAAACATCTCGATTGGAACTTGCAAGGCCCGTTTACGCATCGGTTCAGTCATTCGGTCCTGTGAATTCCACATGATTGAAGACACAGACTCAATACCAACCGATGGGATACTGGGGATGGACTTTCTTAAAGGCAAGCCATCATCGATTGTATAGATGAAAAGGTAGCAATACAAGGCGAGGCAAGACCTGTGAAACAAAATCCACTCTTCCGAAACATAACAGGAAATGAACGTGTCGAGACAATCGTCTTGAACAAGGGGTACGGAAAAAAGCACAAGTATACCGAGCATTAATAAAGTCTTGGTTACCTCAGCTGAGGAGGTAAAAAATAGGATTCAAGAGCGGATGTCAGCATTGAAAGATATTGTGAGTAAAACAAATGGAGCTGTGGATAGTATAAATAGGTACCTAGGGAGGGTGAATAGTAGTAGTAAAAAGAGAATACGAATCCAGCTGAAGAAATGATGCAGGTAAATCACACAAGTATAGAGCCCCAGTAAGGCGGATGTGAAGGAAGCACTTTGCCAACAGCCCCTCGCATGGGAACTGAACAAAAGGTTAAAAGTGTTAAAACAGAAGCATCCTTAAGGTGGCCTCAGGAAATTTGGGGTGAATCACACATGGCAGAGGGCGATGGTGAAGATAGGGAATCCAAACTCTTCGCAAGGAGGTGGGACTTCTTAACTTTGGACCCAAGATACCGGAGAACCAGCGGAGCCACCCACAGATGAGGAAGCCACCATTTTCCAGACATAATTCAGGTTCAACTTTCAGGCTAGAAGCCAGGACAGAACAACTGGTAAAGATAGATGTGGCCAGTCAAGAAGAGTTGCTATGCATGGCGGCGGAAATCAGACCAGGAGTATATTGTGGGAACACTATAATTAAACCTAGGAATGGACAGGCCTTTGTGGGTGTTATTAACGCCCTAACAGAAAAACCGGTTGAAATTATGAATTTTCAGCCTCAATTAAAAGATTAAACGAGTTTGTAATATACCTATTCTCACACCCTAGAAGTAAGACCCACGCCAGCCAACACCGACTTGAGCTCATGAGGGACTCGTTAGTGCTGGAGGAAAGTCTTTATGCAGAAGAAAAAGAGTCCGTTGCTCAACTCTGCTATGAATATAGCGATATTTTTTATTTACCGGGAGATAAGCTCACGTACACGTCAACGAAAACTTTCAAATTGCCACTCATGGCTAACGCAGGCCCAATACATAAAAAACAGTACAGGATGCCAGAAGCTCACAGGGAAGAATGCCAGAAACAGCTAGCAAAGCTTCTAGAAGAAGACATCATAGAACCCAGTAAAAGTCCATTCAATTTTCCAGTTCTACTTATCCCTAAAAAGGGAATGGATGAAGATGGTAATCGGAAGTTTAGACTGTGCGTAGACTTTCGAGAACTGAACAAAGTGTGCATCCCTTACGCATATCCTCTCCCACGAATAGAAGATATATTGGACAGATTGGGGTCACTCCAGGTACTTCTCCACGTTAGATCTAGCTAACGGGTACCACCAAGTACTAATTGATCCAGTAGATAGGGAGAAAACAGCATTCAGTACCAATTTCAATCACTTTCAGTTTAAGCGATTGCCATTTGGACTAAAAACTGCTCCCCCATTCTTTCAGTCGTTATTGAATGGGATTTTGACAGGGCTTCAAGGAATAAAATGCTTCGTTTATCTAGATGATGTGGTTATCTTCGCAAAAAATTTGGATGAACACCACGAGAAGCTATGGGAGGTATTCCAGCGTTTTAGGGAACATAATTTAAAACTTCAGCCTTCGAAATGCCAATTTTTGAAGAAGGAAGTTGTGTACTTAGGCCATGTGTGCTCAGAAAAGGGAGTAAGGCCGGACGACCGGTTAGTTAATCTAGTGCGTGATTTTCCAAGACCACGAACTATGCGTCAAGTACAGGCGTTTCTGGGACTAGCTAACTATTACCGAAAATTCGTACCGAACTTTTCTAAAATGATGGCCCCCATTACGAAATTGCTGAGAAAAGGGGTAAAATTTAATTGGGACTCTAAAGGCGAAAAATCCTTTGGTATTATAAAAGAGGCTTTAACTACGCCACCTGTCTTGGGTTACCCCGATTTTGGTAAGGAATTCACATTAATTACAGATGCAAGTGGAGAATCCTTAGAGGCAGTCTTAGAATAAGAGGGAAAGCCGCTAAGCTATGCCAGCCGTACTTTAAATCCTGCTGAGAGGAATTATTCTACCACCGAACGAGAGATGTTGGCCATCGTTTGGGCTGTGCGGAATTACAAATGTTATCTGTTAGGTAGACATTTTAAAGTTATATCCGACCACTAGCCTTTACGGGGAATTTTTAAAGTAAAGGATACCACATCCCGTAAGGTGAGGTTTCATCAGAAATTGTCTGAATATGACTTTGAGATTATTTATAAAACTGGCAAGCAGAATAGTAATTCAGATGCATTGAGCCGAATTCCCCAAATCTCTAATGGTAGAGACGAAGAAAAGACTACAGAGTTTCCATGTTTTGCAGTAACTCGAGCTGAAGCCCCAAGGAAAATGGCATTAAACGAAAGTCAAAATCGGGAATCCGAAGACGACTGGGACGTGATGAGCGAGTGTGAGTTGATTGCCGGAAGAGCGAGAAGACAGCCAGAGCCAAAATTAATTTCGGACCCGAAGGAAGTACAGATGATCTTGAAAGATTATCATGACTCTATGTTCGGAAGACATTTTGGACGAACTAAGACGTTCGACAGAATTAAGCGTTTCTACCGCTGGAGGGGGATGAAGGGTGAGATCGCAAGATATATTCGACAGTGTGTAAACTGTCAGAAAAATAAGCACGCGCGAACCATTAAGATGCCTATGGTAGTGACGGAAATTTCAGAGAAACCGTTTGACAAGGTTTACGTCGATTTGGTGGGACCTCTACCCGTAAGTCACAATGGCAACAAATATATCCTATCATTAATGGATGATCTTACGAGATTTGTTGACTTCGTGGCTATACCAGATAAAGAGGCGAATACCGTTGCCCGAGCTTTGTTTGAACAGATTCTGAGTCGTTACTCACTGCCGAAACAACTGGTAACCGATCAGGGGGCGAATTTCCCAGGAGAAATTATGAAAGCCCTCTGCAAGATGTTAAAGGTAAAAAAATTGCAAACCACGGCATATCATCCTCAGTCGAATGCGGTAGAGAGACAACATTCTACTTTGGCAAACTATTTGAGGAGTTTCGTGGATCGGGAACCACAAGCATGGGACAAATATTTAAGAACGGCGGCTCATGCGTATAACAATACAATACATACAGACACTAAACTCACCCCGATGGAAACACTGTTCGGGTTTGCATCGAGAATTCCCAGCAGGTTACAAACCAAACCAGAACCATTATACAATGCCGACAGATATCATGCAGTACTACGTTTTAAGCTGCAAAAGTCATTTGAGCTGGCAAGGGAGAATCTGCAAAAGAGTAAGGTTACGTCAAAGAATTATTATGATAAGAAGACCAGGGCAGAGCGGTTACATGTCGGCGATAAGTTCTTGGTCAGAGATGCAGCCCGCGCAGGAAAATTATCAGCAATTTTTAAAGGTCCCTATGAGGTCGTACATGTACACAGTCCGGAGAATGTAACGATTCTTCAGGGCAAAAAACTTAAGCGGATTTACACTAACCGTTTAAGAAAATTTGTTGAATGATCAATTTCACTTCACCCTACTTAGTTGATTACTTATTAACCTCTGTTATTTTACAGGTGTCATATTGTAAACAGAAGTATTCATATAAGGGGTCAGGTATTCGGATGCAGTAAAAGGTAAAGAAGGGTATCTTAAATGAGGTAAGGTTTGGTAAAATAATAAATAAATAAGAATAAATAAGATATTAATAAATAAAGAATTAATATGTTAAAGAAGTTCGCGATAAATAAAAATTAGAAGTTTTTAAAGAAATAAAGCATAAAGAAATCTAGATTTGTACTAAGGAAGAAAAGAGGTAAAGAATAAATAACTAATTAAGACAAATAAATAATAAGAAGAAATAGGAGAAGCTTTTATTTTAGATATTAGGAAAGTTGCCAGGAGTTTAAGGAATACAGATAAGAAGTAGGAGAACCAAAATGGAAAGGCTTATGATTATAATATTAGTTAGTGTGACATCACTGTATGCAGAGAATGCCGACTACAGCATCAAACCTATAACACAAACGGGGGTACTATTCGAGAATGTGAGAAAGGTGAACTTCTACAGCAAGCATTGGATGATTCTAACTAAACTGGAAATGCCGGATTTAACAAAAGAGTTGGAGTTTGCAAAAAATTGCAGCAGCCTAAGCAGAGAATTATGTACCAAGATCAGGCACATCGGAGTAGGTACCAGATGCGAAGTGGCAACGAAGGAAATAAGAACCTGGGTGTCCAGAATTGAACGACAGAATGAAGAGCTTAGCCATCATATGCATGGGGAAGCATCCCATTGTATGAAGCGCTCATTTTTTGATGGAGCGGGGTCCCTTTTTAAGACACTTTTTGGAACAATGGATCAGGCCGACTCGGATGACATTAATAGCAGACTTGAAGATCTTGATGGGAGGGAGAATCGGACCTTTCACCTTCTGAAGGAGCAGACGACTTTAATCAATTCAACATTCGACGTATTCAATGCATCACGAGCGCAGGCTGATGCAGAACGTGAGGAGCTCTGGAGTAAAATTTCATTCATAATCGCTGCTCAGCAAAATAAGAGCGATGAGTTGTCAAATTTGCAGCAAGGAATGGAGATCAATGAAATTATTACGCTAATGACAATTCAGTTGCAAGAAATTAGCGATATACAGGAGACACTGTCCAATATTGTGGTGTCGTTGAATGCAGGAAAATTACACCCCGCTATAATTCACGCGCGAGAAATGTCTGAGATAATGGCAAACGTTACTAGAGAATTTGATTTAGACGAAAAATTCCAAGATTTCCAGTTATTGATCCAGATTGCAAAGGTACAAGCTATTCAGGCAGATCAAAAAATTTTTGTCAGGGTAGAAATCCCCCAACCACAAAGAGTTTTATTTGACTTGTACAAAGTCTATACAATTCCTACAGCAATGGACCAAAAGGGCTACCATATATATGATCTGGATGCCGAATTCGTTGCAGCAAACAACCACGAGCGACAGTATACCTTGCTAAACTACCAACAATATCATGAATGCCAGCAGCTTATAACTTTAGCAGATCATAAACAGATTGTGTGCCATCAGCTAGGTCCCGTCATCACAGCTATTGGTGACAACTGCGTCCTCAACTTATTTCGCAGCTTCAACGTCAACGCAGGAGCATGCAAGGAGAAGGTCGTGGCCAAATGGGACAGTTTAGTCAAAATGGTGACAAGAAATCATTGGCTTTTTGTGATGTCCGGAACTCGCCAACCGCGATAGGAGAACTTACGTCAACGGGGGTACTGACGATCGGAGAACACTGTCATTTGCAAATGGGAGACTTGCTGATAACCTCCGAAGATGAATCTCGCAGTAATCAAGTTCTCTGGCAACCAGTACGGTCGGAGCTACCAGCTTGGGACAGCATAACACCTCAAGCAGGATCGAAGAAAACAGATACGTTGAAGCCAGAAAAGCACGAGATACGTTTATTGGCGGCGCATAATTTTAATCAGGCGTGGAAAGCACAAGAAGTCAACATTAAGAGAATTCAGAGTGATATCAAGGAAGAGGAGAGCAACAGACATCAAATCCGGCCTCACCATATTCATATAGTGGCCACATCCATCACAGGAGGTTTGGGTATAATTAGTTTGACACTTATCATAGGAGTCTTCATGCACTTGAGACGGTGGAAAAAGAACCAACATCGAATAAGCGCTAGAAGGCTGTCGACTTTACCTACGATACTGAAATCAACCAGAAAGTCGAAAATGGTACAGCTGGAGCAAGAGGATAAAGAAATTGACAACGGCATTGAACTGGTCATCCCCACAACAGCCAACTTGCCCACAACTCACCTACCAACCGCCGTTGGGAAGCAGTTAGTTCAGTTAGAATAGCTACTGTAGAGGTAAAAATAATGTAACTTGTGTAAGTATACGGCAACGTTACGAATAGGTATATTCGTAACTAGTGTATGTAACTCTATATATAATATAAGCATAGTATGTTTGTGAGACCCGCACAATAGTAAAATAAAATAAAAATAAAGAGAATTTTTCAGAAAAATGTATAAAAACGAGAAGATGTAACTAGAAAATTATTAATTATTAATTCAATAAAAAAGAAAGAAATTAAAACATTAGATAAGAAATAAGTAAGATTATATATTAAGGTTCATGTAAATTAATTAATCATCTTTGTTAAGAATAAAATTTAAAGATTAGATGCAAATAGAAATATTAAATATGAAAAAAAAAGAGAAATGAAATATGATACTAAAATAAAAATAGAAATGAATGAAAGAAAAGGCAAATAAGAAAATTTAGATAGCAAACATTGTAAAGAAACAAATACTATAAAATAATTAATTAAAAAATGTTTGTTAGTAATAAAAAAAAAAAATAAGAAAAAAAACAAAAGAATAGAACAGAAATTGTAAGTATACCGAACCATAGCTATAAAAATTGTGTAGATCATAGTGAGTATTGTTTTTGGTATAAATTAGTTAAGTTATATATTGTAATCTAACTGAACAACCCGATCTGATTCCTCTTGGGAATCAGTTTTTCTCAGGGGGGAGGAATGTCGTGATCCAATATTCAATTGTATTCAAGTGTATTCTTGCGTAGTTAGAAGTTGGGTATTATTAAAGATAGCGGTTCGGTATCTTTTTTAGTCAGTTGTAATTAGAAAGTTAAATGAGAAGTATCAATCACGGGTGATACGCCTCTTAATTTATATCGTCGTTTAATTAAAGAAATAATGTTGTCGTACAATTGACTTACGCGAGTTTTAATTGTTTTCCCTGGATTGCTTTGGGACACGACAGTCGTAAGTAAGCTTAGACGTTAGAGCATTCACCGATTATACAAAAACCGTCGTACATGATATTAAAAGTTTACACCAGAAAAAAATAATATTTTTTGTATATGTATTTTGTGGCGATCGTTGCCATGAAACAGCGAACGGGTGTGCTCGGCAAATCTGCTCTCGGCCAAAAACATTTATTTGGTTTCAAAATTCATTTCAATTTTGGAAATACTAAAGTTTTCTTTAAGATCTTTAGCTTTTAGTAGGCTTTGATTCCGAGAGAATTTTTTAAAGAACTAGTCAAAACGAGAAGTTTTTTCTTATGTAAAATAGCAATTTTGATTTAGTTCGCGACTAATTTGATTTTCTGGTTAAATATTTAACCAGGGGCCTATTTCATAAAACTATTAGTCTAATAATTATTATCAAATTTACCAATATTTTCCAAATTATTAGTCCATTGTGTTTCATAAATATTGTTCGCACAGTAATAAGTTATTACTCCACCGCAAATAAATATTAGTGGGAAATTATTACTGCACGAAGATTCTGTTTCATAGAAGCTCTTTTACTAATAATTATTAGTGCTGCACTAATAACTAATAACAATTTTTTTATTAATCCAATTACGTGGGTAAAAGTAGACTAATAAGAAAACTGTGTTCAGTCAGATGAGGTTGTTCATTCGCGAAGGATTAAAATTATATTTTTAGCCGTAACTGTGATATTTTCGGAATAATTTTTGTTTATTTTCAATCGTTTGAAAATGTTTTCGGAAAGTGATGACGAGTTTGACGAAGATATTCTTGTGAGGATACGTCGACGTCGGGTTTTTAGGCATAGGATTAATTATGAACTAAATGCAAGTTACGAATTTAATGAAAAATTCCGTATTGGTAGTGAGAGTGTTGAATATTTGTTGCAACGAATTGGACCCTTTCTTGAAACTCCAACAAATCGAAACTGTGCTCTATCATCGAAACAGAGACTACTAACAGCCCTTCATTGGTTAGGTAATGGAGGCCAGTACCACGGGATAGCAGATATGCACGGTATCTCAAAAGCCACTGTTTGCCGTGTAATCAAGGATGTGGTTAGTGTAATCAACGACAAAGTTTTTCCACCGGTAGTAAAATGGCCGGACGCTATCGACGATGTTGTAAGAAAATTTTATTTATTAAAGCGCATGCCTGGCGTTATTGGCTGTATTGATGGTACTCTTATCGACATTGATGCACCAAGGACGAATGAAGACCGTTTTATTGATCGTCACGGAAATCATTCCATTAACTGTATGTTAGTGTGTGGACCTGACCTACAATTTTATTATTGCAGTGCTAAATGGCCAGGCAAGGTGCACGATTCTCGTGTATTAAGGAATAGTACACTATATAGAAAAATGGAAAATGGCTGGCGACCACACCCACGGTCAATACTTTTAGGCGATTCGGGTTACCCGCTTAAAGAATGGTTGATTACCCCTAAAAATAATGACCTAGAAGACACTGCTGTGCAAATTTTCAATAGGGCACATAAACGTACACGGTGTTTAATTGAAAATAGCATCGGTATTTTAAAGGAAAAGTTTCCTTGCCTTAATCATTTAAGGGTGCAGCCTATTTACGCCTGTAATATAATAAAGACATGTGTTACGCTTAGTAATTTGACATGTTGCGCACATGGTCTCTCAAACTTCGACTGTGAGCAAACATCAAATGAAGAGGAAGCTACGGACGACGAAATAACAATAGCATCAACAGCAGGCATTTTGAGGCAGCAAGAACTAGTTAATTCTTTTAGGGAATAAAACAAAGAAGCTATGCTAAGTGAAAATATTATTATTTTTATTTAAAATTCCTGTACAGCAAGATTTTTTTCATAAAATTCTTCCTTTCCAAATTCCTCTTTCTCAATTTGCTTTTGAAGTAGTTCATTTTTTAATTTTAAGTTTTCTATTTCCAGATCCTTTTTTTGGCTATCCTTTTTTAAGTTTTCTATTTCTAGATTTAATTTTTCTTCTCTTAAAGAAAGTATCCTTTCGTCATCAAAGAGCATTTGTTTTCTTTTTGGTTCTAAAAGCAGATGTAACTTTTGTATTTGGTGGTTTAATGAGTAACTAAAACCACTAATTTTACCTGAAGGTGAAAAAGGTGTTCTCCGTGATTTTCTTGTTTCTTTCGATATGGAAACACCTGCATTTTCACTTCGTCCATCACTCGCTTCCTTCGAAGTATGTAAAGAGTCTTCTTGGATGTCCTCCAATGATTCCGCCACTGGTAAACCAACAACATCCGGTGCATCTTTAGACAAGATCTCCAGAACCTTTTCATCGATCTCGTTTAAAATGTTTTTCTTTCCTCCCCCAGACCCTGTTCGTTTTGCATTGTCAACTTTAATCTATATTTAAGTTTGATTTACGATTACCGCAAGAATTCTATTTAAAATTTCTCACTCACCATTGTGCACTTTTTAATATTGGGCCAAAATGCATCACGTATATATCCCCATGGCTTATCTTGGAATACACCACTTGCGACAGCTTCTTGGTGGATTTCCTTCCAAGCATCACTTTTATTGTGCTTTGACAGGGTACTCGAAAAAGAGCCAAACAAAACATTTTTATTTTTTAAAATCAAATTAAGTAAATGCAGTTTCACTTCTTTTGAGCACATTTTTAAAGGAATTTTTCGAATTTAGGCAAAAGTAATTTTTTATAAAAAACAAATCAGACACTTTCTTCTCTGAGTCTTATCACTTAATAATTTGAAACTGCAGAATGTAAATTCAAAACCGGTTAAAATTGAATGCACATTTTTAATTGTCTGTTTACAGTTTTGCTGTGCTTGGAAACAAATAATGGCCAGCGAGATAGTGACTGATAATTATTATCGCAGCCGTAGGTTGATAGTTATTAGTCTGGAAGTCTGCACTAATAATTTCAAGCTGCACTAATAATTCTTATGACAGTAGCAAGGGAATTATTAGTATTCGAGAAAATTTTTATGAGACACTATAATATTAGTCCATAATTTATTGGAGCTAATAACTTGGAAATTATTAGTATTAGACTAATAGTTTTATGAAATAGGGCCCAGGTTTGTATTGACGTTTGAATATGACGAATCATTTTGCTAATCAGTTAAACTACTATGAATTTTGAATACTATTTTGTTCGTCCGTCCGTCTAAGTTTATATGTCTGACCAATAAGCTGCAGGAATTATGGAAGTTGTATCAGGCAGATCTTACCTTGAACTTCATCAAGACGCAATATTCAGATTGCTCAAGTATACCGTTTGTATTCCCCTTACTAATAATTCGAGAATCAATCCAGAAGATACCATACTGTTAATTGGACCCTGACTCACTGGATATACTAGAGTCGTGTCTTTATGTATCACGAAGCAGCAGTTGTAATACATCATCCAAACATATATCATTCAGCACGTTTTTATAAAATCAGGAATATTACTTTACGCGAGTTACATATATTAATTCCCATGATTTACCGGAAACTTATAAATTTCCAAAGAAACCTAAGCCACTATCTTGGTAAGCTATAAACTCTCATAAATAAAATGTTCCCACATTTTATGCTGCACCGACAGCATATCATAACAATAAAAATATCAAATTAATTTCACACAGCTTGTAAAAACGCTTGCAGAAAGTAAAAAGACGAGAAAATGAACTTTTAACAAGAGAAGATCAGTCTGTGAAAGCTTTAACTGAATGTCGGGACTCTTATAATCAGCACGGCGGTAAAATAAAAAACGAATGTCGAAATATTTCTTGAATAAAGTTTAGAATAAAGTGCAAGATTTTGTTGTGATTTAAAAATCGATTTCTTTTCCCTTTTTTTTCTCTCCGGAAAAATACGAAAATAATTAATTCGCGTGGGGAAAAAAAGCCAGGCGGTCCAATTTACAACAGGTACTATACGATCAACTTAAGAAGCAAAAGGTGTTTCTCAAAAGTGTAGTGTAGGAATGCGCGGTCCAATTGTTTTAAATTGTCACAGCGAAAGGAAGATGAAGATCCGCTGTCTAAAGTGTCACGGTGGCCATGAATTGTGGTCATTAATTCGATGATATCTGGGTTTCCCTAGGAGCAGCCACAAGGCGTTAACTACAATGGAGCGGCTTTTCAGCGCTAACTCCAAGCTTATTTAACGGCGAGGACTGGTCCAGCTAATGAGCTTTAACTCCAGAATAACGAACGCCCTTCGCTTCGGAACAAATACTAATTGATTTGTTTAATTTTCATATTCCTTTTATACGTAATTTTATCGCTTAACTAATAATTACTTCTCATGCTTACAAATTTCTTATCTTACAATATTTTACAGGGGAACCAATTTGTATTGGTAAATAAAAATTATTCCCATTGGGAAGCAAAGTTTCACGTTTCACCTTCTTGAGTTTTGCGTCATTAATTGTTCACTGGAACGTGATCTTGTCTCGCGACCAAAAAGTCTTTCATTCTGCGTTGACTTTTATTTGATTTGCTTTAGTGTGATTTTACGCGGTGAGTTTGTTTGTGCTTTCTTTACGAAAATTTATGTGCAATTCGTTGACCATTCTTGCAGTTGATTTAAAGAAATTATGCATATTTAGATATGATTTAATGATTACGCATATGGATGTTAGATTATGTGTATTACAAAAGAGTGAAGCAAGAATTCCATCTGGTGAATGGAAATTGGAAAATTATTGAATCAAATCCTGCGATGGTTAGAAATGTTATAAGGAGGTTCATAAATGAACAGAGAATTAGTGCCAATTCTAGAAGTGGGTGACCTCATTATTTAAACCAACATAAATCAAATTCACTTAAAATTCATTCTATCATATTTATGCAATTAAGCATAAATTGCATTTTTTATCACGGCATACATTTCATTTTCATGGTATGCCTACTTAACTACACTTACCTATTCCCAGTATAGAACTACGACGATTCTACTATGAACCGTTCACTCTTTATTGTACATTTGTGTGATATTTTTACTTCATTGAGACTCATGAAAATTTGTATTTACTACAAATCGACTTTTTCAATTTAATTCATCGCTCATCATATCCTTGATAAATATTCTTAAATAGAATTAAATGGCTGTCACACCCAAATCTCTGTAAATGCCGGGAAAATTTTTCTTGGCACGTGCCGTTTGAAAGTTACAGGTAAGCAAGTAATTGAAAATGTTTTATTTTGGTGACAACGAAAATATCACTCATAAGCGAGACTAATGAAGGAATTTTCAAGGTTCCCAGCATATTTAAGGTCGAACAGTCGCATTTTGGTAAATTAATATGATCCAGATATGTTCTCTCATATCAGGACAGCCGAGTTATACGTGTTTCTACTAATAAAGGTTCGAATATCGATTGCTGATGAGCAATTATTTTTTTAACTCTGATTTACACTACATAAAAGGTATACAACTTTTAAAATTAATATTTATCAGTAAAAAGGGTTTTTTTTTATTTATTTAATTTGTGCAGGGAAATGACGACCTCCACAAATTTAAGCGAGTGGGACTAAATGAGGCGGTAATATAATTATATAAAAAAAAATAATCATTTGGACGACATAGACTTACCAATGAAATCAAACACGTGTAAAAATTTAACATTTTCATTACTATTAGAAAAAAAACAGCCATAGCTTCATGTTTACCAATGGATGACTATCATCTCTTACGTTATCATGCGTTAATTTTTAACTATTCACGAGAAAATAAATTCATAAGTCGTAACTACCTCCGTGATGAGTAATTTGCTTAGGGCTTCTTGTCAAATATTTTTAATTAATTAATTAATTTTGTTATTAATCGGAACATGAATTTAAATTTAAGTGTCACTTTCTTTGTGGAAAAGTTCTTAGTATTGCAAGTATAAATTTAGAATATTTTCTAATGATCCATGATAGTCTTTATTTTCAACTAGCTGTGATTCCTGCGAAAATTGCCCAATGGGCAGCATGGAGGTATTATCCCCATTTGTTTATCTGAAGCAGACTTGAAATGGTGGGTAATGAATTAAAAATATTTCCACCAACTATTGCCATAATAAATTTTTAGTTTAACTAAATTTTTTTAATCATTCAACCTCAGCTTGGTTGGAATATAAATTAATCCTTAATTATGTTTTTCCGCTCCTATTGAAATTGGAGGACCTTACCTACCATCGAAGGCACATTTATAAGCTATTAAAAAAATGTTATACTGAAAAATTACTCTTTATACTTTTACAAGACAGGTAATTGCAGTGTTAGTAAAAATTTGAAGTTGTACAATCACAGCGCCATGCCTGTTTCCGGTAGATCTTAAATGAGAATTCCGCTTTTTTTTTACAATTGAACCAAGTTGGTAAATTTTTTTAATTCCTGCTGTTGTAAAATCAATATGACTATCACATTTTGTTGTTTAATATAAATAATCTTTTGTTTTGTATTGCGACAATATTGAACTAAACTGCACACCTAATAAATCCAAATACCCACAGCCTACTCACATTCCCATGTGGCAATTTCCTACGGGACAGAGCCATTGTCTCACTGATCTATTTTAACTGACTCTTCCATGTGTATTATGTCAAAATGGCATTTTTAACTGTATCCTATCTTCCAAACAATTATACAATTCCTTTCTTTACTTACCCGAAAACCTAAGTATACTCCGGAAAGATCAATTTTATTTGCGTAATGTCCTATTAACTTAATTACTTCCATTAGAAAATGCTCCCCAATCTTAAGGAAACTCATTTCCATAAATTCTACTCTTCCGGAGCTCACAATTTAAAGCCGATAATGGAGACCAAGCCCTTTCATTTTTTACGTTCGGTATCTGGCCTTCTTTAAATTAATTTTTCCTTCTGGTCGTTGTAAGCTGTTATTAAGGAAAACAGAGTGTCTGCAACGTTTTGTATCCTGATGTTCCCTTGTGGTTTCTTTTTCTTCTTTATTTTCAACGCAAACAATAAAGAAATGCTGAAATTACATTATGCGTTGGTGGTCGAGTAAAAGGTTGATTTAAACGTAGCTTCAGAAATTTTTATCATCATTTTAGTCTGATTTTGGGTATTGCCTGACCTAGTTGCTTTTGCCAAGGAATTATTATATAAACTGTTTTATAAAATATAATCGAGAAAACAAGTTAGATTATAAATGTGTTGCGGTTGTTGATAAAGCTAATAGTTTTGCTTAGATATGTCTCTATTATTTTTACACTTTTCTGGAAAAAGTGTACATCGGAACGTACGTTTGTAGTTTAGGAGAAAAAAATGCGTATCATGCTACAGGTTCCCTGGAATTTGTGCAGCGCTCAAATCTGACCGCGGAAAATCCCAACCAAAGCTATTCCCATTTCTAAATGTGAGAACATAGAGTTTAGGTGAGTGATGATAAAAACATCTAGGACTTATAGTTTTCATGACGTAAAGTATCTCAATTTTTGTAAGTCAATACCAAGAATGGATTGTCCCATTTAGTATATTTTCTAAAATTCATTTACCATTTTTATAAAGTTTCAGCCCTCTACGACGTCGGCTTTAAAAAGCCCGTGTACAAAATTTCAGCTGTTCAAGTGAGTGCGTTCTCGAGTTATCGTGCGGGCAGACAAAGAGACAGACTGACATGCAAAAATCAAAATAACTTTTAATATTTTGCGTGGGTGTCAATCCATTTTGCTCTACCATCATTTTTTCTATGATGATGAAGATAGCTTATTGTTATTACCATTACTGATGTGATAGTCATACTTTATATGATTCGGCTTTTACAATAAGATCTAACGAATATTGTTTTTAAATATTTATAATTTGGAGAAGAAATGTTTTAAATATTTACAAAATTGCTTACATTGTAGTTATGAATTAAAGTCGTTCCTTTCAACAATGCAATTAGCTACCCATTTTCGATTGCTATAATTGCAGGGATGTAAAGGACTCACATTTTGACTCAACTCATCGCTCAACTCAGGATTTGAGTCCGCTCAATCATTGAGTCCGCTCAACAGTTGAGTGGTGGTTCATCGCTCGAAATTTGAGCGGACTCACTGGTTGAGCGGACTCAATCGTGAGCGGACTCAGTCTTGAGCGGACTCATTGCTTGAATGGACTTGAGCGGACTCAAGTCTTGAGCGGACTCAAGTCTTGAGCGGACTCACTGCCTGAGCGGACTCATCATTTGAGTTGAGCTGACTCAAATCATATTTTAAATAAGGAAGGAAGGAGGAAGAAGAAATATTGGCTAAGAAAATTAGCAAAAGCTAAATTAATAAAATTATAATATAATGAATGACTTTTTTATAAGCTTTTCTTATTTTATTGAAATTTCAGTTTCAATTTTAATTAAATCAGATTCTCTTTATGGTATTTAAAATATGATTTGAGTCCGCTCAACTCAAATGATGAGTCCGCTCAGGCAGTGAGTCCGCTCGAGACTTGAGTCCGCTCAAGTCCATTCAAGCAATGAGTCCGCTCAAGACTGAGTCCGCTCACGATTGAGTCCGCACAACCAGTGAGTCCGCTCAAATTTCGAGCGATGAACCACCGCTCAACTGTTGAGCGGACTCAAATGCTGAGTTGAGCGATGAGTTGATATGATAAATGAGTCCGCTCATTTACAACCCTGTATAATTGCATAAGATACAAGTATATAAAATGTCATAATAATTATATCAACAGGTCATAAACTGCTACTATAATTCCAAGTATCAACTTTATACAAAATTCTTACACGGTTCACTATAGAATTTATAAAGGAATAGAATATTTTGAAAGTATTCATCTTTCTCATAAAATCTATACCCGAAAACAATTCTTCGTTTTTATACCTTAACAAGGTCATTCCATTCTAAGCAATCTTGTTATAACTTTAGTAATGATTAGTACGATTTCTTCATATGGAAAGAATAAGGATTTATATATGTAGGTGTGCTTCATTTTATCGAAATAATATCAATATATTCAACCATGTATGATATCAAAAAGTTCTTATGAAGTAGTTGCACGGCCACCCGTGGAAATTTATTAAACTGAAAAACTTACACTTAAATATTTTCCTGGATTTTAAAGCGCAGTTGCTGGTTCTCGAACAATAATTTTAATGTGTATGAAAAGATTTGATTTGCAATAACTTCAAAAGAACAACTAACTTAAGTTACTAAGGGATTACTAAGAACTAGACGACACTATGATTAATTACTGTCTTAATTTGTTGACTATACATATCTCCATGGCGCCAATACAGCCAAGAGATTATTTCTTCTTTCAGTTGTGAACTTTATGAACTGTTGCTGTGAAATGAAGAGGTATACATTCCCCTTCAAAATATTTCTTTCTTTTGTCGAACTTATGAGTTACACAGGAACCCTTTAACCTGGTTGTTTCGGTATAACTTAGTAGCAAATTTCGACGTAATATCGAACTGTTGCAGAGCTATTTAGCGACATTCAATTCATTTGGCAAATAATTTTGATGCACTAATCTGGTTTTAGTTAGGAGATTAGATACACGTTTTTCCAAATAGTTGTAATTTGTTTGTGGAACTTTAAAGACATATTTTGTTTCTTTTTTAAGATTCTGTGAACCAAATCAATGCAAATTTTATATGTAGATTTTATACAACTGTGCTACAACAGAAATCATAATCCATTTTCATATATATAGATATCAACAAAATAACTTGTCACACATGTAATAGATAAAACAGTCCGACAGTGCTCATTAAAAGTTTATTCAGCCCAATAACTATAAAAGTCTAAAAAGCGTATATTCAGCCTCATTGTACCTTCTAACCGTAAACTGCTACAGGACACAAAAACTTAAAGAAAATTTTGTTTTCCGTTAAATAAAGCAATCTTTCTGAATTAAATCCTTAATCCCTTTTGACCTTTCACCCTTGTATACATAATCCTTGAAGCGAACTTCCTATTCTCAAACCATCTATCGGAAAGTGAATTAGTTCTTCAAACAATAACTTGATTTACTAGTTGAACGGGGACACAAGGAACCTTTTTCAGTCCTTGTAGCTTTTAATAACGGCATCAGCTCCAATTCCGATGATTATTTGACTAATTGAACTACAACCATTGGTTCTCTTCCCCCACTACCCTTCCAGCAACAACGAGAGACAGTACTGAGACATGCAGATGTGCCAATAATTAATGTCAGCTTATCCACTCTGGTCTTACATTTAATTATTTCCATCTTATGAGGCATCCGGTTTTCATGAAATTTTTCTTGATTAAATCGTTAATTTTTAATTGAGAAAAGTTAATCTTTTTGTAATTAGATCTCACATCGTGAACGCTTTTAATGGTCCTGCAGAAGCAGATGAACTTTTTTACACTCGAACGGATTTGTACACAGTTCTTCACATTTCATGCAAAATTGATAGTTGTACAAGTAGGAATGGTGATTTTCAATATATTTTTTTTTTCAAAAGAATTTTTAAATCAAAATGCAAATTCTGATTGCATGAAAAATGTTATTACACTTTTAATTGTATTTGAAACTTGTCGAGCTATTTTCAAAATTTAATTGGGCGTAGTGTAGAGAAGCATGGAGAAAATTCAGATAAGTTTTGTTACTTACGAAAATATATTCAGCAGGAAATAATCGAGATACAAAAATTAGACAAGTTCAATAGATCAAATTTTCACGAACCGAAAAAGAAAAAAAACTTGTTATCATTATATGTGGGGTGTGGAAATAAATTGTAATTTTTATATGAGTATGTCCCACCAAAGCTTTGGTCCCAAAATCGATGCGTTTTCAGGCAGTGTCCATATATATAGTGAAAAATGAAAGTTTTGTTCGGCTATGGCAGCCCTAACAAGGAGAAGCCCGATTGGTTCCATTTTTGAACTTAAATTTGCTTTTATAGCCCGTGTGCAAAATTTCAGCACTCTACGTGAATGCGTTCTGGACTTTTCATAAGGACGGACGGACAAACGAACAAACAGACAAACGTAGGTACATGTAAAAATCAAAATAACTTTTCATATATCCATGTATCCATGAGCCATATTTGATTTAGGATTGAGTTAACGTTAAGTTTTCCTGGCTGAGTTAATTCGATGCTGTTTCCATGAACGGCTTGAGTTGAGTTGACATATAATACATTTCATACAAAGTAGTCGGGTTATTGTTGGATAAGACACCCATCCGCATTATTATAATTAATACTTATACACAACCCATTTCAACCTGCCTGGTTTCGTAGAGTTAATATGGATTGAACGAAACTAAACACAATTCTCGTTTCCATGAGCACTAATTCAATCCAGATTGAACTCCGCATTGAAACGTAGTAAATATATGTGGGTGTCCAACCGATTTTGTTCTACCAGCATTTTTTCTGTGCGTGACAAATGGAATGACCTTTTAGCATTCATCCAGAGTATACAAGTTTGCTAAACTGGGTATAGATGGCAAAAACTTGTCCCACTGTTGCGTGGAGTCAATTGAAATGCAAAATCTGCCAATCTCACGTATATATTTCATCAAATAGTGTAAGTTGTGGAATGACAGGATTTAATTTCATCTGTACCTGATATAATTATTCATATTTCATAAAGGATAGATACGAGAGCACAACTCTCCCTTAATAGCCATATGTTATGCTTCCCGTAAAGACGCTCGTGGGACTTATATTTGATTTACGTTTGTTAAAAAAAAACAAAAACAATAAAAACAGCAATCAACTAAGATTTAAATAAAAATTTATTTCACTGGACAACGAGCTTGAAACGAGGGCTGAACTCTTTTCTTGTCTAAAAATTATTATAGGCTATTTCCTGAAATAGCCTTTACTTGGTAGACATTACCTAAGCATTTTCTTGGTTGCGTAAGGAGTCCAATTACATTTAATTAGCTCGGTGAACTTGCAATATATGCTGCTTAATATAATGTGAAATTGGGCTAAGAAATATAATTTTTGAAGGCTATGACGGAGCAATAATTTACGTTAGCACAAAAGAAATGAGCTGATATACTTGCATGCAGATACATATATCACTCACCGGCTGCAATAGTGGCACAATTCAAAAATCAGAGTTTCGAGATAATCGACATTACATTTTTTTGATAACTTAAGGGACATTAACTAGATAAGATCAGCAGTGAGCTGGGGTTTTATTTTAGTGACAATTATTTGGCTTTAGCGATCTAAATTATAATGGAATGGTGTGTTTTGACCGTATTCATCAGATGGGGTGAAATTTGGCAGCCTTTTTTAGATGTGGAATTTGAGAAATGAAATATCAAAGTTTTAATAAAAATATTTCAAAAATGAAAAAATTCTTGACGGAATTTAAGCAGACAAATATTACGCCTAATTTAAGTTCAGGCATTGTCAAAAATTTCGGGAATTTTGAGTTGAGACTGAGAGCGATATATACTTGGTATATGCAATTAAGTAATTATATTAGGCTTGATTCTCGCGGGCACTTTCGTTTCAACCCCTTTTGTAGTCAATAATGCATGAAAAATGTCCACACGCATACATATGCGTATTCATACTCCTCCAATTATATGGACTTGTCAAACGAAAAGGATTATTGAGTGAGCAATTTATCAAGGTCTAAAGAATATGAATCGAAACCCAACATAGCTAAACTCATTTAGTAACTTATCCTGAAATAAGCCGAAAGATCCTTAATGTCCTTATAAGGTTGACAAAACGTACCCTGTCTCATCATACCAAATCGCTCTTAAGAAGCCTTCGGGTTGGGAAAGCATTCCTTTGTACGTCATTTCTACGATTTGTCTTACTCGTATACTTTTGTTTTTCAACGAGTTTTCACCTTTATGGCTTAGGATAAATTCGTCTTCCTACATCGTTTGTGTTTGTTGCTAGGAGAGAATATTTGAGAAGGAGGAAATAGTATTGTTTTACTGCTTTATTGAATACACATGCTTTGAAGTTTGAAGGGTTTTTAAAGAGTTTCCTTTTAAACAAAACATTTTTGAAAAGAGCTGGTATCACTTTTACACCTATATTAGTGTCCTCCCCGTTTTGTTTTAGAACGGTCATTTCCTGATAGAATAAAATCGTTCCTTTATGAATGGAATCCCGTGTATCTGATAGGCAAACTGGTTTTTGATCTAAGTGTAGTACGACAGAAAATATCCCTAGTGTTGTTTCTGGAAAGTAGGAGTATAATATCGCAAAATTGTAGACTCATCGTATTGTGTTTACATCATTTCTCTATTCAGTTTGATACTGTGGATCATACAGTTCAGGATGAAAAATTAAAACATGAATTTCACTTTTACTTGACTGCGGCTGACATAATTTTTTCTTATTTCCAGTATGGACAACAGACAAAAGTTCTTGGCACTCGTACCCTAATATAAAATTTTTACAAAAGGAGTACCGCACGGCTCCATCTTAAGCCCTTTATTTCATATTTTGTATATTAACGATCTGACTAAGGCTCCTGAATATTATCAACTGCGGCTTTAGGCTGATGATGTCCAGCTTTTTCTTACAATACCGCAGGATGAAGCTGAATTTAACTTAGACATTACCGTAAGATTCTGTGAATAACAAATTTATATTTAACCCTGTTATAAGACTCAAGGAAAAATTCTTTACCAAAAAGGGGATGACTGTGAGTAGCTTCCTGAATTTGTATGTGGACTTGTATTGACTAGAAGGATTTGGTAAACAATTTGGGATTAGTTTTGTATTAGTAGGTTTTATGATTCTTCTGCCAAACTTGTTGTCGCCAATGCCCTCTCACTAGTCTTAGAGACTACAGTTTGACCCCGTGGGACACCAATGCCGTCTCATTGGTCTTTGAGACGGGTTCTGACGTCATCACGGACATCTAAATTTGGTTCTGGAGACAAATATTTGACTCCTCCCCTTATCTAGACTCCTTCCGTCTGCAATGATGTAGTGTTATTCGATACAATTTGACCTTGGGGATTCCGTCAGATTGCCGATGATGTCGTCGTCTGTTGACTCCGTCGGGATGATGACCCACACATGCCTGCTGACTGATCATCTGCCCTTGGCTCGATGATTCCTATATCCGCCTGGTGCGTTCTGTCTTTGCAGACGTCACAAGTTTTGCCAGCTGATCCGCTCTATCTTAGCTGATTTTTATTTTAATGTAGCTTAATTTTGCTTGAATCAAACCAAAAACTCTTGGTTTGTTAAATTTCGAGGAGCTCTATGCGTGAGGCAGCGGAGGTATTGTGACAATACTCTTTAAAGTTGCTTGAAATCAAGATGTCTCTGAATGCATGTATCCCAAAAAACGTTTTCCCAAAGAGACACTTTGATTTCTCAGCTGTGGGTAAATGTACTAGGAGGGCTTGTCATAGGACAGCGCTACTACCTGCTCTCTTTCCGACTATCTTATCTTCAGGACTGATCACAGTATCTAATATTCACGATTCAGACCAACATTCCACCTTCAGTAGGCTGCTCTACGGTACATACAACTTGCGTCAATTGACAGATTCAGTGTTCAGTAATGCTCAAGGGTTTGAACCTGACACACATCCACACACGATTCTCGGAGAAACTAGACAGAAACTATCGAATTCATACGAACAGTCCATAGCTGCCCGACCTTGCTGCTCTGCGCGGAGAGCATTTCGCCAACTTTGGACCACTGTGATGCAAGATACTTTCGTTCTGAACAGAAAACCTCGCACGAATTTACTGTACTTATGTCCATAAGACCTACGGAGTTTGCAGGATACAACAGATGGTCAATATACCTCAGATTAAATATGGGCGTCGTAGGAAGGATAACTTGCATACTAGTCTACGGTTATCCTTCTAAGTACAGATATGCTGAAGAGGAATTGAAGTTTTTGCATCACAATTTAATACATCATAATCAATTGTCACATATTAAACAGCGAGTGCATAGGAGCTGCACAGTTTGGCTGGCGAAAGCGCCTTACTACATATTTCTTCACTTGTTCGGCTTTGCAGGATCTAATAGAACTCCTCCACAAATATGTTAGAGGTGAACCACGCAAATTTCGGCAATACTAGAAAACATAGTTTCTATGGGACCAAGAGTTTGAAGTCAAGAGAATTGTGTGATTAGCTTCCTGTTGACGTTCACCAAATCTAGAATTCACTTGAACTACAATTGAAGATGAGACCTAGAGCCCTGGCCCATGGTACCACGCGAAATCACTTAAAAGGCAATTCGTTGCCAGTTTGAAGAGACATTTACGTTTTGAATATCTGGAAACAAAGGCATATTCATTTATCTGCACTTGGGAGCCACTATCGCCAGTGCGGGAAGGTGATCTTGTCTATAGCTGTTGATAAGAGGACACAGCATTTGCCAAATTAGTTCACGGGACTACAATTCGCTTTGGAGCCGTTGCTAGGTCTGTGGAAAGCCCAAGCACTTCGTTGAAGATTTTCAGCTGCAGGTATTATGGGAGCAGTTTGTAGAGGTCTATGATACTACAGGCTATTCCCACGGGACTCTATAACAGTCTAGCGTCTGTCAGTTGCTCTGTCAGTCCCTCTGTCTTCACTATGATTCGAGAGGGCGTGTACTGAGATTTTGCACACAGTTAAAAAAAAAAGTAAATTTAAGTACGAAAATGAGACAAATCAGGTGACTATTACTGGGGTTGTCATACAAAAATTTCGTTTTCATTATATATTTAGACACTGCCTTAAAGCGCGTCAATGTAGAGAGCTGAAATTCTATATTCCGCGTTTTCATAAAAATAGTTAATACAACATCAAAATGGGCTAATTCGGGCAACCCTTTCTTGGTGTTGCCATTCAAAAATTAAGGTCTTTACGCATACTGTAAAAACGATCAGTCTTCAAAGTTTTTTTTATACTGAAAAGCTCTTAAGAATATGAAAATCTATGAAATTGATAACAATCATTTTTTCTGTCCGACGAACCGTTCTAGAAATATATGCAAAAAATCACGTCAAAAATCAAACTGGGCCAGATGGACGACATCCGGGAATTCATCGAAAGTTTGACCATTCTTAGCTATTTTACTTGTTTTTAATTCGGTTTTGGAATCGGTACTAAACAGAACAGAGAAAAATTTGTATATTGAAAATTGGTTCGTTTCGTAATTTTTTTTGTTGACTAGATCATTTTGAAAATTTTGGAACTTCATCGAATGTACCCAATTGTCAGAATTGGTACTTTCCATTTTTTAGATCTTGTGTCCGTTAGCCGCTTTATGAGAATTTTTTCTCGCTTGTTTTCTTTTTTTTGTCATTTGTTTGTTTTAATTGTTTTAACTATCCCGATTGAGATTTTATAATTATTAGTTTAGCTAGTATATCTTTTTCCTGATTTCAAAGCCTATTGCCATTTATTTTAAGTCATGTTTATATCAGTCATAAGACTAGAGTTCTATACATAGTTGGCTATATATGAATGTCTTCAAAGGAAAGTTTAAATCTGTTTGTAGCGTCATCCAACACGAATGTAGTGACGCTACAGAAACCACCCAAAATGTTAAGTAAGTTTTGAATTTATTAAGATATAGATAATTTTCTACCTAATTCAACTAGCCCGGTTTTCAACAGAAGGTAAAACGATCATTTTGAAGTATTTCCTCACATACAATCCTCTCAGCAAATCACAAAAATATATTTTCCCAAAGCACTCGATAAATTATTTTTTAACTTCGATTTTAATTAGTTATTATGGCTCCTGAAATTGTGATACAAAAACAGCCATCCTCACTTTTCAAGATGTGAGAAGAGCAAAATAAAGCTGAAAAGTTCATAAACTTACATGCATACATAGTTCCCGTTTTGAACTTCAATAAAGAAAATCGAATTTATATCGTAAAAGCTTTCATTTATTGATGTCGTTGCTAAGATTAATTGAAAGTGGCTGCCATTTCATCGACATAATACCCGAAATGTTCAAAGAGCACTCACTACAGATCCATAAAGGAGGGGATTTTAATGGTCCATCAAAATTAATATGGCAATAACAAAAGTGCGGAAAGCGGAAATCTAACAATGAAGAATTAAAATCACCTTTTAGACGTGATATTCGACGTACGTAGGAAGGAGACGTGTTAAGCGTTGTTAAGTTGGGAAATATTTCCAATTACCACCTGAAGACGCATCGATTTATTTGACATGACTCAAAACTTGAATTAATTTCCTTCAAAATTTTATGAGCTGGAATTAATATTTTAGGGAAAACTTTAAATTGCATCAAAATGTTGCTCGTAAATATTTCATGAATAATGTCGTCATTAATTGTTATGGCAGGTAACATATAAGATTATTGTCGTGAACGAAGGACGTCGGAAGACTTTAAAGGCGATATTTCAATTTCAGTTGCCCTATAAATTAGTACATACCTACTGCAATGGCTTCTAATCCTCTTATTGTTTTTTATCATTTGGATAGTGGACATGATAAAAGACGGAAATGATTAATTTGAATTGCATATTCTTTGTAATCGTTTTTCATAACAAGATACCTTAAATAAGTAAGCTGACGGTAATATACGAGGAGAAAAATAAATACTACTTGAGGGTTTGGGTTATTTGCAACAGTGATTCGGGCTTCCCATATTTGTCATCATACCTATGACTAGGACTGTTTCTATTCTAAACCATTTGGAATAAATAACTAATAAGGAAGCGGCGTATCGTATACGTGTGGAAGCAATTCAATGACAGTTAGACCTTTCGTTCGCGGTGGGAGGGGGGGGGGGGCAGAGAGGTGACATGATTGCTGAGCATTATCAGAAAGTTTTGCTAGATTTCTGGCGACATTTCAGATTTTATGAAAATAAGTTCGGTGCTGATTTAGCGATTTTCTAACAAAATTAAAAGTGTTTTTACTTAATAGTAGTGTGATAGTGTGCAGCGAAATATTGTATTGTGAATGAAATTTTATATAACAATAATAAATATAGTGTTTTAGGTAACATACAAGTGAACAATTTATAAAAATAAACAGCCATGGCAAATTTCCAATGCCGGGTTGTTTGTTTATAATTGAATTGTCACATGAGCATTAAATTATCTGAGCCATGCAAAGGCAACGTCAAGAAATATTGTCTGAAAATAAGGGGTTTTAGCTTGTTTTACATAGCTATTTGGATTATAAATAATGTCCCCCTTGAAAATGTCACAATTTCATTACTGCCATGACGAAACGAATTCAAACGCAGCATACTAATACATTTCGCCGAGTGACTCAGGTGTTCACCCGATAAACCGTTTCCTTATTAGTTATTTATTCAATGTTTTAAACAAGTAACCCTGTGCTTTTATTAAGAATTGGACAACCCAATATGTAATACTGGGTTTCATTCATTGCCCCATTCATAACTAGAATTGTAAGCTTTTGATGACATATTTTGTTGTGGAAAAATTCGAAATCTTTTTCATGATAAATGTAGATGTGTATGTGCAATTTAAAGTGGGGGTGGGGGTGTAACTGGACAGCCCATCATAATTTGTATATTGTCTGGTTTATTTTCATTTTTTAAGGCATATCATGAAGATCCAGTCATTTGGACAAATTATTATAGTGTTTTTAACTGGCATGCACTCCACATGTGTATGCTCACGTTCTAAAAATCTCAAATCGAATGCCAGTCTGTTTAGTAACATCCATTTCATTATAGAATTTTTGTTTTTTTTTGTGTTTTTTTTTGTTAAAGTGATGTATTTCTTATGGAAACGATTTTAAAAACTTTGCCAAACAGGTAGCTATTGGTATAAACAAGAGATATTTCAATTATAAAACATCAAGCAACTGGCACTTTTTATTTCATTTCAATCGTACGCTTGCACATTATAATCCTTTTTGCTTTTTTTACTGCATATTTATCATTCCTTCTTTAAATACTGTGTTATATGGCGTCAGCGGTTCCTGAAATCTATATTTTGAAGTGACCTGCGAACAAGGAAGAAGTGCGGTCATGCATGAATATAGAACTACCCGCGAATACCTGTTTTGTTTTAATATCCGCTCCTTATGATACTGTATAGTCGTTATGAGAATGATGCTGCAAAGATATTGATTTATTTTGAGATTTTCAAAATTAAGTCATCGTATGGCTACCTCCTAGCAGCTGTTGACGAATATACAATTCCAAAAGAGAGTATGGCGAAAGCTCAGTTCCACCCTCATCTCTCATCATCGATGCAACTCGCAGATTCTCTGACAGCCTTGGATATATCCAGAGGAAACCGATACAAGGAGTATAGGCCAAATAATTTAGTGATGTTATGGCCCCCTATTCTAAGAAATTTTCTGAAATTATTAGATAGGTTAAAGCAAAGAGGAATAGACTAGTTACACATATCGTAATTTGGGAAATGTTTAATTAATTTACCAATTATTTGTTGACAATGTCAAGATTTCTGGAAAGCAAAAAAGGCGGAGCACATAATACAATGCAAATGAAAGCACGTAATGATAGGAAGTCTCAGGGTGATACTTATCAAGTAATACGGAGCAATAAGAAAAAAAATTAGAAAAGAAACTAATTACAGTCGTCACTTGCCTAGTCTGGGCTTTTGCTCTCCTTCTAATGTGGCGCTTAACCTCAACGAGTTGATCTTACTGGCTACAGATTTTACGCTTAGACTTCACGAATCGGAGAAAGCAAAATAACTAAAATCGACTACTCCGCAGCCCAAAGCTTAATAAAATAGGAACTAGGACCCCTAAATAGGAATTCTTATCATCAAAGAAAAATTATGATGTTTCCAGAGTCTACAAATGATAAACAGAAATAAATTCAAATGCTCGGTGAATATTTTGATAACAGATGCGAAATGTAATGGTTCTTATTTACAACCGATTCGATTGAGAATATTTGAAAACTAGTTTCCAAAGTTTCCAAAATACGGACCGGAAGTTCAAAATAGGGGCAGTTTGTGAAAAAAAGCCTCGGCTTTGATAGGTGAAGGGGACAGTCGAAAATTGGCGAAGATTCAGGCGCGAGTTAAAAAAAAAGGATATTAGTGGCGGAAAGAAAATAAACGAAAATTCGAAGCCGATTTAGAATTAAAGTTATTTGAAAAAAAAACTGGAAGAATTGGTGGAAGAGGAGAAAAGGCCAGACGAAGAATTTCTGGTGAGGATCGTCGGAATTAATTGAAGATAAGTACCGCATTGGATTTCCTTTTCCTTTTGAGGGAAAAACTGGTACTCGCAAAATAAAAAAAGGGAAGGTTTTGCTTTTATCTTTGTTGCTCGCAATTATATCAATTACCGCTTTAAGTGCTGTCGTATTTTTTTTTGCTCTTGAATTTACATAAACAATTTGTTTAATAGCTCTAAGTTTTCTTAAAAAAAAAAAGTCATGTATTCCATCCGCAGCACTCTTAAGTGAATGCGTTCTCGATGATGATGGACAGAGAGACGGACAGGCGGAAATGCAAAAATTAAAATAACTTAGTAGTTATAGAGTGATTCATAATGAATATGAATGATTCATATGAAAGAATAATCTTTAACCCATCCTAACTTCCAAACGACGCTTTTTTAAAGGGGAGAGGGTGTCAGAAAACACCGCTGATTGGAACACCTCAAGGCATACTCTATACTACATTTTGTTTCATGCACCATGTATATTAGCAAAGAACATATAACATAACTAAAAAATGTTCTAATTTGTTATTTCATCACACAACTCATTAATTTTTGGTGACAAGTTTCAAGTCTTGATTTGACTCATCTACAGGTCCCAAATAGCGAAATTGGGTGATTTTAAAAACAAATGAAAAAATCAAAAAAAAACAAAGAAATGAAAAGTTTGAGAAAAATAGAAAAAACAATTGTTTTATTTATTAAAAAAATGTCAAAATTTTTTTAAAGAAGTAGAATTAGCTTAAATTCGTATCATCTGAATTTCGTTATATTGAAGCCGCCAAATTTTGGTAATGTAATTCGGGGGAAGGGACCCCCTTCTAAATACGTTTTTGCTCAGAGGTCGATTGCGGACTACACAATAGAGTGTTATTATTTCTTTTAGTTCAATACGTTCATAATTTTGAGTGAACCTAATGTTCGACTTCCCTGGTCGCATTTCCTGGATATTGAGGGAGCTTTCAATCACGTGAAGACGGAGATGATATATAATGGACTGAGAAGGGTGGGAGTTGATAACGATCTATGTGACTGAATCAACTCAATGCTCCTCAGCAGAAAGATTAGCTCCTGCACAGGTGATGCTATTGTGAAAAGAGCAGTCTATAGAGGTACACCGTAGGGGGGCGTGGTGCTATCACCGCTCTACTGGCTACTAGTAATGGATGAAATCCACATCAAATTAGAGAGAGTGACTTAAGGCAGTTGCCAACGCGGTCGAGTATGCGCTGATTAAGCTGGACAACTAGGGCAATAATAGTGGATTCACGGTAAACTCCTCGAAGACGAAGCTGGTCCCTTTTACAAGAAGGAGGCGGGTACAAAGTTTCAGACTTCCAATGCTGGGTGGAGAGGATCTTACTCTCTCCAGTGAAGCAAAGTATTTGGAAATCATATCCATGCTAAGCTGGAAGGTTAATCTAGGCCAGTGTGGTCTACTATACGCGCATGAGAATATTTGGCAGTAATTGGGGATTAAAACCCAAAGTGGTACGGTGGATGTGCACAGCCATAGTTCGGTCCACCCTCTGCTACGGCTCCACGGTCTGGTGAACGGCACTGACGAGGAAATGTAACCTGGAGGTGCTGTCAAAAATCCAAATGGCTACTTGTATAGGAATAACTGGGTGTCTGCGCACCACGCCCACGGCAGCACTGGAGGTCATCCACGGATTACCGCCGCTGGACCTCTATTGCAGAGGTGTGGCAGCTATTAGTGCTGTCAGATTGTGGACAGGGGGTTGGTGAATGGAGAGCGGTGTTGGGCACTCCATTATACTTCAGAAGATAGACTGTAGTTATTCCAGGGAAGAAACATACTACCAACTCCCAATCCTAAATTTTGGTGGTGGTATCAATGCATTGATGCCCACCAGGACTGCCTGGGATGGGAAAGAGTTGGTCGTAGCAACCGATCTTTCTATTTTTACGGAAGGTACCAAGAGAAGTGCGGGTATAGGGGCTAAAGTGTACTCCAGTGATCTACAGTGTTGCAGGCTAGTTGTCTTGTGGCACCCATCTTACCTAACCTAATCAAACCTTAGCTGCGGCTAGATCCTCAAGTCAGCACTTCTATATCTCTGAAGTGAGGTTGGGTTCAACCATAGTAGCATCTCTCTCGATATCTCCTTTCTTTCGCATGTGCTGGAAGACTTATTTGTGCCGATATTTAAACGAACGACGCTGCCACCGCAACGCTGTCTACTTTTCCTCCCGTCGTCTTCTTACTGGCTTGAGAATCATCAGAGATGATCGTTTGCGCTCTCCTTGTAATTCCTCAAAATAATTAGTCTGTTTTCGGACCTATCGTTTGACGGGAAAGGGTGACGGCTTTGACAAATCCATCTACATACAACTGAGTGCCCTAAGTAGGTGGCCTACTTCCATGTACTTCTCGAGTTCACGTTAGATGTGACCCGCTAAATACACGATACTATGAAAAAATGTAACATTGATAACATTTGTACAAAAAATTATTAAGGACCGCAAAGACTTTTTTCTGACCAATATGATTTTTTCAGAAGACTTAATGCTTTGTATTATTGTTATTATGTCTAAAAGAATCTTCTTGTGCCATAAGAGAATGTCTTAAGATGTCTTTTATCTTTACATCAAAATTCCTTTAAAGAAATGAAAGATAAATATTTGCTGGACTTGTAGAAAATTATTTCAAAACACTGCTATAACTTCGCATTCATCAAGCATCACAGAGGATTTTAATTATGCCTCAGTAAAATTTTTCGAAAGTAGATATTCGCCTTCCTTTTCTCCTCTTAAGTAATTTAAGATAAGTTAGCTTCCATCGTTGGCTATTAATACCTTTTTCTGTGAACTTTTTTGTATCTCATTCTAACTTAATCAAATATTTATGTAGGTTTAGGTACATATACACACACATATATATATCTTTTTGAAGTCAACTTGGATTTTTTTCAATTTTTTATCATTCTTGTTACATCAATCTAAATTAAGTTGATACTTTATGGTTAAAGACAACTTAAGATAAATTTTCAGAAAATGTAGAGAGTCTGCACGGTACCATATAAAGTTCTTGCGTGTGTACCTTGCAGTAGAGACGCGAGTAAATTTTGTCAAAGACGAACTTTTGTAATTTATTCATGGAATGCGAATTGAATGCACTTACGCTCAAATTCTTGCCATTTTATCTTACAAGGAGCTGATATATCTTAAAAATATGTAACGAGGATAAACGAATTGTTGAGTGAAACGTGAGAAACGATGAGTGCCATGCGAGCTATAATGAAAGTAATGCTATTCGTGATAAAAACAGCATTTTACTCCTATAAGTTTTCTCTAAGGGTTCTACTTAAATGTGCTGATATAAAATAAGAAAGAAAGAATGCAGTTGGACTGTCTTGAATGTGATTCTGTAAAATGTTAACGATATATATATGTACATATGATGAAGTGGGTCTGTTCGAGGCGACTTCTGATATACTTTTAGAATAAATTTACGAAAGAATCAAATGAAAAAATATATTAGGCATGCTTAGTAATGCATTCGGAAGACTAGCTTTTAACCTAACATAGCAAATGTTTTTTTCAGCAAAAAGGCACCAGGAAAAAACATAGAACACCTTACCGATAAAAGCAAGGACTTAGAGGTTCCGTTATTGCGGGTAAAACAAATAATGAACTCAAAGAACAATCGAAACCATGAAATAAAATCATTCTGTAGCAGACTTAAGTCAGATACAAACAGTTATATATTGGTTTCACCAGAGAGCCATATATCTTACAGAGCAAAATAACTGGGCTACCTACAAATCGTAGTAAATTAATTTACCAAAGCAAGCAGGAAAGATCCATCTAAAAATTGCATATCTTTCTATTTCAGAATTTACAGTTTCAGATATGCTTTGCAGTACGGCCGGAAGAACCAACCACAAATGACAGACCAAAAATTTACTATCACTTTGCGTACTTGCCGGGGGAAGCTCGTACCGATAATGTTGCTGCCCACACTGAAGACTGCCGAAGAATAAACAACCACTGCATCATTAGCTGCGAGTTTTCATAAACGGGATTTGGAAGATGAACCAGATTACACCCTTCACCCTGCGGCCCCAGCCCCAGATTATATAATCGCCACATTCGATATCAAACTGTGGCCAAAGTCATTCAAAATATTGAGAATAAGATCCCTAGTGAAACTGACTAGGGTCTCTATAAAGAAGTACTAAGGTCCTGAATGGACGATTTTATTGGACCGACAGTTCATTACTTGGAACTAAAGCACACAAAAAATTGATATTCCCTTGAACAAATCTTTCAAACCAAATAAATAAGGTCACCTAGAATTGTACCCTGATAGAAACATTTCCTCAAACATGAAAGTGTTAGATCAAAAAAAGTTTTAATAAACCCAAACGGACTATCCGATGGGAAAAATTTAAAGAGGCCTCTAACTCCAACAACAAGCGAATCGTAAGGAAATTTAAAAGAAAGAGGACATGGAAGTGTGATCGGTATTGTCACTAGCTACAACTCGCTTCATGCTCATCTAAAAGAGATGAAAGTTCTTGACAGCTTGTCGCTTGTCTTGCCCTTTAATGTAAGTAATGGACTGGCATAAATCGTCCAAACAAACAGCGACGACAAAGCGAATTTCATCCCAAAGGTGCTAATTTTAACAGCGCAAATCTAAATAAACTTGCTTAAATCAACATCCTTCCTTCCAACATCATTCCTGCTGTTGCAAACTATAGAAAAATAAGTGAAAAAGCTAGAATTGGTCTAAGACCGATTCTTATGATACCCTAGATGGATTCAATTTCAAATTTCGTATGGTCACCCATTTGAGCAATTTTGGTTTTTTGCATTGGTTTCTCGCATATATTTCTAGAACGGCTCGTCGGACAGAAAAAAAGGATTATAACCAATTTTATAGAATTTCTTATTCTGAAGAAGTTTTTAGTACAATAAAAATGTCTAGGACTGATTGTTTTCAAAGTATATGTAAAAAAATTAATTTTTTATATGGCAACACCAAGAAGCGGTTGCCCGATTTATTCCATTTTTGACATCTTATTTGATATTACTATGAAAACACAATGTACGAAATTTCAGCTTTCTATGTTGACGTGTTCTCAGGTAGTGTCCAAATACATCGTGGAAAACGAAATTTTTGTATGGCAACCCCACGAAGGAGTAGCCCGATTTGTCGCATTTTCGAACTTAATTTTACTTTTTTTTTAAAGTCCGTGTACAAAATTTCAGCTCTCTAGTTATCGTGCGCACAGACAGACAGACAGACAGACAGACGGACATGCAAAAATCAAAATAACCATGTCCAATTCATTTTGCTCTACCATCATTATTTCGAGGTGTTACAAATAGAATGACAAACTTAGTATACCCCTATAGACTTCATCTAGGGTATAATAAAAGAAGCGATCTCACCGAAAGCTACTTCACTTTCTGGCGGTCGGAAATATAATGCCACATGCTTTACACAATCTTCTCACCAAGATTTAAATCGAAGATTAAATTATGGATATGTAGTCCTAGACATCAAAAATGCCTTTGACAACAACATGTTTTTTTCAATAGAAAAAGCACAATTGAGAGAAGCTTTCAATCAAGCACAGTCTCACTAAAAAGCCTGCCCAATTATTTTTTGGTTATTCACAAGCAAAGAAAATATCATTATCATCCCGTTTAAAAGGAAATAGAACTTAACTTAAATGTACCTTCATAAGCAGAACAGTATGAATGCTGCTATCCTCTGCACCTCCCCCCCCCCCATTCCACAACGCCACCTCCCCCTCCCCTCTACCACCGCTATTAGTCACAAACAAGGCTGCGCTAGGGCATTATAGGGTATCTCCCCTGATCTTTGGTAACATCATAAAAGAAAAAATCCTTGATCAGAAGATCACGTGTAACCAAAACTGGTCAAAGGTCATGCAAATTGTCATTCAAATCAATTTTTTATACCTAAAAATTGCGATGAATCCAAAATAGTCTATTGGTTATATGCTTCTATACTATAGTAGCCTAGTTTCAAGGGACCCGTAGGGATGATTTCTACCTCTGTTGAAAAAATAAAAAAACACTATTCTTGACGCAAAGATAACTAGCAGCTCCACAAAATTTGGAACTTTGTGGACAATAAAGGGAAAAATTTGGGGAGTTTTAAACTTTTCAGACACAATGCTCATATTGTGGAGATCGCACAAAAGTGGACCGCAATTCCCATGCGGATAATTTCTCTAGTACAAAAAAGGATCTAGAAAGGAGTGTAGGTACGGTATGGTAGCTGTGGGTGTAAAGGAGGACCCTGTGTTCTTGCCTAACTACGGACCATATCTAATTCTTTGGCAAACATAAATCTGTGCCATAGAAATGTGCATCAGAATCAAACTACAAAAGGCTAAGAGTCGCAAATACATCACAGTCTCCGACAACCAAGACAAAGCGTCGGTGATACTGCATAGCCGCGAGACTGCTAATCTCACTACCGCGTAAGTTAAAGACAAAGTAAATTTTCAGCAGACATGAAGCTCAGCTTATTCTTTTTTTATTATAATGATTTTATATTTAAAATTGATAAAACAAGTTGTAGTTAGTTAAATAAAACAAGTTGTAGTTAGCTCTGTGACTACAAACTTCAAATTTTGATTTTGCTACTCTTTTTAGCCACGCGATTATGATATTTCTAGTCTCACGGTTATTCAGTGCACCGACGAAATGCAAATGCTTTCGTTTTAAGGCCGGTTTAATACCCTAAGCAGACTGTCTCCATAATGACTTTATTTGAAATTCAGTCATTTTAAGAAAGTGAAGGAGTAAGGCACAGGACGAAAATTATTTCATTTGGAATTTTACTGACAACTGCTCATTGTGAGTACAGATCATGGCAGAGTTAATAATAAAGTTAAATGCTACGAGTATCAAGAAATTTTTTAAGTATTTGCTGTAGTTCCAAAACATTTAGCAGAACACATTATTTTTTTTTTCATAAATACCAAAAAGAGAGAAAATCGCCAAAGAGGTTTCATTCATGATCAACTGACGGCTGTCACTACTGACTTTATCCAGTTTCCAATAAATTCAGAATGACGATATGTGGAACTTTGGCCCCATTTGAAAATGGAGCGAAACGTTGCAAATGGGTCTTTGATGGACTGCATTTGTGCGACACACTGCACATTTGACTCGATTTAATAAAAAAATTGGTCATTATGTGGACTGTAAGAATCTTGCGAGCGCCCAATAGAACCTTTCACGGAGAGAAAAAAATTTTTGAAGCAACAGTTTGTGGGTGTCGAATCTAAAATTTCCGTGTCTGCTTCTCAGCCAGAAAATAAATTTTGAAAGCTACAAAAATTTGTAATTTTAGATTCTAAAATTAGTTTGTTATTTTTACGTTCGCGTATTTATTAGACTTTACAATTAATAATTGCAGATTTTAAAATCGTAATCCTTTACATTTACTATTGGTTTTTAGAAGTTAATTACAAATTGTTGTAGCTTTAACCAATCAAACGTTGTAAATTTTACAATTCTTTCTAGTAAATTGTACCCTCAAAATGTAATTTCTTGTCAATTTTACGAATCAAACATTGTAAATTTTACAACTATTTCTTGTAAATTCTATCCTCAAATCGCAATTTGTTGTAAATTTTACGGATCATGCTAAAAAGTTTACAATAGTAGCCCGTTGTCAAATTTACGATAGTAAATTTAATCCCTTTTACCCATTTCATTGTGAATAGTGCAAATATGCTAAGAAGAATTGAACTTAAAACATTTCTCATAAAAATTGGAAAAAAGGTAACATTGTTTTTACAAAAAAAAAACAAATCTATATAAAATAGATATATATATTATTTTGCAGGATACATAATATAGAATCTTAAGATTTTTAATTTTTTCCACCAATAGAAACTATTCTTTAGGGAAAAGAAACAAAAATTAAAATGCGTACAAGTAAATATAAAATTATGACTTTTATTTTCAGAAAACTCTTATTATATACAGCTTTGCATAGGTTTGTACATTGGTTATTTAACATATGAAAAAGAAAAGGCTTAAGAACGCCAATTTATTAGTATGAAAAAAATTAAATTTTCTTTTAACAACTAGAGCTAATAGAATAAATGAAAAATTAAAAGTGGGATATTCTAAAATATCTTTTGTTATCCAACATTTTATGCAAATTTATTGGAGGATACCGAAAATCTTCTACACAACCAACATGAAATGATAATTCTGTTTTTTTTACCAATTAAGTATGCATTTATGCACTGAAAAAAATAAAAACACTTTTTTTTCCAATTTTATCATAGGAATTAGAAAACAGGAGATATTACTTAAGGAAATTGTAATATTTAATTTAATTTTACGTAAAATTGAAATAAATATTGGATTTCATCCATTTATTAATAGCCACATCTAAATATTGCAAAAATTCCAGTCGATTGAGAAATTATTGCATTGATTTACTATAAGGAATAAAGATTCAAAAAAGCAAATGCTCCTGTCAAAATTTTGGAATCGAATGTTGCGATTATTACTGTATTGATTGGAAATGTTTATACCTCTTGATGGTAAAATACTCTACAAGTTAGTTGTAATCAGTACAATAAAAATTGGAGTAATTCCTATTTTTCTGAAAGATTTCAATTTTACAAGAATTCACGACAATATTATCGTGTGTGCGTGAGCAAAAGTTTTATTTCCATAAGGGAAGTCAAAAGGAAAATGGGAAACTATTTCTCATTGTACTACGTAAGCGTACACGAGCACATTCTTTCAGTGTGTGGAGCTATAAAGCGCATCACAAGTGCATAACGCGCTATAAAATGTGCCATGTATTCATGTAATGTGAAATTTGTCAAAAAGAAATAGGAATCGTTCCTATATTTCATTGTACTGATTACAACCGCTAGAGTGTTTTATCATAAAAAGGTATTAAAATTTACAGTAATATTCACAATTTTCGTCTTGAACTCTTCAACATATATCTATCTGACTTCCATGCGTATACTATGCTTACGCCTGCGACGAGACTGTACTTGTGGATACGAATGGGCCACTTTATCAGTTCATTTTGTGATCTTGATGTGTAAACAAGAAAAAAGTGTTGTGCTGTAAAGTTTTTTTTAGTGGTCGCAAATGGAATTCATGGCAGAAATTTTAAAAAATTGGGGATTCGAGAGTTTGACGCAAAATTTCCTTGGTGAGTAAAATTTGTAATTGTTACATGCTTGCTTCTCTTATGCTTATTTCGCCACTTCGAATTTGCTTAAGAGCTTCTGCCAAAGAAGTCCACTGTATTTAACAATAGTTCGTTTCATTCCGTATAAAGTGAAATATTTGGGCCGTGTGTCATATCAAATTAAAGCTCTTGCTGAGTGCTATTAAATGGCATATTTTTTTTCTATAAGAAACTTTACAACATACTTTTTTCACTTTAATATTGTTAAAATACATGATTTTCGTATTTGTGTACAGAATGTTGTGATTATTATTGTATTGATTGGAAATTTTCGCACTTCTGGATGGTAAAATTTTCTGCAAGTTGGTTATAATCAATACAAGAAAAATTGGAATGATTCCTATTTTTCTGAAAATTTTCAAATTTGCAAGAACTCATTACCATTTTAGATGGTTGGTCAATTTTCTTAGTTTAACCATTATATGGGTTTGATGTGACAAAAATTTGTTCACATTTTTGATGCAATCTTTTTTTGACATGGACGTACTTACATTAAAGTGCGATAATCTTCTAAACTACTTACCACACAGAAAAGAAAATTACCTCGCAATATTCGCAAGAGAACGCAGATGCAAATTAAATTGCATATGTAGGATAGATTATATACTGTTGAGTTTTTAGCGAAAATATTATGAGTAAAATGTAAAATATAAAATATATTAAACATTTTTTTTTAAATAAATAACTTTTATAAATAAATTGCATTAAAAAGTAAAAAAAAAATTTTTGTTGCTCAGTGATATACACAAGAAACTTGCGCTGCAAAATCAGAATTGCTAGAACTCATAATAAATCTTAAAATTGAATGTACAAACAATTTTTTTAAATTATATATTACCTCGTTTGACTTTAAATGTATGAACACTTTGCAATGAAAGTTTTCCTGTGTTTTCCACTGAGAAACAACAAATTATTTTTTTAATTTTTCGTACAATTTATTTATAAAAGCGATTTATTTTAAAAGTTTTTTTAATATATTTTATTAATTTTCTTTTCACCCACATATGAACTCGTATTGTTATAGTTATGTAAGGTAAAACTCTGTTTCAGATGAAGAATTTACGAAAGAAAGCTTTATGGCCCTTAAGTATGGGAATGAATTTGTAAAGCAAATAATTCCTAAGGCTGGTCCAAGAGAATTATTTTGGAAAAAAATTTCGGAAACGTTTGAAGAAAATTCGTTGCAAAATCTGTTATTTGAGGGAGCAATAGAGGTATACATCTACGCAAAAAGTGGAATTCATTACATATATTTTATTATACACACGTATATATGTAGATATTTACAACTGAAAAACCATGCACTGGGGACTCTTATTCAGAACCACCATTATTGAGCCCGACCGTTTCCAGCACTCTGACATCTTGTACATTAACATCACAAGCTACTGATTATAATAATAGTGTTTCACAGTACCTTAAGTGCCCTAATGGTTTTATTGTGCGGAATTCTTACAAAAAAGTAGGATAGTTAGAAGATTCCGAAAGAAATATGTTAGCAAACCTAATTGATCATCAAGAACTTGGTAATATAGATCACTGTAGGCCATATATTCCACAATGTCGATTTAAAGAGCTGGCAACAGAAATCCGCGAAATATTTTCAAGCGAAACTGAAGATATTTACTTTAAAGCTAGGAATAAAATAACTAAACAAAATTGTTCTGGGAAGTTATGGGAGGTATACAATTACGTCAAATCAAAAATAACTGCAAGCAAATCAGATGATGTTTATATCACAGCAAACTGCTGAAATATTAGAAGATGTGAAAGAAAAGCTTCAATTTTTAAAAACAAGTATGACAGATTAAGTCAAAATTAAAATATATTGGGAAGAAACAAGAACCTATCGATCCCAAATGCTGCAACAAAAATCACAATTTTCAATTACAGATTATTTCGAACCAGTTTTGAAGAGTCAGTTCGGACTAAGTCTATTGTTAGAAATTGCGAAAATAATTTAATAGAAAACAAAAAATTTTGCTGAAAAAATATTTGAAATTGCCGAAAAAAAAAACGAAGAATTATGATGTAATTATTAAAAGCAATAGTTCGCTTTCCAGCTTTTTACTGCTCTCGCATTTGGTTGCAGGGTCATCATATACTAAAAAGGAGAAGAGTTCTAAACGAACCAAATTAACTAAAGAAGAAGCTCTTCAATCTTTTATATTACTACTTCAATCTCCTGACAAACTGAAAGAGGAGCATTAAAAATTGCGAACAAAATTTTCTGCTCGAAAAGAAACTATTCAGCCTATGATTTTGCTAGTTGGTGACACTTTTGGTAGATATACATTGAAAGGGAAACATTACCAGCTTTCACTAATAATTTTATCTTTAGAAACAATATAAGCATCCTACATCTCAGTTGACGAAGTTGTTTATTCAGTGGAGTCTCCTGTTCATGCCATTGATTACTGCTTTAAAGTTTTTCTGGGCATTAAACGCAAGTTATCCGGAGAGCACAGCAGCGGTGTGGACTTTCATTCAGCTTTACTTCTACGAAATAAAAACGGAATGGGATAAATCATTTGGAAGTGTTAGCAAACTATTATCAGATCTGTAATTAAAATTGTAAGTCAATAATTTTAATTATCTACATTCTAAATTCTATCCATATAAAGTTGTTTTCTTTTTAACAACATGAACTGTTTTGTTTGTTTTAACGCGTCAATTCTGTGAAAGCATATATTAGTCACACTAAGCTGTGCCATAAATTAGAAAATAAGTTAATTTGTAATACTTGCAAAAACCATCGTTTTTTTACTAAAATGAATTCGTTTAAGAAACATATTAGTATTCATTTTAGTAACAATGATTATAGCAACAATGTTAATTTAAAATGGTTGTTGAAAACAAAAGTGAAACAGAACTTGAATTTGGGCTTCCGTTACAAAAGGCTCCATCAGTACTCAAGGATTTTACCAAATATATCTATAGAAGATCTTACATTACATTCAAAAACCCAAAATTTATTACTAATTTCTAATTTGTACGAAAATCCGAAAGTTTGTAGAAAAAATTATACAAAGTATAATTAAATTATTTTCAGAATACTTAAACAGTGAGCTATTTACTGTAGCACAAGAGTTAATAATAAAGCGTGTTACCGAAAAGCAATGTAATTCGACTAAAATTATAATGCTGATAAAAGAAGTATTTTCTATTTTACAAACCTCAATAAAAAATATTGGAACGGAGCATAAAAGAATGAATGCTCTGTCTTTCAATTGTAATTACTTTAAACCAGTAAATGAAGTCATAGGAACCCAAACTGTTACCACCCGGAAGAATAATAAATTATATATTAAAACTATAGAAATTACAGCTTCCGTATTACCGTTGAAAGAAACACTTAAATCATTTTTTTTTTAGATAAAGTTACCTTAGAAAGAGTACTTGAATATTGTAAAAAACTTTCGACAAACAAACTTACATTTGCAATATTGTCCAAACAGATTTTTGGAGAAATAAATTACTTACTTATTCTGAAGATATCCGTCCTAACGTTTTACCACTCCTACTATACTATGATGACTTTGAAACCAATAATCCATTGGGTTCACGAGCTGGGTTTGCAAAATTTTGGCGGAGTTTACATTTCAGTACTTTGTGTACCTCCAATTCACTCTTCAAAATTAGACAATATATTCCTTGCAATGATTTTTAATAGCCTAGACAGAAAAACATTTGGAAATCGGATTTTCTCACCAGTCATTAAAGAATTAAGAGACTTAGAAATTAATGGACTTGATTTACATGGTAGAAAAGTACCTATATTTTAAATTAGCTGTTTGTATATGAGATAATAAAGGCGTAAATTCAATGCTAGGTTTTACAGAGTGCTTCGTTGCGAATTATTTTCGTAGGCATTGTAAAATGACGAGAACTATCACACAGAGCGCAAGCACCGAAAACGTTAATTTGCTTAGAAATAGGGAAAATTATGATGCTGATATTAAGCTTGGAAAAGTAGAATTGACGGGTATAAAAGTCGTTGTGTGTTTCACAAGTTAAAAGACTTTCACGCCACAGAAAACTTTTCAGTGGATATAATGCATGATGTTTTGGAAGGTGCCTTAAATTTTGAAATTGCTCTAATATTGAATAGATTTATTTACGTTGATAAGTATTTTACTTTATCACAATTAAACGAAAGGCTAATATCATTCAACTATGGAAGCAAAGAAGATCTGAATAAGCCCCCTGAAATATTTGAAGAACACTTAAAACTAAGAAATTGAAATTTTTCTGCATCGCAAACTTTAACATTGACTAAATTTCTACCAATTTTGATAGGTGATTGGATTCCACATAAGAATTTATTTTGGAATTTAATTCTTCTGTGGAAAGAAATTATGCATATTGTTACGTGCCACAAAGTGAATCAAGCGACATCTGTTAGGAATGGAAGCAACTTTAGGTTAGTGTCATCTTAGTAAACTTTGGGTTCGGAGAACGGAATATTCAGGAAGGTTCTAGGATAATTCGTAGAGTATAAATACGGCGCTCTGACAGCTAGGAGGCGGAGTATTATTTCAGACAGCGAAGTGAGAAGTGAACGAAGTAAACTATTTGGATTGCGATAATTAGAAGTACAGTACTAGCGATAAATAAAGAATTGATTTGATAATTATTTGTGAATTTGTGAGAGTAAAGTTAAATAAAGAAAGAACTTTAATTATATCTGAAATATTGTGTTTTAAATAACGAACTAAGGCCACGCTCGTAACAACTGGTGTCAGAAGTGGGATAAAATCGCGAAATAAAGTGGTGCATTTGACTTTGAAATTCAAAGAGTGATTAATTTTGTGAAATCGCGCAGAATGGGACGCAAACTAGAGGAGCTTCGCATACAGGAATTGAAAGTGGAGTTGGGGAAGCGGTCATTGCAAACGACAGGTCTAAAGAATGTTCTAGTCGAGCGACTTAGACAAGCGTTGATTGAGGAAGAAAAGAATCCTGATACATACGTTTTCGAGGAAGAACCAGAAACTGAAGAAGAGCCTGCGATGAACATAGAACAGCTTTTGGGTACTTTAATGACCAAAATGGAGTTTTCAACCCTGCAAGTGAAAAATGCCCTTGAGGAACAAAAGAATGCTTTTGAGGAACAAAAGAATGCTTTTGAGGACAAAAGAATTCTCTAGAAGCGCGTTTGGATGAACAAAAGAATGCTTTTGAGGAACAAAAGAATTCTCTAGAAGCGCGTTTGGATGAACAAAAGAATTCTCTAGAAGCCCGTTTGGACGATCAAAAGAATGCCCTTGAGGAACAAAAGAATGCTTTTGAGGAACAAAAGAATGCTTTTGAGGAACAAAAGAATTCTCTAGAAGCCCGTTGGGATGAACAAAAGTGTTCCTTGCAGAATTGTCTAGAAACCTGTTTGGAGGGAACAGAAAACTTTTCTTAAAAATTCATTAGACGAGCAAAATGTAAAAATTGAAGGAATCCAGCAGGAAGTGCTGGAAGTTCAACAGCAAGTGTCGGAAGTGCAACAAAATGTTACGGAGAAGCTTGACAACTTTAAAGCAGATTTGGACAGAATGAAGTACCGACACGAAGGAACTGAAATATCCGGTGCAGGGCAGAATGAAACCTCCAATATTTGATGGACAAAATTCGTGGCATATTTTCAAGAGACAGTTTGAGGCAGCTTCCGAAGTAAATGGAATGAATGAATCTGCCAGGCAAGCTTCTCGAAGTGCAGTACGAGTGAGAGAAATTTCGGTGGAGGAATGTACTTGTAATAGAATGCAGCCATCACAGAGCAATTCTTCACGTGGTATTCTGCGATGCTGGAATTGTAATAGACCAGGACACCTCCAAAGGGACTGCAGAAAACGCCGACGAATGAAAGCGCTAGAAGAAGGGCAGAAATATCGAGCTGGGCAAAGATATCGAGCTGGGCAGCAGACTCACAGCAGAATACCGTCATCAGAGACCACTCCTTCGCGTGGTGTTATTCGATGCTGGAAATGTAGTAGACTGGGGACACCTGCAAAACGACTGTAGGAAACGAGGACGAATGCAAACAACAGAAGAAGAAGGGAGAAGATGGCGAGCTAGAGAGCAAGCTTTCCGTGGAGAGACTAGACTGCAACCTCATGACTTTGAAATCCCATACCGCAAAGGACGTATCCACGGATATGCAGAAGCTTTTTCACAACGTCCATGCAATCCTGAATGGAATCATTGCGGACGGATGGAAGAAAAAGATGACGATGACTACAATGATGATAACGAAAGTCGAAGAAGAAAGGAAAGAAATCAGAAGATGATGATGATTACGGTGATAAAAGTAAAAAGAAGAAAGGAAAGAAATCCAAGAGCGAGGACAATGAAAGAAAGAAAAAGACGAAAAGTAAAGGGTCTAAAGATGCTGATAATGACGATGATAAGGGTATAATGAAGGTCGGAAAAAGTAAAGATAAAGTTTCTGACGATGATGATAATAAGAAGCGCAAAGGCGGCAGTGAAAAGTATGACAACGGCAATCGAAAGGGGAAGAAATTTGAGGAGAAAGGAATCAAAGATAAAAGACGAAAGAAAAATCAAAGCATGGAAGAGTGTTTCAACAGAACATTAATCAAACATCTCAGGAAGGTCTTCAACTATAATCAACACGATTGGTTTCGACATATTCCTATATTTCTAATGGCTTATATATCAGCTGTTTACAATATGACCAGACAAAGCCCATTTAAGGTCATTTTCGGAAAGGAAATGCGCTTACCTAGCGACCTCAAGTTTGGTATACCCAAAGGCGAACAAAAGTTACCAGAAGACTACGTAACAAAGCTCAGACAACGATTAGCTGATGTGCACGAGGCCACGAGACGTTCTCCAAAGTTACCACAACACTGGGAGAGACCGTATGCAGTTAAAACTAAAATTAATAACATGCCATACAAGAATCAGTGCGGTACAAGATGCAAAAGAAAAATCGTTCATCTAGATCGCTTGGGTCAATAGGGAGAGCACCAAGACCGTGGACCATCTGTTGTTCGGGACGAACAAATTTTAAGAAGGGGGCAGTGTTACGTGCCACAAAGTGAATCAAGCGACATCTGTTAGGAATGGAAGCAACTTTAGGTTAGTGTCATCTTAGTAAACTTTGGGTTCGGAGAACGGAATATTCAGGAAGGTTCTAGGATAATTCGTAGAGTATAAATACGGCGCTCTGACAGCTAGGAGGCGGAGTATTATTTCAGACAGCGAAGTGAGAAGTGAACGAAGTAAACTATTTGGATTGCGATAATTAGAAGTACAGTACTAGCGATAAATAAAGAATTGATTTGATAATTATTTGTGAATTTGTGAGAGTAAAGTTAAATAAAGAAAGAACTTTAATTATATCTGAAATATTGTGTTTTAAATAACGAACTAAGGCCACGCTCGTAACAATATCTTACTTTCTAAGATTGTTGATAATGACATTACTTCAAAGCTTAATAATTTAGTAACGAAACATCATTCTATATATAAGCAATTATTTGACATTAATTTTAAACCAAAGCATCACTTTTTAACGCACTACAGTCGAATCATGAGTACAATTGGACCATTAGTGAATATATGGTCAATGAGATATGAAGCTCAACACAAGATTCTAAAAGATATAGCTTCATCCACAACTTCTCGCCGAAATATATGTTACACTATAGCTGAGAGATACGCACTTCGTGAGAGTTATATTATCAACCAAAGAAGTTTTGAAGTTGTTCCAAGTTTTGGAAAGCGAGTTAACTCAAACCTAGTAAATATTACTGCAAGGACAAATAAAACTTTCGACAAATTTTCTTTTTATTCTTATGTTGCTTTTGGAAATGCAAAATACAAGACAGGAGATGTTCTGGAAATTGATTGTGATGGGGTTTACCCCACTTTTGGGGTAATTGAAATGATCGGTTTAAGTGAAGAAAATACAATTACAATCGGAATTAGTATTCTTGAAACACTTTACTTCAATAATCATTTTTATTGCTATGTTGTGGAATATTCAAAAAGATATAATATTATACATTTAAATTCATCAGAAAGATATGAGACTTACATTCTTCATAAGAGCCGAGATGGTTTGTTTATTTTGTAATTTTGACGTTGAATTCAATTAAAGTAAATAAAACAAAAGTTGGGTTTTCTGTCCCATTCACTAATCTTGGTTAGATCAGATGCAAAACAACTACACGGTTAGAAATATGAGGATGAAACTAATACGCATTTCGTGTTCATGTAAATCCCTACGAAAAAATTCTACACTCTATAATTCTATAATGTATTCCAATAGTTTAACTGCGTGTTATATTAAAAACGTATAAATTTTATAATGATTTTTTTTTATTATATCTGATCACTAGTTTAATTGAATTACATTTCAGGTTTAAAAATATTTAATACATGCGCAGATAAAACATGTTATAGGTATAAGCTTCAGGATTCATTTATTTATTTTCATTTAAATATACGGGTACATTAGAATTAACTGGATGAATATAATAAAAATAAAGTATATATAAAAAATTTAAAAATTTAGAATCTGAAAAGTCATGAACAAATCTTAAATGTTTCAGATTTTAGACATTATTGACGACTTAACGCCCGAAACGACGAAAAAGTAGGATATTGCGAATAAAATTATTTCGGTTCTTTCCTGCCAACTAAATATATTTCCAGTATTATTTTATGAAATATTAATTATTTATTTTCCATTAGCTTTATTAATACCAAATATTTGTCTTTGACAGTTTATGTTAGAGAAACCAGACGGTTAAGGTTTGGTATTTAAATTTAAGTTACATATAAAAAAATATTGTGTTTAATTCCATTGTGTCACTGTACATATCTTATGAAGATATATATTCTTTATAAAGAAAACTGAATTAAAAATGTTATTATCACATGGTTCAATTTATGATTTTTTATTTATTTATTACCCTTTTCTAAATACGAATGGTAACGTTATGTTTGTTTCAACATCATGGTGGATTTTCCCGATTTCGTTTTAGATGTTGTGCTAATGGATTCAACATATTGGTATAGTACTCTACTCTATAATACGTAGAGGCTCGCTAATTCGAATTAATTATTGCAAGGGATACTTCGGATTATTGAATAATTCGGATTAGGGAATACACAGTTTAGCCCAGAATTTTTTTATTATTATTAGGGATAATAGACTGTTCTCATATATATACATGTATAACGCAAGTAGCATTGTACAGTAATATCAACGCTTCTTCAGACATAGCTTAGAGCCGTAAACGTTTTAAGATGCATAGTACACGCAAAAATAATGACAAGTACATTTAAATTGCCTGTTTTATAGAACGGCATAAAAGCTAATAGAAAACTCTCAATATATTTTATATATATATTATATTATTTATAATATACTTATATAATGAGAGCTTTCTATTATTGGGCTAATTAGCTCGCTTAAGCTAAAAGCTTTTGTGCCATTTTATAAATAAGTAGTTCAAATCTACTTGTTCATCTCTTTTGATATACACTCCAGGAAAGTTACGCATTATTTGCTGGATTCAGCAGTTCCCATACTGAGGCTATAGAAGTCCCTATGCAAGCATAAGAAGATTTGCTATTTTCGTTTGGGATACGTTCCACTAACATTCTAAGAATTACTATAAGCACATAACAGCAGTTCCCATACTGAAGCGAAAGGAGTCCTATGCAAGTAAACGAAGATTCCTATTTTAGCATGGGATACGTTCCATTGATATTCAATGATATTCCTATGTTAGTATATGAGAATTTCCAAATTTTGCTTGGGATGTGTTCCATTGACATTGTAATCATTGTTATAAAGACATAGCAACAGTTCCTTTACTGACACCGTAGATATTCACTTTTTTTTAGTATGTTTTGCATTGATATTGTATTGATGCTTAGTATCTGCGTTATTAAGCTTTTCTTTATTTTTGCAGGAAAACTTCCTACTTTTATATTTACCGTTCCTAGCTCCATCTTCCCATTAACAGATAGAAATATTTCCTGTATTTTTTCACTATCCCGTTTTTTGCTATTTTTTTTCGGTAAATATTCCTATAATTTCTTTCAGTGTGTGACTATTATATCCAACAACTTCATTTATTGATCAAATTAGCATTATTTTCTCTTTATAAATAAATATAGCCTCAATTTTCAAAATTTGTTGAATGTCTGTAATTTCAATCAAATAATATCCATTTCTGTACCTTCGTCCTTTATAACGGACAGTCCTAACAACTAGAGAATGGTCTATATTTTCTCCAAAATTATTAAGTTTACTCACTACCTTATTGTAGAAGGGAAGGTCACAAATATGTGACTTAAGTAATTCTACTTCTGAATTAAGATCGAATATGTTTTGATCCGTAAAAAGAAGGCTCGAAAATTTAAGACCAAATTTAATGGCTATAGAATATGGCAAATTTACTCTTGAAGTAATATTTTTGGCGTAAGCTTTAAGTTCTTGGTGCTTACTCTCAAACCTAAAAGACCAGAGGTATTTAAGTGGCCCTGATTGTTTTATAATACGTGAGTAATGAACTGTTAAATGAAACTTTGGTTTTAAACTTTCACCAAACAGTTGCATAAAAAGAGTGTTATGTTTTATTATTAATTCATCAAGGTGCTTTAGTAGGTCTTCTGTAAATACGGGAGAAAGAAGTAAATCTAGCAACGGAGAAAGTGTGAGGAATAGATTCCACACTTCATCGTCTTCTGGTATCAGGGGGCCTATTTTTGAATTACGAATGGTTTTTACGTATTCGTTATATAACGAATGGTTGATAACGAATCGTATACACCGTTCGTATTCTTAAACCTCATCGTTATAAAGTCGAAGTGGTGAAAAAGTTTTTCAACATAACGAGTGTGGTAAGATTATTTCTGTCAAATTACAAAATAAATACAGTCAGCTGTGTCACTTAATTAAAATAATATTTTTGTTGTGCTATTATTTTTGTATAAAATATAGTATATTATTACGTTTAAAAAATGGCTAGCTTTAGTGAATTATCATTATTGTTTGCCTCTGAAATTGTGGATATGGAAGATGATTTACGTCGAATTCGTCAGCCAATTGACTGTTTTGAACTCTCCGACTATAAATTTATGAAACTTTTTCGACTAAAGAAAAATATGGTTGATGACTTTATCAATAAGTTGAATCCATATATGGTTGGTGCATCACGTTCATCAGCTATAGATATTCAAGAAAAGGTAATAACTCTTGGAGTTTTGAATGATATATAAAGTTTGCTTTGACTCTTGTTAGGCTCTATGTGCCCTTCGGTTTTTTGCTACTGGGAGCTATCAACAATTCTTTGGAGATAGTCAAGACATTTGAATGAGTCAAGCCTCAGTCAGTAGATCGATAAACGAAGTGATTAATGCTGTTCATGATAGCAATCTGTTCAAAGAACAGATTAAGTTCCCTTAAACTCCACCAGGAAGAGGTAAGATTTTCTTACTTTGTAAATAGTAATACATATTCAAAGAAATACTTCCAGATTTTTTGATGTTCATGGATTTCCGGGGATAATAGGATGTGTGGATTGTACTCATGTCGCTATTGTTCCACCGCCAAAAGAAGACCCATTATTTCCAGAGCATATTTATGTCAACAGAAAGGGATATCATTCCATAAACGTTCAACTGGTAATATTATTTATGCTATATTTATAAAAAAGTGCTTAATATTTTTGCCTTAATAAGGTATGTGATTCTAACATGGAAATTATCAGCGTCAATGCAAAATACCCTGGATGTACACATGACAGCTTTATTTGGAATAACAGCAACGTTCTTCTGGCCGTACAAACTTTTACAGAACTTTTCCTGAGCAGTACTTTCTATTGGGTAGTAAATTACAAATTTGTGTTCCCAAATGAGTTAAACAAATACATTTTCTATTCAGGTGATTCAGGATACGCTTTGAGGCCATGGTTACTGACACCTGACTTAAATGCAAGCCAGGTAGCGCCGAAAGTAATTATAACGCTCGACAAATTGCAGTACGAAGTACAATTGAACGAGTGAACGGAGTTTTAAAGATGCGATTCCGATGCCTTTTAAAACATCGTGTTCTTCATTACCGCCCAAATATAGCATCGAAAATAATTAACATGTTCTGTGTACTTCACAATATATGCGTGACAAATAATTTAGAAGAGGTGTACCCTGAAGTTGATGATGACCCCTTGGAAGGAATGTTCCCGAATCAAACGTCAGAAGAAGATGAAATAAACAGAGGAGCTTCTTCTACTAATGCTCAACTTGCAGCGGGGAAACGACTTCGTTCGAAAATAATTAGGCATTATTTTCAATAATTACATTCTTTAAATAAAGATATTTTTATTATTATAGAGTTTTCTTCATATTGTTTTATATTATTTTTATATATTATTTTATATATATGGTTAGCCATTAAGAACATTTTAGCTGGTGGCTGATATGTTTGCATTATATGCTTTAAACAAATGACATTGACATTTTTGTCAGTGCCTGTGCAATTTCCTCCCTAGCTAGCGTGTCCCTTTCCATTATCGCCAGTTTTTTCTCCCGTAACTCTAGTTTCTTTTCTTTTAATTCCAATTTATTCTTGTAGTACTCCTTTTTGACTTTAGTCTCTTCAGCAGCAACACTACAAATCTCCTGGGCTGTGTCAACAGAACGCCTTTTAGGAAATCGTTGGGCTGTAAGATTAATATAAATTCGCTTGTGTAAACATTTTAATGTCAAAATAATTACCAATTTTACCCCTCTTTCCAGTTAAAGGAAGTGTATTTTCGTTAAATCTTTTTGATATGCAATATTGTCGGGGGGATCACTAGCCTCAATGCCTATTGTGGAGGACTCGGGATGAGAAGTTGTTGGCCGCGGATCCTCATTACTAAACACTGGGGAAGTGCTCTCACTTATGTCCTGTGTGTTTACATATATTTGAATAAGAACTCTTAAATTTATATACATATAACTTTCTCAGCATTACAATCTCTGTCTCGAGCACATCCTCATGGCCTGAAACTTGGTTTGGGCTTATCAACTCCTGCACCCTTAATTCCTCGCTTGTTATAAGCAGTTTTGCAGGAGGACCTCCACCAGTGCCATACAAATGTCTTTTAGCCGCTGCTGATTTGCTTTTTACAACACATTTTAAGTCGTGCCAACTCTAGGAATTTAATATAATATCAACAATCAAAAATTTATGAATTTACATATATTCATACCTTTCTCCAACTTTTCCAATCTTTCTTTTCTCCAGGTATTGAATTTAATACTTCTGCCAGGAATTGTGGCAAATTCCGTGGCATTTTTTGAAGTGAAGGAGTTGTCAGCTTGGGGTTGTCCTCCAAAAATTCAATTACATATTTTATTTTTTTGCGCCCATGACATTTTTCCACATCTTCTGTCCATCGTTAACAACCGTAAAATATCAACTGGCTCACTCTTTGTTTAGAATAACGAATGGTTGAACCCCATTCGTTAAATAACGAAGGGTTTGCGTTCGGTATATAACGAATGCGGATTTCAAGAATACGATTCCGAATGGTTTTGACACTATAACGAATACGGAATCTGTCTTCGTTATTCAAGAATAGGGCCCCAGATCTCCTATCATTAATGGCAGAAAGTGCACAAAGCACTAAATTTCACGAGCAGACATTTTTAAATAATTATTTTTTAAATGCTTCTGTTTAATTGGTAGTGTAATATTCCCGGATTCTATTTCTCCATAATCAAAATTTTGTTTACGAGCATTAAGAAAATCTAATGAAAACAATTTCGAACTTGAAGTGTAAAAGAGAATAATTTGACATAAATCGTATTTGCAAGTCCCAAGAAAAATATCGTGCATTATGTCGACGGAAAAATTTTCAACCGCGTGAAAATTTTCAATATTATTTAAAAGACAGTTTTCAGTTATACCAGTTTCACTGAACTCATTTTTTTGTAAATCGCGTGCTTAATTTTCTTTGTTTCTCAGAAAGTCGATATTTTCTTTCGGATTACATGCAGCTTCTTTTTTGTACATTTTACAAAAGCGACAGAAATAATTAGCACTAAAGGATTTTGAAAATCATAGTAAAGAATTCAAACCAAGATTGTCACCAATAACTAAGCCCAAGATAAAATATACTCTAATATCACCAGCCATTGTCGATATTATAAGACCTTCGGTTTCAAGTTTCTTAAATATTTGTACAAGTTCACTGATTTTATGGATAACACTTGGTGGAATAAGTTTATTTTAATTGCCATCTTAAAAAAAGATAATAAAAAATACTACTTGTTTTTTTTTTCCACAACGTACATGTATATTTTAAATTTACATATAATGTAACAGCCAACGCGTTTTGTCTTGTCAGGACATCATCAGGGCTTTTGTTGTACTGAGGGAATGATTGATTTAGCTGTTAAATAAACTCTCATGGGTAGCTAACGCATGCGTAATGTACTAAAATTCACATTCAAAAGTGGGCTGTTGTTTTTAAAATCTAGCTGATCATTTACTATAAAGCAGCCATCTTCCTTAGCTTTTTTAATTTCAAAAGTTTCATATCTATCTAGTAATTTTTTATCAGATAAATTGTGTAATAATTTAATGTCGTCTGCATTAGGCTTATGTCCGGTTAAGCTAAGGTGTTTAGCGAAACCGGAATTAGGGTTTGCAGCCTTTGAGCTATTTATATGCTCCTTGAATCTTGTTTTAATTGATCTTTTAGTTTGTCCAATGTAAATAGCATCACAATCCGTACAATTCAGCTTATAGACCCCGCATTGGTCAATTTCATTGATTTTAGGTTTAAATTTGTTGTTGACTAGAATATTTTTTAGAGTTCTGTTGTTAAAGAAGGCTGGCTTTATGTTTTTTTCCCTAAATAATTTATTTAAACATCTGGATATCTCGCCAAAGTAGGGGATCCTTCTCCATTTTATTGGGTCATTATCCAAACGTTGTTGTTCGAAAGGAAAGGTCATTGAAATAGCTTTTTTGTAGTGCTTTTGCGTCAGTAATTTGTAGATAGTTCTATTACTATACCCATTGTTCCTAGCGATCAGTTTTATTGTCGTGAGTTCTTTTTTGAAATTTTCTTGATTTAATGGTATATCTAACAATCTATCAAGCATGGAGTGAAAAGAGGACATATTTGTACAAGCTCACTAATGCACGAATCATTTCCAAAGCATTTAACATGTTTCGATTTTATAATCATTGCTAGGAAAATTCTGTTTAAGTTTGAAAGACAGTAATCAGGAAGAGTAGGGAAACTATAGTAAAACTCCGACAAAGAGTTATTTCCTGCATGTGACCCCAAAGGATCATCAACATGGAAATCATCATTGTAAAGGAAAAATGGTATAACAACTTTGTCTCCGTATTTTTCAGAAATGTGCCTCCAGCGTTCACCACTTAAAAATTTACAATATTCTTCTCTAGATTGTTGCAACTTCATGTTTCTTAATACTGTTTCAAGCACAAAAGGAAGTTCGAAAATTTTTTTATTTGAAATTCAATAGGCATCAACAGTCCTTTCGATATTAGGGGATCTATTACAGTAATATCATTTTTAACAATCGGACCGATTTCATTGTTAATAACGAAAGAAGTGGGATGCTCAAATAATTTTTTTTGTACCAGAAATTTTAAGATTTTATATTCTGTATTGACCTTTTGTAGAATATTACTTACATGGCTCGTGGTTTCAGATTGTTCTGGAGGAATAATCTGAGGAAAAAGTTTTTCTAATGAGTTAATGGTTTCCATTACTTCAAACCTTGAGAGATTAGCTTTCGATTCCAATGTAAATATAAATTTTAAAATTGCGTTCTCTTGTGCAGCATATTTTCTATTAATATGTTCATATGACTCGACATAACTGTCGCAATTTTCTCTAGAAAATGTTTCTAAGCCGACACCCCTAGTTCCGCCTTCATCTATATCAGGTTCAAAAGCATTCGATTCAACTACTTAAGGATATTCTCTAGAAGAATTTGCTTCAAAAGTAGATCCTGTTCTACTGATAGTATTAAGGGTACTATGTTTTCTTATTGTATGTCTTTTAAAGGAATGCACTGACTGAAAATTTTGGAAACAATCCTCTACCCCACATTTATATGAATTAAATGGAACTTTTGATGCATGAATTGCATCGATATGAAGACAGAGTACAGATATATTATCGAATTCAATTTTACAAAAGTAGCATGGTAACATTTTGCTCATATAATTTTATAAATTAATCAAATATGCATATGTAAATTATATGGAAATATAAAAAAAAAATTCTGGCCAGTAAAAAAATTGCATTTTTCATGCTTATGAAAGTTGTAAATTTCATTTCCTTTACAAAACTTAAAGTTTTAATACCTAATCCTAAAAATACACTGCTTAATATATTACACTAGCGAGTATTAGAATCTAGCTTACTTTTAGCAAGAAGAATCTACTTCTGACCATAAACTTGATACACTGGAAACGGGCTTATCGTACTTTGTCTGTATTTTATAAAAACATTTTTGTAAGAAGATCCATGTATTGAAGGACTATCGAGGATAAGTGAGATCAAATACGTGGAAAACTTTGAAACATAAATCAACGCCAGCTAAAATAGTTATTCGCGTCACCATTAGATTAGATTAGATTCGTAGAGGGGTGTGTAGGCGTCAGCCTCGCAATCACCGCGACCTAAAAGATCTATTGTGAGTCCTCGTTGAATTTGTTCCCTTTCTAGGTTCAGACTGTTAATAAAGTCTAGGATCCTTCTGGGATTGAGGTTCCGTACGTAGTTAGGTGTAGGAAAAGCATGTTCGAGATGGAGTAGTCTCCGCCTGGTCAATGCTTCGCAGTTGCAGAGCAGGTGCTCCGAGGTTTCATGAGCATCCTGGCAAAAGCGGCAGGATGAAGTCTCAGCCAAGCCCATCTTGTTAAGGTGATACCTCAAGGAGCAATGGCCTGAGAAGAGTTCTGTAATTATTTTGAGCTCTGTTTTCTTGAGGAGTAATAGTTCTTTTGTTTTTCCTCCAGAGGTGTCGATAAACTTTTTTGCCTGACGAAGTCCTTGTAGCTTTTCCCAGTATGGGGATTTTTGTTTGTTCTCCCAGTTATTTAGGGCAGCTTTGAGGTAACACTTTGAGGTGCCACAGAATGGCTCCGGTCCGACAAAGGGAGTTTCCGCTCCTCTTTTGGCTAGGCCATCAGCAATTTCGTTGCCTTTATGGCCCTCATGTCCAGGTACCCACATGAGGATCACTTTGTTTCCTCTTGACAAACCTTTTAGGGTTTGTTGACACTCCCGGACTATCCCTGACTTGATGGTGTAGGACTTTAAGGCCTTGAGGGCAGCTTGACTGTCCGAGAGAATATTAATAGTTGAGCCATTTATGGCTCTTTTAATGCAGGTATTGGCGCATTCTTCTATGGCCAATACCTCGGCCTGGAATACGGTAGGGGTAGAGCCCAGGGCCTTTGATATATGGCATCTGGGGCCATATACGCCCACTCCGACTCCACTGTTCGTTTTTGAACCGTCTGTATACCACACCACCGATCCTTGTTGAAAGGACGGTTTAGTGGAACGCCATTGCTGTCGGTTTCCCAAAACCATATCGAATGGTCTTACAAAATCCACCTTGGGTGTGATTATATCAGATATTGTCGTCATTTGCTCAAAGCGTATTTGTTTTAAGATACTTAAATGACCAACCAGATTCCCTGGTTTTAACTGTTTCTCCTTTTGCAGTCTAATGGCACTGGAGATTGCTTCCTTTTTCACCTGCAGATGTAGGGGTGGAAGGTTTAGTAAGGCTTCCATGGCTGCTGTAGGACAGGTCCTCATGGCACCAGTTATTCCTAGACAGGCAAGCCGTTGTGTTTATTGAAGCAGAGCCTCAGCCTTCTTCTCATTAGTTTTTGGCCACCATGCGAGGGCCGCATAGGTGACCATGGGTCTAACAACCAGGGTGTACATCCAGTACATCATTTTTGGCTTCAGACCCCATGTTCTGCCAATGAAGCGACGGCACGTGTAGAGAGATCCTATCGCTCTTTCCGTCACTCTAGACAGATGCGAATTCCAGGAAAGTTTCTTATCTAAGGTGACCCCCAGATATTTGACTTCTTCTGAAAATATCAATTCCGTGTTATCGAGAAGAGGAGCCTTTAGTGAAAGCTTTGATCTTCTCGTGAACGGAACGATAACCGTTTTGTTTGGGTTTACACTGAGGCCTTTGGTTAAGCACCAAGTGCGGACTTTAGAAAGGGCTTTTTGCATGAGGTCGGATATGAGTTGGTCATGCTTGCCCCGTATCGTGACTACTAGGTCATCCGCGTAGCCTTGTACGGTAAAACCCGAACTGGTCAGCTTCTCTAAGAGATCATCAATCACGATCGACCATAGGAGTGGAGAGAGAACTCCTTCTTGTGGGCAGCCTTTAGCTGCAGTGATCGTGACTGAACAGTTTCCTAGAGTAGTAGTTATCCTCCTGCTTCTAAGCATGGAGTCTATCCAATTAACGGTGGGGGGCTCGAAGCCCTTGTCCTCGGCAGCTGATTTAATTGCTTCGAAGGAGGTGTTATCAAAAGCACCTTCTATGTCTGCAAATGCACATAAGGCCACCTCTTTTGCTTCAAGAGCTTTTTCGAGGTCTTTAACCAAAGTGTGGATGGCAGTCTCGGTAGACTTGCCTGCTTGATAAGCGAATTGCTTAGAATGAAGTGGTGATTTAATCAAAACTTCACTTCGAATATGTAGGTCTAGGATTTTTTCCATGGATTTAAGTAAAAATGACGAGAGACTAATGGGTCGGAACGATTTGGCTAGAGAGCTAGCTCTTTTTCCTGCTTTGGGTATAAATACCACCCTGATGTCTCTCCAGCGTTGGGGAATATACCCCAGAGCGTAACTAGCTCGAAAAATGTTTTGTAGTGGAACAAGTATTTCTTCAACCCCTTGCTGTAGTAAGGCAGGAAAGATGCCGTCCCCTCCAGCAGATTTAAAGGGTTTAAACGTACCAACGGCCCATCTAACCTTGTTAGGAGTGAAAATTCTTCCCGCAAGGCTCTTACTCCTGTTAGAGACCCTGTAATTGCCCACCTCAATTGGGTCTGGAGCTACTATTCCTTGAACGGGACTGGTAGAGTCGGGGAAGTGAGTTTCTAATAAGAGCCTGACTGTTTCCTCACAACTCTCGGTATAGTTCCCATCTTCTTTTTGAAGTGAGCATATACCATTCGTGTGATCCTTCGAAAGTACCTTATGGAGCCTGGTAGCTGCGGGCAGTTGATCTATGCCATCGCAGAAGGTCCGCCAGGTTCCTCTTTTAGATCTTCTTAATTCTATGTTATATTCCGTTAGAGCCTTTAATATTCTCCCCAGGTACCAGAGAGCTTGGCTCTGTTAAATAGTTTTCTGACTTCTTTTCTTTTCAAACTCAGTTCCCTATTCCACCAAGGTACCTGCCGATTACAAGTCTTTTGCTTCAGAGGGCAGCTGTGTTTGAATGAAGTCAGTACAGCCGTTTGTAGCTGCGTAGTGGCTGAGTCCAACTCCTCCGTTGTGCTAATGCTACTGCCGGAAGAGTTATCTACAGCCTTAAGATGTTGTCGATAGAGTTCCCAGTTAGTTAATTTAGGGATTCGGTACTCTAGACTTGAGTTAAGTGCGGCTTCTATATCGAACCTGATATGTCTGTGATCGGACATGGAAATCTCGTTCGATACGTGCCACCTGCTTATTTTTGTGCTTATGAACATACTGGCAAGTGTTAGGTCCAGGACCGCTTGTCTGATAGTGTTCATAAAGGTTGGCTTATTAGCTCGATTTAGTATCTCTAAATTATTAGATATTATAAAATCGTGGAGGTACTCACCCCTGATGTTGGTATCCGTGCTGCCCCACAGCGTGTGATGTGCGTTCGCATTGCATCCAACGATAAATTGCTTTCCTCTTCGTTTGCAGTAGCTGATGAGTCTTTTTAGCTCTGTAGGAGGTAGTGTATCCGCATCTCCAGGAAAATAGACTGAGGTCACTACTACCTCGTGACTACCTCCCGGAGTTGGTACGAATTGCGAAAAAGGAATAAAATTTAGATTAGTGTTGAGCAGCAATGCTGCCCTGGGATATTCATGCTCATTACTATAAATTAACTTACATGATTTTGTGGGAAATCCTTTAATGCGGCCTTGATGTACCCAGGGCTCCTGTATGAGCGCCAGACTAAGTTTTTCCGAGACAAATCTCCTGCTAAGCACGTCTGATGCCGCTTTGGCATGATGGAGATTTATCTGGAGGCAACTTAGATGATGATTAGTCATGACTAGGATGGCTTTTTATGGCCGCTAGCAGCCTTGATAGGAGATCCTTTCGGATTTCCTTTTTTGCCCTGCTTCGCACGGGCAGGAGGAGGCTTCTTCTTAGTACCTTCGGACTTCTTTGCGGAAGTCCCCGGCTTAGCCTCTGCAGTTCCGACTGCTTTACCGGGGCCAGCCTTAGCCTTGACAGAAAGTTTAGGCCTGTTGGTTCCTGATGTCGATGGCTGAGGCTCATCAGTCAGAATTTTAATTTGACCTTGGCCATCCCCAGCCTCCGCCACAGTCTTTACTGCCCCACCCTTGGGCCTAAGCTGGACTGAACCGAACTTGTACCCAATTGTGTAATGAGCCTTTTTTAGCTCCTCCATGGACGTACGGTCCACGGAGAAGGTTAGCTCTGTTACGTTTGGTTTTTGTGTCTTGCGTAACACAATCCACTCTTACACCTTTAACCCCGCGTTCTGACCCTCGATGTAGTCGAGAATCAATTCCGTAGGGTCCTCAGCGCTGTTGGGAAAGTATCCCACAAGAACTTGTGGGCGAGGAATTTCACTTTCCTCGACCAGGACAAGGTTGGCTCTTTCCCAGGGTTTTAGCTCCCCAACTACACCTTTTAGCCACGTCACGGTGTCCTGATTCGTGTCACCATGCAATAAGGGGAAGGTAATAATTTCCTTAAAAAAAAAGAAATAGAAATGTCTTAAGTAAAATAAAATGTAATTACTGCGCACGCTGACCTTGCTACATCCATTGATCATGAAATTCCTACGAATTTCATGAGGGTTTTAGAGGGTATAACATGTTACTAGCAGAACTGTGGTACATGTACATGCATGTCTTAACCGTTCCTTATTGAATTCCCAGATGAGGTAATATACTCTATATTAGGGTTCAGAGAATTGCATTTCTGAGAAAAATAAAGGAAGGTAAAAGAATTGATCTGAGAGTAGTGGTCCAAGGTTGGCATGTGGCACGGAATTTGTCATTCGAGTAGTGGCAGTGAACGAATGCGTATTTGCAAAATTTAAGAGTTACAATTTAAATTAAAGACAAATTGCAAGTGAATAAAATATTAATAAGGTGGGTGCAGTATGGGTTCAGTTTGTGTGCATGTATGAGATTTTTAAGATTGGATTTCTATAGTGAATGTTTGTTCTTTTAGTGTGTTAAATAAATAATGTTGATTAATTTATGATCGTGAGCAATATCCGTGGAACTGTTGTCGATCTTCAGCACAGGTTCGTAAGTGCACCAAAAATAGCACAGGTATGTCCTTGCCCTACATTGGTAAGGAACATGTAGGAATATGTATACTCCGGTATGTACGGGTGAATCGACAGCGGATTCGCGAAGGTATTGCATGAGTGATTCGGAGTGGCTAGATTTAAGTACTCACTGAGTGAAATGTTGATTTTACTCACACCCCAAAAACTTTTTCATTCTTTGCAGAGAAGTACTGAGTCACGCCCAAGAGGACATCCTTGAGCTTATATAGAGGACAGATTTTCACCGAAATATTTAGTGATTCATTTGAGTTTAGTTATTTCGTTCTTCTTTTGTTTGTCTTTTCCCTTTTGTTTTTTTTAAAAATAAGATAAATACAATAATCAAAAATTTAAAGAGTGTATTATTCGTGTATATAAAATATCATCAACAGAAACAAAGAATTTTAATGGTTTCTGTTTTTCATCTATCAAAATAACAACTATTGCTTGTAATGTTGTTTGACGATGTTTGTTCTCAGCTCTTAATTTATTCAATTCCTCGATTTGCTTTTCCGTTTCAACGAATAAAAACATACCATTTATAGAGTCCTGAATGGAAGGTTTCCAATACAAATTCCGCTCCTGATCCTTAAGCTTAAGTTTTCCTCCCGGTGGAAGTAAGTGGTGAATACATCGCAAAATTTTTAAGTTTTTTAAATCTGTAATAAAAGTAATATTGCAAAATTGTTTTGGGATAATTATATCTTTTATTATCCTCAAAGTCATCATCTGCGGGAAGTTCAGGAAGGCCTTTTCTCCAGCTTTGTTTTGCAATTTGAATTATTTTTAAACTCTTAGCATCCCAGTTTGACAACAAATTTAAGGATTGCTCTTCATATCTTGACTCAAAGTCTATTTTAATCTGAAATATTTTAATGATAACTGTTATCTTTTTATCACAATTTTACACAACATTTCTATCTTACCAATCTGTGACCATAAGAGTGCCTAAATAATGGCCATTATCTTATTATTGTAGAAACAGTATCATCCTTACAAGCATCTATTTCGTTTTGTCTACGAGCTGCCGTATTTTCCATTTTTCTTCCACTATTGACCATGGACTTTGAATATAAAATAGCCAAGTCTTTTCTGCAGTATCCCCTTCTATATCATCTGTCATTTAAAAAAAAATTGTTAATTTGGCAAATATATTATGTCATTACCATTTTTCTTTGATGTACAAATTTTTTCCAGCAGAGCTTTTTTATAAACTTTATTTTTTCTTTCAACTAGATCTTGGTCTCTAAGATGCCTTAAATAATTGTTATATTTATTGTACAAGGCGCCTCTAGGATGACTATTTTCGGTTCGTTCAATAAAGTATGATGTCTAAAAAATAACGTAAGATCTAGTACCAACTTAAAACAAGGGTATTTCTAATTACCGTGTCTTCATTTGGGAAATTAGCCTTAATTTGATCCGCAATGTTTCGAAAATCGTTAGACCCCAAACTAATTTTCTGTTTGACACAATAGTCGACGATCGCTGATATCACATTCTTCCTATGATACTCATTAAGATGTTTATGTGATGAATAATACGTAATTGCATGCTGTGCTCTGTAATCAATTTCTATAATATTATGAATATTCTAAAAGTTAACTGTAATAAGTAAGAAATTTAAAATATAATTTCGGATAAAATTACTAAGCTTTGTAGTGCCAGTGCCGCGGAGTGAGTAGAAGTGTTTAGTCGAGATATTGCAGTAGAGCTGTGAGAAAATCCTGGTGAAATTGAAGTTGGTGATGAAGTTTCACTCTCCAAGTCTTTATTAAGCCAGTTACTAACTCCAGAACTTAGGGAAAGGGTTTCCGCAATTGAGACTGGAGTATAGCCCTAAGTCAAAATTTAGTATAAAAAAAATCTTCAAATATGGTTTAATTGTACCTCCTTAATTCTCCACTCAACTAATCTTCTTTTAAATTTGGCGCAGATGCCAATTATTGGAATTAGGCTATTTATATCATTTTCTGATATATGTATTAAAGACTCTTTATCTATATGGTGCTCTGGGAGAAATAATAAATAAAAAAACATTGCTACCCTTAGCGTTTAAATTTTACCTTGGAAAATTGAGTGAAGACTGCTATACAAGTTCCACGATTTTAACAAATTTTCCAAATCGCAGTCAAAAGTAAGTAATTGCGAACTATGCCTGCAATCACTTGTTCTTGCCAATTCAACATCTTGTGTGTTTGAGTTAACTGATTTAGGACTTCCTGACTGGATTGTTTGTACATTTGTTAAATTGGTAAAGTTGTCCAACAAAGTATAAGTAAACTCTTGAATTGGTACAAACATCGCAGTTTCACGTCCATTATCTGGACTGTAATTATCGGCTGTGCTTTGTGTATCACCCATACTGTAAGGCAACGAATTACACGCTAGTTAGTAATTTCATTTATAATTGCACCGCTAGTCACATCGTGTACTGACATCACTTTATATTAACTAGTTATCAATAATTTTTTTTCTAGAATTCACCATAATTTTAATCAGAAGCAGCATTTTGAATCACATTTTGAAAGTAAATACAAAGTCAGTATCATGAAAATCACTACAAAATACAAAAAAAAAAATGGGAAAAACTGGCGATAAAGTTTTTAAAACTCAGATATATATAATCCGTGGTTTTTTCAAATAACTCGTTATCTGCAAAAAGCTAGTTTTGAGAAAGCGAGGGAAAAGTCGAAAAAAGTGAGAAAAAGTTTTGGGAAATCACCAGTTTGTGGAATTTTTTTTCTTTTTCTCACAGGACGTTTTGAAATAAATTGTATTAACAGTACTGATACTATTTTTCAAAAAATGTTAAATATAGCGAAAAAGTTGCACATACAGTGTTCTTCGCTCTCAATTATAACACTTTTTTCAATATACTGTGTGCGAATTAACGACTCAATTGAAGATGAATATTTATTTGAAATCAGTAATCGCTACAGGAGTTCACTTATCCGGTTTATTGAAACACAAGAAAAATCGCGAAAGCCATGAAATTTTATCAGGCAAATGACTGGAAATGAAAAAGAATGTTGTTAATACTGGTATTGTTAAACGCCATCTTTTAGTATTGTTGTTAATACATACACAAACAAATATTGAAGAAAAATCAAACAAAACAATGAAATTTAAAAAAGTCGGAATTTCATTTTAAAATAACAACTTATCTGCATTTGCGTTGCTATTTGATCAATTTTTTTAACTTCTGTGCTGTTTCTTGAAAAAATAATTTAAGATTTTTGGGTACTTAGGTGGTTATTCTTTTGTTAATAATAGTGTAATTGCTATATCAGAGTACGCAGGATTATAAAATATAAAATTTTATGCCGAATGGTATTGATAGATCGCTAGCGAGCTCAAGATGAACTGCCTTCGTTGCAAAGCATACAAAAATAGCTATGTATGTTTTTGTTGGTTGCCTTCCTCTTGATTTATAGTGAATAAAAAATGGGCTGCAAAAATCCACACCAGAATTGTCAAATGGCCGAGCCGGTTGAACTCTTCTGGGAGGCAAATCGCCAATCATTTGATGAATGTTAGTAGGCCTTGTCCGGAAGCATCGTATGCAAGCATGGACTATTTGCCTTGCAACGCTAGCACCCCTTTGAGGAAAAAATCTTTGTCGAGCTGTAGCCAGTAGTCCTTGTGGACCAATGTGCATATTTTCTCGTGTAGATATGTCATTAAGGATTTCGTAAATGGGTGAGACGACGGTAGAAGCATTGGATGCCTTGCATCATACGTTATTATAGCATGTTTAAGCCTGCCTCCAACTCTTATGATATAGTCCGAATCAAGGAAAGGGGATAGGTTTCTTAATCGGCTGCACTTGCTTACATGTCCGTGCTTAATTAATGATTGGTAGTCATCTACGAACTCCTTTCTTTGAACAACCTTAATAATGGCCTTTAAGGCGGCATCCCGTTCGTGGGGGGAAATTGTATTTAACTGGCGCGATGATAATGTTAGTCTTGAATTGTTAATGAATCGAAGTATGTACACAAATGAATTTTGGAGTTTTATGAATGAGTTGATAAATTTGGACGTTTTCACCATATCATATTCATTAGATGTTGCTACAAATATTGACCTTTGTTTCCGTCTTTCATTACCTCCTAGCGTTTTGAAGCTTGGTTGCTTGTAGTCCTTTTTCCAACGTCGGTCATCCTCATGAAGGAAACTTGGGCCATTTAACCATAAATTTGAATTAAGAAAATCCTCTGGTAATGCACCGCGAGATACCAAATCCGCTGGGATATTCGGACTTTCAACATAACGCCAACATTCAATCTCTGAAGCTTCTTGTATTTTGGCCACACGATTGGCTACAAATCTGCACCAAACATTGGATGGTTCTGCCAGCCAGGCAATCTGTGAATCTGTCCAGTAGAATAGCGCATCAACACAGATGTTTATTATAGATTTAATTCGGGATACCAAGTCAGCCATTAATTCTGCAGCGCATAGTTCCAAGCGCGGAATTGTTGTGTGCTTGATTGGGGCAACGCGAGATTTGGCACACAATTAAATTAACACTAGTATTTCCGGAGCTGTCGACGCATCTAAGATATACGCATGACCCGTAAGCCTTCTCGCTTGCATCCGAAAAAGCATGAATTTGAGCCTCCCGTACATCATTGAAAGGATATATCCTCCTTGGGATTTGAAATGTTTCAATAAGACTTAGTTGATCTCTGTACTTTAACCAGGCCGTGTGTAACTCTACAGGAAGGGATTCATCCCAGTTCAGTGATAGTTTCCATAATTGTTGTAAAAAAATCTTCCCTAAGACAATGACAGGATTTATGAAGCCCATAGGATCGGATATTCTTGCTATGTCAGATAAAACAAGTCTTTTTGTGGTTTTATTTTTATTGCAGAGACTAACCTTGAAGTTGAATTTGTCTTGTTCTGGGTTCCAAATGAGTCCGAGGGTTTTTACAACATCCTTCTCATGAAATTGTATAGCATGCTCCCTTTTATCAGCTGGTATTTCATTTAGCAGTGTCTTACTATTAGAGCACCATTTTTTTTAATTCGAAGCCTCCAGTTTGTAATACTGCTTCCACTCGACGCTTTATCTCTTTAGCTTTGTCCAATGTGTCTGCTCCCGTGAAAAAGGTCATCCACGTAAAAATCCGACTTTATTATAGTAGCACCTAAAGGGTAATTGCCTTCTTCATCAACCGCTAACTAGAGGAGAGATTTTGTAGCCAAATATGGTGCCGCTGCTGTCCCATATGTAACTGTTTGAAACTGGTAAGACCTTAGTTTATCGCTTGGATGGTCTCGCCAAACTATATTTTGGTATGCGCAATCCCTAGGATCGATTAAGATCTGCCGATATATTTTACAAATGTCAGCAGTTATTGCAATGGGATGTTTCCTAAAATTTAGGATTATTGTGAATAGATCACTTTGAATTACTGGCCCTGTCATCATAATATTATTTAAAGAATAGTTTGTTGTTGCCTTAGCTGAAGCATCAAATACTACCATTAGTTTGGTACTTGAGCTATCTGGTTTCTTCACATAGTGATGTGGCATGACATATTTAATTGAAGAGATTTCTGTATCCATGAGAGGACGCATGTGCATCAGCTCGAGATATTCATCGATAAAGTCTTTATATTCTTTGTAAAGTTTTTGGCTTCTGTGAAGGCGACGCTCTAAATTAATGAACCTTCTTACCGCCATTTGAGTCGAGTCACCTAGGCAATTGGTTGCGTCACGAAATGGGAATTTTACGATAAAACGACCATCAGCGTTCCTTGTGTGATGTCTTCTATAGTGTTCTTCACACAGTTGCTCTTCAGTTGACTTACTAGGACCTGTAGGCTTGTGATCTTCGAGCTCCCAAATTTTTTTAATTATTTTGTTTAAGGATTCATCATCTTGTGAGGTGATAGATGCAACATTGCAGCTATATTGAGGTGCAGAAGTCACCTTTGTCTTGCCCGCGATTACCCAACCTAGCACTGTTTTCTGTAGAATTGGCAGGTTTTCTCCCAACCCTATTTGACCAACTTGTAATAGATGAAAGTGGAGCTCAGCACCAATTAAAAGGTCTATGCCGCCTGGCTTATTGAAATCAGGATCTGCAAGTTGGATATTGGCAGGAATGCTCCACGAAGAAACATTAACATAGATTGACGGTTGATATGCTGTAATGTTCGCTAAGATAACTGCATCTAAGCCTATGGAAAAGTTATTAAATCTTGAGGAGACGTTTACGTGTGTCTGACGGTTAGATATTACAGACAATTCATCGCCAATACTGTTGACAACAGTAGATCGTTTTGTTTTACTGAGCCGGAGCCGTTGTACTGGCCTTTCAGAGAAAAAGTTCAATTGCGAAGCGGAGTCTAGAATTGCTCGGCATGGAACAAGATTTCCGTAAGCATCTTGAATATTGACAACAGCTGTTGGCATAAAAATGTATGACGAATTATTATCTGCCCTAGATTGCATTGAATGTAATGCGGTGTGATTACTTGTACTGGAAGTAGACGGTTGTAATGAATTTAGCTGTAATTAATTATTGTGCGCGTGGATAATAGACTGATTATCGCAATTATGCAGTAATATATGATGGGTTGCATTGCAAACCTGACAAGTGTAGGACGAATTACAATTAGCCCTATTATGTCCCCGTAAGCAATTTGTACACAATTTCAGTTCTCGGATTTTATTTTGTCTATCAACCACAGATAAGTTAAGGAAAGTACGACATTTATAAATAGTGTGTCCATTTTTCTTGCATAAAGTGCAATAATTTTTTAATGAAAGTAACGACGTGTGAACCACTTCATTTGATTTAGTACTAGCAGGCGTGATTACTTCACTTTGGGCCCGTTTGGATGCTTCAATTTTATCAGAACTCTTGCTAAGAAATGATAAAAGTTCTTTAAGAGTTGGAAGTCTACCTTTCGGAGCCTTATCTTCCCAAGCTGACCGTAGGTGTGCATCAAGTTTTTGTAGTATGAGATGAATAATTACATCATCCCATTGATTAACTGGGCGACCCAATGACTCTAGTGCACGAAGATGCACATTAGTTCTATCGACCAACGTTCGTATAAGTTCAGGTTTATTGCTGCAAATTGGTTTAATATTTAGGAGGTCCCGCAAGTGAGCTTGGCAGATTATCCTTTTGTCTCCATATTTAGCCTTAAGAATATTTAGCGCTACATCGTAATTCGTTGCATTGAGTTCAAGAGAAGCTATTTGTGCCGCTGCTGCACCTGACAATGTGGATTTTAAATATTGATATTTTTGAAGATTACTTAATGACTGTTCATCATGAATCAGCACCTTGTAAGATTCATAAAAATCACTCCATTCAGTGTCATCTCCGCTAAAGGAGGGCAATGTTATCTTAGGTAAACGCACATTTGATTGAGTACCAAGTGAGCTATTATGAGCTTGAGGAGCTTCTTGATTCCCTCTTACCGATTGTAGTAAAGTAACTAATTGAGGCTGCTGCGTAAAGTAGGTTTCTTCATAGGTTGCGCGATGAGTTGTAGTAAGCTCAGTCTCATCAAGTTTTTCTATTTCGGCCTGAATGTCGAGAAACTTGGTCATTTGATTCTCCACATTAAGCAACCGCAGTTCTAATGCAGCTAAGGTGGCATCTCCGCTATCCTTTTCAATGAACTCCTTGGTACGCTCTTGTTGATCAACTAACACAGCGCGTTGTATCCTAAGATTGGTTAACTTTTTCTCTGCCATGTCGATCTGTTATATTACGCGAATGGGTTCTATGTATGTACGTAACAATGAATTCGACTGCGACACAGCACAAGTGTTACACTTAACCGAAATGTTTTATGTGTGCAAATTTCTAGAGTGTTAGTTATTTGTATGCACTATTATTTGTTTAGAAACTACTTAATTGTTAATAATTATTCATTGTTATTGCTAGGGTATGCATATAATGTGAATTTCATATAATTCTATATAAATTTGTCGGCAAATATTCAGTTTTTTTTTGCAAAGATTAGTTTATAATTATGACTGAACCAATTACTCACTCATTCACGTTTGCCACGGGCTTATCTCTAGTCGGCACAGTGGGCACAGTTAATTGTATCTGCTTACGGTGGCAAATGCACGAAATCTGGAAATTCCTGTCCTTTAAGATGTGTAATTAATTAATTTGCTGAACGATGATAGAAGAAGCAAGCTACTACGGTTGTCCAGTCATATGGTCCTTTGCTCTGTCATGTGCCACTGTGCCGACAATTCCGGTAGATGGTGTGATAAGCGAGTTAATGCAACTATTCATTTAAATATTATAAAGCCTTGCTCACATTGGTCAGAGTTCACTTTAGCTTAGATGTAAGTTCAATTCAAGCACATTTTATTATAAGTTCATTTTGATTAGGTATAAGTTAACACGATCATTAACAGGTATATTTAGTTTAAAATTGTAAATTTTGCAGATAACGAGTTATTTGAAAAAACCACAGAATATTAAGTATATATATATATTTATGCATTTACACTAACAACTTACCTGAATTAAACAGGAGAAAAAATCACTAAAATAATAATCAAACCAGTTGCAATTGAGGACACTTCCTGGACTGAAGCACACAAGGAAACGCATCAGTCTATTACGGAAAGACTGTAAAAAGTCATTAAATGTAGTCAGCACCAAATCGTGCTATTCAGAAGTCTAATGACTATAGCCCCTGCCTACTTAAGAACAAACTTAACAAAATGAGTAAAACCACAGACGATAATTACTGTTTTTGTAATGAAGAGGTCAAACTGGCAGAGCACATTATTTATGTACTCTGAACAAGAGTTGTGCACCAAATTTTCTACAATTATAAGTCGCGAAATATAAATGGAGTTGAGTGACCAGCTCGGTGTAATATTATCCTAATTGGTCAGAAACTGTAATTTCAAAAATGTTTCAACCAATCAGGGCGGATTTGATCACTTGGCCGCCCTACGCCTATGGAAGATTGCCGCCCCCCTACTCCCTGTAAAACACGAAAAATTGAATGATCTATATCCAGTGAAGGGACCCCAGGCTAGAATTAGCGGAGTAGGCTGCCTCATAAATTGGAGTAGATTTGAAAAAAATGGAGTAGAATTAAAAATAACACTTTCCAACGAATTATTTTATTAAAAAAAACGAAAAAGTATAAAAATGTAATGAAATACCCACAACTACAAGAAAAAATCAAAAATCCCACCAAGTTTTGCCGCCCCCTAAATCTGCCGCCCTAGGCCCGGGCCTACTCGGCCTATAGGGAAATCCGCCCCTGCAACCAATGACAATAGATTTAATTCAAATGGAATAAACAACTTGTGACAATCACGGCGTCAGAGTTCCTTTTAAAAACGCCATGGCTGTAGTTTAACAGAATAATTTTGAAAGAGTCTCTGTTCTGTATTCCAACAAGCGATGGACAACCTGCAATATAAAATATTTTCATTTATACATAGTGTTGAGTGGCACTCCATCCTTTATCCACTTCTTTTGAACAGCATAAAGAAATCTACCGGGAGTACCCAACTTACACACAATTTCTATTCGGAGATGACACAATCCACAACAGCCCCAACAGCAGCGAAATTAAAGAAGTTTTTTATTTAATATTTTCTTTGGTACACCTCCTTTTTTAACAAGAAGAATAACATTTTTCTTTCTACTATCTAGGAACATGTTTTCATAAGTACTCAGGGATTTATTTGGAAAAGAAAAAGTTATAAACTCACAACAGGCAATTTCACTTGAGAAGTTTTTAGAAATTTTACTTATTTCCTGCTGTGAATAGAGCTCAACTTCCGTAATAAGTCCAAATATTTATTGCAATTGAAATTGAAATTATTGAATAGACATTTTTTTCTCGAAATTGAATTATATTTCTGCAAGGAATCATAATATAAAAAATATAGGTATCGAATTGTAAGCCCATATAGAACTCAATTAATTCAATTTTCAGGCTTCTTAATTTAGGACTAATCTGAACAGCGGACTGGTCTGTTATTCAATCTGGTAAGAATTAAAGGATCAATTATCTCTACACTTTATAAACTCATGTCTTCAAATTTGCCAAGACTTTTGTATATTGAAATATACGAACTTAGGTTCCCGTATTTACCTCTGAAAATAACTGTTGTATTTTTTTTGTTACGAATTAATACAGGAATAAATAAATAAATAAATAATAACTTTATTACAAATATTTTCCATCATAATCTAAGTCTTTTACCCTCTGAATGCATTTTGTTACAGCAATCCCTTGATAGCATATTTATGTCACTCAAGAAAACAAATTTACATAATGGTGTGTCATCCATAATGTTATAAACGTATCGTGGCTCCTTAAATGACGTATAGGGAATTACTTAAATGAGTATTTGAAGGATTTGTGCAATGCTTTGTAAATTGACCACAGTTAGAAATTCGATATGGATGTGTCTATAGGAGAACATAATTAAACCTGATAACCAGAGGGAGTTAAGTAACATTTTCAGGATGCATTTGCAGATGTCAGCACGTGATGGTAGGTAGTCCATCCGTTGTCTTCGAATTCTGGGAAAATTATAGTGCAAATGGATGCTCTTTGACATTTAATCTCCGGGGAAATTCAAAAGGGAAAGCTTTCCAAATCGATAGCTTGTTCTGTAGGGAATAACATTAATCTTCTCGTACTCAACTACATACTCACATACATCCACACATTAGTTCAATCAATTTTACTCTTTTATCATTGCTTAGCAATATTGTAACTATATATGTAATAGCTTGAGTAAAATGTCTGAGTACAGGATGTTCGTTCTTATATTGATTACCTGAAACTGCAATCAGTAAAGTACACTGTTCCCACTCTACATGGGGAGACCTGCTATAGCCTTAATATAAAACATAAGTGGCGGCTAATCAAAATTAATTGAATTTCTCAGTGCTCCACTCCAAGCCAGCATCATGTCTTTCGTAACTATGTAACGTATGTACACATGTATGTAATTTTGTATTATATTGATTATTATTAATTACAGAAATTGGATATTTTACCATAAAATATGTGAAACCTAATATTACTTGGTTTGTAGCAAAGAACTTAGGTAATAGAAAGCGATTTGCTGTCTTACAATAAAACAATCAAAAATTATATTGGTATTGGTATAGTGGTGAAGAAAAGTTTTAGTTTTTTTTTATACCAAGGAATACATTTTTCTATTATTTAACATACAAAATGTCAAATATTGCATAGCTGCTTTTAATAGGGACATATATGCGCGTATCTAATTCTTATAAAATTAACAATTAAATTTCTTGACTGAGAGATGAATATTTATCACCTTCTGTCTTCTGAATTTTTATAAACTTATCTTATGTATCTAAACGCTCTCTTGTCTTTTTTATCTCTTTCATAAACTACATCCGTTTGTATAGCTTCAACTTGTTTTTCGATACATTATAAGTAAGTATTTGAAAAAGAATGTATTCAACCTAAAGGAGATGAATTTTGTCGTCCAACTGGGGTCTGGTAGAAAATCATCAAAAGAAAAATCCCGCAAGTAAAAATTTGAACGCCTAAATCCCAAACGCCTTGATAGTGAATGTCAAATCCCCAAAATATTAGAATACTGAGAAAATAAGTCACAAAGGGATAAAATACCGAAAAAAATCCCGAGCAAATGGCCTTCTGTAGCAATTTTCTTTTCTAAAAATTCGAACGCACTCCAAAAAGAAAGTTAACTGAATCGGTTTGGTTTTGATGTGGATATCACAGATTGGAACAAAACTGTTAAACGCGAAACAAAATTATCATTAATCAGCAATACAATATCAACAAAGCTTTGACGAACACTGCTTATAAAACTCTTCAATAGTACCATAAGATCGTATAAGTGAATATCTCCAAAGAAAAACTTCAACAATCCATGTTTAGTAGGCTCAGTATTGTAAAGGAAGAGCTAAACAATTCGTAGGATCTTCCTAACTAGCTCAAGTATGAGTCATCAACACCAACCAATTAGACAAAGAGGAGAGTGGCCATATTTTAGCAGAAGTGTTAATGACATGAAATGAAAGCTATCGACCCTGGGGAAGTAAAACTGATAGTAAAAGGATCAACTGTACGTTAATATGATTATCAAAAAAACACAGGGAAGAGATTGTCGCATCACTCAAAAGTATAACATTTTCAAAAATTCAACCAACAATTGAAGCTACAATCAACTTCTGAAAGGACAGCACACTGTACGTGCTTATACTAGCTCAGCTCAGTCAGAATGAGGAAATTGATACGATTAATGACATAACACGATCGTTTTTAACAATTTCAATCGAGAGATCATTTAAAACAACACTAGCAGTTTCTTGATCCACATTTAGAATGGGATAATTAAGATCAAGATCAACAACGCAACACATTCATCAAATATGTTAGCAGCGTTCTTTCATTCCTGATTTAGTCCAAAGGAGATTATCGATTGATGAAGGTATCGAAAACTGTTATTGATAAAAAATTATCACATTTCTATGCTCCTGTAGTTGGAAAACATCACCTTAAGTAAAATTTTGTCCATGTTAAATTTTGATGTTTTGTGAAAGTTAAATTTATGGCAATTTGATAATTCTCCTCATTAGCAAAATCATGGTTACATATAGACGTTCATCTAGAACCAAATCAAGAAATTTGCAATGAACCAGAGCAATATAAAAGGACACAATTTATATAACCGAAGAAAGAAGGAAGCTTAATTTAAACAATAAGGAAGACTATACCAAAGTCGTTTAGTAATGACCAGCAAATCTTCTGTCAAAAAGCATAACCCGCAAGAGAAAACAATTAAGAATTGTTCTATGTTAGACCAATACTTACCATACCCTGCCTAGATAAATTTCGTGTGGTCACCCATCTGTGAAATTTTGATTGTTGAAATGGCTTTTCGCATATAATTCTGGAATGGTTCGTCCGACAGTAAAAATTATCAAACCAATTTTATAGGATTTTATATTCTGAAGAACTTTTTAATACAATAAAAATGTCTAGTACTGATCATTTTCCCAATATACATATGGCAATCCTACCGAGGAGTAATCCGATTTGTCTCATTTTCGACAGCCTGACGAATAGACTAACAGATGGATATGAAAAAATCAAAATCACTTTTCATGTTTTCCATTTTTTTCTACCATCATTATTTCTATGCGTAGTATGCCATATGATTTCATCATCTAGGATATAAAAATTCAGGAATTTCCTTATAAGGAAAACTCAAGGAGTCCGCCATATGCCTAAATAAACCGGAAATTTTATTGCCATTTGCTCCTCGACTTCTACACTAGTCGATGGAAAGCAACAAACTTAGAGCTTATTGACTGAGAGCCAAATGAAGTAAGTAGTACCTTTGAGGGGAGTAAAGCAATTAACTTATTTTTTGCTGTAGATATCATTATATGGTTTGTGCATTCAATTCCAGATCTCACCGCATCGTCGGAAATTTTACTTACGTAGGGACTCCTCGTAAGGAAAACTTTCTCTCTTTTCATTTGTTCACTCAATGCCCTGTTTAGATGGGGCAGTACGCTGACTCTACCTCACGAAATCTTGTGGGTAAGATAATGGTTGGGGGAAGGAATGAAGGATCACCCTACAAATAGATTTTGTGCGGCAGGGGTGCCATACTTACATGTCTAAACTTGATTAATCGAGTTCTATCACGGAAAGAACTGCGAAAAATTAGGTTTATAGCTATGTTACCCGGGGGTTACATGAGATAATACAGCTTGCATGCAACTTGCACTGCCATAATTCTTCCACGAGTAATTCCTACTGTCATGCACGCAACTCAGCTTTCAGAAAACTTTCATGATGAAAAATCATGGCAGCTGAGGTGATAGTAATTTGACATTTTATAGTTTTCAACATGGCGGAAAAGAGATGCTTGAGCGAAATTGATTAATCTATACTGGAAAAATGAGATTTTCTGGGATCGTTTGCATTACATCATTTACCAAGTCCTTCCTCTTCATTTTTTCTTGGGTTTTTATCATTCAGCTAATTCCTTTATTGCTATAATTTTCCAACGTACGCAAGACTTTACGTCTCAATGCCATTTTTTAAATGAACTTGCATGCAAGATGATAAGACTTCAGTCGGATTTCCTTCTTCTGTCAAGTTTAAAATCGCGTTGGAAGGGAGTCTTGCATACAAGCTGTACTATCTCATCTAACCCCCAGATTAACAATCTATCCACTGTATTTGATGGAAGTGTCGGCCCGCTTATACGCAGCTTTTTGGTGCTCATTTTGCAAGGAGAAATCCAAAGCTTTCATATCAGGGCCTTGTATTTATTTGGAATAAATAGAATTACCTGACCTATTTGTTTCTATGGAATTATTTGATTTCTTGCGTTGTGTTTGTTTTTTATTTAATAAAAACAAAATTTAACCTGATCGCATTTTAAAATGTCATCGCTCCATCTAAAAGACCACTGAGATCTGAGAAACTTAATACAAAACAAAATTCTTCCTAAATAATATTATTTTAAATATGTGAAACACAAATAAAAAATAAAATTTGATTTTAAAAAAATCAGGACTATCTGAGGTAAATTCCTTTTGTCTTTCTGAATTTGAATCAATAATTTGCAGAACGTTTTCCTGAACAGGAAATATATCCACAGAGTTATGCCTTCAAATTGCATTCGTTAAGCAACTTTATAGGCAAGTTTTAATCGTCTGTTAATGAACATTAGTTACATATAGTAGTTAGTAGGTATGTAAACTACCTCCCGAACAGATACAGGGCTAATAAAATGTAAATGTTGCAATTTTACGTGATAGGCGACCTTTTCGCTAGCACAACCTTTTCGCTTTACCCGAAAAGTATCATTTATCCTCAAAAGAGTAATAAAATTCACTTGTCGTAAAATAAGCTTAGAAACTTTCATGTAGGAGCATATGTAGATATCCATGTTTGCATATATTATTAATCTTGTTTTTGGGTTTCCGTTGGGAAAACATAAACGCCAATATGGTCATGGCTTGAAGCGCTTTTCTACTATCTTCTGAAAACTTTGTGGTTGTTAAGCAGCATCCGAACTTCTTTGGCGTAGAAACTTTTAGAATTCAGATAGTCATAAATATTTTAGAAACCTCTGCATGGAGTTATAATTTTCCTTATTTTTTGGCTACAAGGAATCTTTAGTCGGCCTTGCGTAAAACTCCCGGAATATTTATAAATACGTTTATGCTCGTAAAGCTGTAAAACCTGTTTGAGAGCTTTGTATTATGAATGAAGAACAAAATTTCTTTTGTGGTAGTGACAACAAACAGTGACACCAAAGAATTTTTGAGTAAGACAAATATTATAAGTGTTTTTAATTAATTATTTATTTTTTATTTATTCCTTTTTTTTAGTAAATTGAGTCTTATATCCTTCTTAGACATATTCATCTTTTGAATTGGTTGGGACTATATATATATGTATATATATATGAATAATATTGTTCTATACTTTTTTGTTACGATCCATTTATGTCGGAGATACATTATTTTGAAATTTGAAAAAAGGGTTGGAAATGTTACTTAGTATCTGCAACTTTAAAAGTTTATATCTCTGAATCTGTACATCGGTTGCCCATGAAATAAACGGTATTTATTTAAAGAAGCTTTGAAGTTGTCAAGAAAAAGGATACTTTTTGTGTTTCTATGATTATATCAGTTTTGTTTAACAGCACATTTCTTTTTCTAAAGTCTTTTTAACCTTGAGTCTAGTTTGGTCTATTACGTAGCAGTCCTAAATATTCAATGGATAATTTTGTCAGACCTTTTCATTCACTCTTTCTATATGCTGTATCACCTATTAAGTGGGCTTGAATTTAAATGTAGGATATTCCTGTTAGGACCTCAGCATGGAAAAAATTGTTGTAAATTACTCAGGTGTAAGTACTTGAAGAGTTCGTTGAATTTTTGAGAGCAAAGTAGTTAAGGTATGAATCCATTTTTATCAGTAGCGTGCAATTTGCTTCATGTGTAAGTCTCGTAAGTTTATATGGCGAATAATAAGAAATGGTTAACAGCAGGTAAAAAGAATATAAGAAAACAATCGGCGCACAGTAAATCCTGTGGTCATTTTTCTCGATAAAACAAAATGCAACTGCACGTAAATAAGTAAAAATTGTGGGGAGTATAAAACCAGAACTATCAACTCTAATTTATATTTCTGAATTTTTGTTCAATTGTAGATATTGATTGCAACGAAAATTTTTTTTGTTTATGCACCTCTAGCTACCTACACACACACAGATAGATTTTCATATTAATTTAATTCTCTATATAAACGAATAATGAGGGTAATAAATCAGGAATTATTTTACAAATTCACAAAATCGATTTTCCTTCTTTTCGTATTGAATGCCGAAAAATGTCGCATTCCGTTCGAGCCACTACGTGGTGCCTTTCGTTTTATCCATACGAAAATACATTAAGGATGTCCCAGTTTTCAGCTAATGCTTTCGCTTTAAGAGTCTTTTCTATAAGTGGGACGTGAATTTCATTTAGAACAATTTTCTTGGCTAATACCAGTTACACAAAAATTTTATTGCTGAAAAGTACTCCAACGATATACTTCTGGTACGGTAAAATGGTTTCTTATTCTTAAAATAGCTCTATGAGAAAATGTTGTAAATCATTTCAAAACTGGATTACTTCCCTATACCTTCATAAAAATAAAAAGAAACAAATTGGAGGATTTTTCTGGGTCATTTCGATTGCAGGCTTTAGGAACTATTCAAAGTAAAAGAATATAAGTATTAAATAACCACCCTAGAGGCAGTAAGTAAAAAATGCAGAGATAATTTTTTATTCGGAATGACCTGAAACAGGAGGTATAGTTTTTTGCAAGAGAGTAGAGCTCTAGATAATCTACTTACTAAGCTGCGAATGTCTGGAAAACACTGTCTTTCAAATAAGTTCTTATAGAGAGAATTTCTTATGGAGGTCGACAGGGAACTTTGAGTATCCACCTACACAAGGGACTATAAATTATCACCTGGAAATTACCCCATACTAAAACAGATCTATGCCACCTCTTTTAACGTGGAAAATTTGTGAATAGTCGGGGAGCTCCTGCAAAGTCTGTAAAACTTCATTTAAGGAAAATGGTTTGAAGCGCAGTGTACTTACTCTTTCTTTCTAGGAAACGGTAAGGATCCTTTAAAAACTAGAGTTCTATCGGAAAACAATCATCATGTCACTAAGTGATAAAATTTCTCCCAATATCAGTCAGGGTAGTGATTCAGGATTGGTGTAGGTGGGCAAGCACTGACCGCATCCAATTTCCCACCACCGCTGCGCGCTATATTCATATTTTTATCAATCTCACCAAAGTGCTTTATATACCTAGTCGTACTGCTGATATCCAATTATAAAGGTTTGTCTATGATAAGAGTATTGACTACTCATGCTCCTCCTAGATGAGGGTGGCTACAAACCTATTCCCGGAAAAAATTTAACTGCTACGAACCGGTAAACGGGTTTTGGAATAACCCAGATAACAAGATGGAACATGTTTTAAAAAAGTACTTTTTGGACACAGACGTGGAACCGATCGTCGGGAAACTTCATTCAATTTCGGTGGAAGTATTCCACTTGATATGAATGGAATATATTTTTAACATGCATTTTGGAAATCGAATTCTCTTTATATCGAGTTTTCGTTTCGAAACGGAATCTCGGTTAATGTTCTCAGTCAGTTTTGTAGTTTTAGTTTCGTGTTGGTTTCTAGTGAATAATTTTTGAAGTTAGTTTATGCTTTTTTCAACATTATATTCATTTGAAAACGTACCGAATATGGGTTTCGTCCATATATATTTAATACCATTTGAAATACGTTCTTTCAGATACGCACTATTACCACCAATTATAACACAATCATTTTTGACCGAGGCCCGAAAATTTCTCTCGGCAGGGCGGACATGAAGAAGAGTATGTATTTTCATATCAATTCGTGTAGTCAGAGGACATGTTCTCATATCCTGTAGAGCATATCTAGAAGATGGTCAGAATGTGTTCTGTGTTATCTGGGATATATAGCTCTCCGGATGAGCAATAAAAAGAATGTAGATTTTCCTAAAGGAACTGAACCGGTATAACTTTTCGGTTATGAGACTCACGGCAATTAAGTTGTAGTATTCAAGAGAACACAATTTTCCAGGTGGAGAATACAAAACAATATCTATTCAATGGATAAAGAAAAAGCTAAAATTTGCTAAGACCAAGATGGTCTAGATGAATGCCCGAATGTTATTTCGCGAATATAATTATAATCAATTTTATTGGATTGTATACTCTGAAGAAATTCTCAGTACAATAAGAACGGCTAGGATTGATCCCTTTTACGCAACACCAAGAAGAGTTTGCCCGATTTAGTTCATGTCTGAAATTCTATATATAGTGAAAAAAAACAAAATTTCTATATGGAAACTCTACTAATGAATTATGCGATTTGTCACATTTTCTGTAGTGAATAAAAAGATGGGTTTAACGACCTTGTGAACGTTTATTTATTTTCGTTTTTTGCCTATATTTCGGTCCTTTGTTTGGGCCATCTTCAAGGGAATACAATACTGCAATAAAGTATTTCGTCATCATGGGCGATTTTGGCTATTATTATATGGATATTGTGTACTTACATACAATTAATTCTTCTTTACATATTTAAATCAATGTTCTTATTAAATATTGCACACAAAAACTAAGTAAAAAGCTAAAAAGCTATCACAGTCAATAAAAATAAAAATAAAAATAATAATTGGTACATATATGAAAATAAATTAAATAAATAAATAACTAAATAAATTAACATTGAACAGATCGGTGTGTACGTCCTCAGTATACTAAATACCTATGATATATTGTAGAATGTGTTGTCAGTTAATGCCGTGCCTTTTCTTTGTTTGTATTAATGAGGTGCTTATACTGGTGGTTTATATATGATATGTCGACTTTAAAATTAACTGCCTCCGGTTTGTGGTATTGTATTGTATTTTCTTTTCTTTTAAATGTGTGAACGAAATTGCAGCTCTCTAAGCAAACACGTTCTCGAGTTATTGTGAGGACAGACAGATATGCAAATATCAAAATAGCTTTTAATATTATGTGTGGGTGTCCAAGAAGGTGGAAGACGTAAGGACCGACGTAGAAAGTGATTTCAATCTCGTCAAGGCCCACAAGATTGCCACAGTTAGAAAAACGTAGTTAGAGGTGACTAATTTGGGGAAGTTTAATTTGGAAGATTTACAGGATAATACCTATAATAAAAAATTGTATTTATAGAAAATCGCCGCCAATGACCACAGATGGGTGCTCCAGACGATGTCAATATTAATGTGGGATAAATCTCAGAAAAAGGTTCCCTCATGGTAGCAGTAGTAGAAAAGTTATGTTCGATGAACGGGACAACAGGAACGGTTGACGGATACAACCTCGTAACAAAGTACTCAAGCTAAATAATAGAATCAGCGGCACCAGTGAAACATGTCATCGGCGAGTGCTAAAAGACAATTAACCTCAGCTACACAGGAAGGTTAAATGCATCGTCTGCGATAAAAAAAAAACTGAATAGGCCGACCTAGTATCAGAACCAGAAAGAGTGTTACTAAGCGAACAGCATGGTTTAGAAGCGGCAGCAATGAAGAGAAGGTCCAAAACTTGCAAAAATACGTCTTCAGTTCTTAACAAAACTATTTAAGAATATCTAGAAATAAATAATAAGGAAAAATGCTTTCGTGGAAACATATGTGCTACATTCATTGGCCAACGGTGAACTAGCTTGAGTAGGCGACGTTCTACCGAAGTTATAAGTGTGGCTCGCACTTAACACCAGATATACCCCAAATAACCCTGAGGCGACAATGAACTCCAGTACATTTACGGCGCAAAAAAGAGAAAAGTATCAACGTCAAGTTCCGAAACGGAAGTGACCTGATTAACTATCATAACGGTAGGAAATGCTCGATAAGAAGGCAAAAATTAGTAATATTAACAGCTTAATGATCATAGTCGAAAATGTGTAGAGAACCAGGTCCCCAGACTCGTGGATTACAAAAAGATATCTACTCAATTGACAGAAGGTATATTTGGAAAGCTCTGTGAGGCGAGATATTCCTCAGGAAGTAAACAGATTAAAAATCTTTCAGGACAAAGTAGACGAAGTTTCAAAAAGCTAAGGAAATCCGAACCATCATGAGCAACATTTCTCAGAGTGTGATCGAGGACAACAACATGAGGTTTTTACAAATTTCTGTTATCCGCTGTAGCGTACAGTAGCGTAGTTACCGTAAGGTATATATAACCCGCCGTTTGCAGATTTTTGAAAATAGCCGTATGTGTCTAGTTTTAAAAATTCTCTGGATAGATCTAGTTTCGAATCAGAACAAAGTCGATAAAGAATTTGGAAGAATACTGGAATAAAGGCAAACAACATTGTGAAGCAATGCTTCAATTGGAAGATCCAAAGAAGACGCGTCGAGGAGTCATGCACTGAATGAAGAAGAACCGTATAACCGCAAAGGCTGCAAAATCCAGGATCGCACTGAAAGCTGTGGGTCAGATCGGCTTACAAAAATGTGGTGCTTTATTCTTTGTTAGTGTCAAAGGACGAGAAAAAGATAAATTTCCATATACTTTTAAGGCGTATATTTGAGAGTATGCACAGGCGAGAATGAACTCATAAGTGGTAAGTTTCTCGTGTAAGAGACTGAAATTCATTGAAAATGATTACAATAAATTTACAAATTGCATTATAGTGCAGAAATTTTGAACTTTTGGACCTAGCGATCAGAGAGGTATCATCAGTATGGTTATCTCTGATCGTCTATCATAGAATGAACTCGTATCACAAAAGGAGCTAAGGACTCAAAAAAGAGTAAGGCTTAAAACAAAATGCTCGAAGTAGCCTAAGGCTCCAAAGGAGTGCTTTAACTGCTGTCATTACTAATCCTAAAGAGCTTCACTTTCGCCATTTTAATATGGTTGATAGTGATATTATAAAGAGCACACAAAGAAGTTAGTTATTCGTGGAATTGCCAAAAAGTCCCCAATTTTAAGTGCAACTCCAAATCTAAAAGAATTCAACCTGAACTTATTAAATATAAAAAAATAAATTTTATGTGTTACAAAATTTGGGGGAGTTTGGCTGATATTCTTACGATTCGAAATGGTAGAATTTGCTAATGCCCTATCAATTAACAATATATTATTTTCCAATAACATCTGAAAACCAGGTTTTAGCACAATACCCTATTTTACCTTAGAATACGACTTCTACACATTTATGGGATCTGCATTTTCCACCTGAAACAAAAAAACGAAGAACTTTTATTAGCGAGCGAAAATAAATTACACCGTCTGCATTTACCTACAGAACAGACCCTGCTTAAACAGAAAGTTCATTAAAATTAATTAATGTCTTAAGCTGTGTAAATGAATAAGGATCAGCTACCTCCAAATTGCGGGTAATATATGTACGGTTCTTTCACTTGTCTCTTCGACGTCTCAGCAGAGTTTCCTTTTCTTGAAGAATTATCTGAGCATCTGCATAACAAACAACATGATGAAGTCTGTTTTGATTTTTGTTGCTTAAACTTTGTGGTTTTAATCTGCTTGTGCGGTGATACCACATGTACTTTAGTTTTAGATTTAAGATTCAACCAAAATTATGTTAGTCTTGTTGGGGGATGAATAAATAAATAAATATTCTGCGCTACCCTTTTCATTTATTCCTCAAAATAAAAATTCAGTATTTCTATGGAGAGGGACCAATCAGTTGCAACACTCCTTGGCCGACTTGTTAGTTTCGGTGTGACAGAACCCCTTTTACGGCTATTAAAAATCGATTTTTGTCATATCTCATACTAAAAAATTGTTGATACAGTAAGTGGTCGAGCATGGCGACTGGCTGTTCATCTAGAGCAAATCAGTCACTGACAGCAAGAACAAGATGGAAAGGAAGGCTACCAGCTTCGTATACAGATTGAAAAAGGAGGACTTGGCTGAATAACTAAACTGACTAGAGCTAGATACAATAGATGCAGTCGAAAAATTATGGAAAAGGTTGAGTAATACCTCAACTTAGCACAAGCAATGTGAAACCAAGCTAAATAATGAGGCCGACTATGACCATCATCTATTAAAATAAGAACCAATAACCAGCAGCAGTTCACTTATATGTCATTATCATCTACTGGTAAAATCCAAACCCTATGTATAATCGAACTTCTATGGTATGTGTTCAGAGATAACCATACTGATGAGACGTCTCTGATCGCTGCTTCGAAAGTATTTCAAGTATACCCTGAGTTATAACATAAAACACGCTCTTCTAATGTAGAAACGATCGGCATTACTGATTCAATTGGAGCGAATTCGGAGAAGACGTAAAAGTATTGCTCCTTCCTATCAGGTTTAAAATCAACTCAGCTGACGAGGTCAGAACTAGAGTACAAAAGTCCGGAAAAGAAGCCAAAACGTACATAACGAAGATTTAATCGCTCATGAATTCGCAGCATGGATGTAAGTCAGAGGAAAAATTACACCGAGGTAGCCGAAATTCTAGGGTTAGTTCTTTAGCCAAGGCATCCTTGTATACCAAACTGGAGGTCCTGTATGGAAGCCTTTTCAGCACCCATCTCGTTCTATATCTAATTGATTGTTATGATGTTATGAATTTTGATACAATGCGTTGTGTGAATTCCTGGTTTGCGAAATCTATTTACATCAAATGTATTGGTCAGGTCAAAGACCACTTTTCTGACGTTTCGAAAATCAGAACATTAATTTAATTCTGTCTATCACTGATGTGATTGTTTACTGCCCGTATCCACAGCTGTGATTTCTACTCTACAGTTAACCTGTTCTTCCTTAAATGTACCTACTCATTTTATATATCTACCAGGCTAACATGACTAGATGAAACGGAAAGGTTGCGGTTAGGCTATCTCTCAAGCTACTGGGAGGCAACTGATCAAACTATCAATGGCTTAGTTGTTCTTTTTATCAAACTTAGTAAAATAAAAAACTTTTGTCTGTTCTATACATTCCTCTTTAATATGAGAAGTTATATATTTTTTTTAATTTCAATGGAAAACTCTTCTACAAATCAAGACGAAATCATCAGTATGAGAAACCAACATTATAGACGAACTAGTAACATACAAACACTGGCCAAGTAGAACAGAAACCAGGAACGCCTCGCTCGAATACAAAATGGACGAATAAGATATTTGATACTACCAATATACTGTATATCGATTTGTCAACGCAAGGAGCTTTCAAACAGAACTTTGCTGCCTTGCCATCCCAATGAACAATTTATACTTTATTATGGTCACGGGAATGTTCTTTTAACTCTTCATAAAACACACTGTTTTATAAGATTGTTGTTAAAAATATTGTACGAGCTTTAAAAAAAACCCCTTATAGAGCTAATTGGGCACACTGTATACGGGTTGTGGAATCTAATTTATAAAGCAATAATAAAACGTTTTAGCAGTCTGCGAGAAAATGTTTGAAACCCTTATAAAACCACTTATATCTACAACTTGGTTGCGGAGATATTTTATAGTAGTTGTGAAAACTTTCTTTCTGCAGTTATTTGTTAAAACTTATATGTTTTTATGTAATATGGCTCACTGCTGTCTTATTCTTTCTTTATGAAAAATATATTACAAATTTCCTTCAGATATGTGTGAGCAAGAAAAATAATTTATGAATTCAGGCTTTGTCATCCAACATAATTTTGTTTGGAATACATATATGCGTAATACTTAAACATTAATTTTCGATTAATATTGGAATAAAATGTCATGGAACTTTAATTTTATTGTAAAAGTTATATTTCCAGCTCGAAAAAATACAACGCTCCTACTAAATTCTAAAAATAAATGAACATTAATAAATATTTATTATAAAATACATTTTTAATGTTAAGTTCCAAATGGTTTAAAAAAATTAATAAGGAAATCATCAATTTTCGTTTTGTTTTTGCGTGTCATTAAACGAAAAACTTAAATGCTAAAATGTTGTTCGCTGCACTTTATTCACTTTTGTTTTTATAAAATGGCCGAATGTCTTCACCGCACTTTACAGCTCTTATAAAACATTTTAGATGCGTGTAAAATATTCAGGTTCTGAAATGTCAAAGTGCATATTCAAATACTTAGTTTTACACAGGTTAATTGGTATTTGTGACGAATGTTTTTTATTAAAGTATTTACTACTAATGCAAATAGCTTCCATTTTTTATAAAGTTGTCATAAAAGCTAAAATACAGCTTTCCAGTTTTATAAAAAGGAGATCTCATGCTCAATTCAAGTCGCAACCCAATGGTTCTATAAGTGTTCTAAATTAATTTTGTAATATCTTTACAAAACTCATAGATAACTAAATTGTTCTGGAAAGCTAAAAGTTTTGTTTCGAACTATTATAAAATACTTATAGAATAAATAAGTTTCCGGAGTAAAACTGTTTTATAAAAGGTTCGGAAAGGGTTCTCAGTACATTATAAAACAATTTAGCACCGGAACTCAATAGGAAAAAGCGGTATCTCTATAAAACATTTTAGTTTTCGTATAGCTGTTATACAACCCTTATAAAATAAAAATCTAATTACTGTAACCTTAGTTAGGAAAAATATTCTCTCTTTTACTGTCAAAATATCAGCGTATAATTCTACGAAATGATGTTGAATTGTTAAAATTCTTAGTATTGTTATACCAGTATTTATAGCTGTGTTGAAAATAACAAGTCCTCGGACTCCTCTATAATTTCCAGTAGTCTAAAGATAATTTTTATATTCTCGATGTGTTCATTTTTGGGTTAGAGAAATTGGACTTAAGTTTAAGTTAAAATATGATTAAAAAAGTGGAAGCATTGGGAATGTCATTTAGAACCATATGGTTAGTTCCTAAAATATTCTGAGGCTAACAATAAACTTAAAAAATTCCCAATTCTTGCTTATGTCAAAAACATACCCAAAACCAAGAAACTAAAAAAAATAAATGCTTTCTGCACCTATATACCAAGAAATTATCCCCATTAACATTAATATTATGTTCATTTGGAAAACAAAAAAAGGTTCACTCGTCAAGGTCCTCCTTTCTTAGCCACTTTACATGAATTATTTACCTTAAGTATGTACTTTAATTCATTCATTATATAAAACCAGACCAATTTGCCTACAGCCTGCAGGATATGGCCTATTTTTATTTATTTTTCTGCTCCAACAATCACTTTGTAGCGAGGTATTCTCTTAAAAAAGATTTGAAAAGATAACGAACTTTTATGCCTAAAACTCATCCAATGAACTTCAAATTCAGAATCAGGTCTCCAGGTCTCATCTGAAACAAACAGGCAAGCAAAAATCTTTTGCGAAATATTTCACATTTTGAGGTATGAGCAAATCAAGGGCTTCCTCATACTCAAGATAAGGTAAAATTTATGACGAGGGTTAGAATTAATATTAATTTCAGGTTCAGTAAATTGAAGGATATTTGAGCTAAGCAAATACGGATGAAAATTTTATTCGGAGGAATTGCGCATTTTAATGATTATGATTGATTTTGCTTACCTTACAAGAGGGGCCAAATTCGGCACGGGACTGTACTGTTGTACAAATTACAAATTTTCTCAACCAGTAATTAACGCCTCAAATGATAAACATGAAACCAGTATTTAACAATAACGTAATTTTGTATATTATTAATGTGTGCATGCATAACCAGAAAGTTTTATGAAAACGACCCTGAAGGTGATTACATTTCACTAAGGTAATTTAAATTTTATGGTAGTAAGTTTGATTAAATTTATGCTTTTACCTTGGAAAAAGGAAAGTAAATATTTACAAAAATTCAACTGAGCGATAGGAAAACTCATAAAATACCCATTTTTAAAAGAAGTTCAGTTTTGATCGCTTTTTATTTTTAAGAGAAAATCACTTTTGATAATCCTTTTATTTTGAGTGTTGCCGATTTTATTAACCTGTCTTTTGGGAATCTTTTAGCGTCGGCTTCAAAAAAGCGAACCCTTCTAGGTTAGGGCTAGCTGCCCCCAGGTGCGCACGATAACTCGAATAGGGTTTTTTAGATTTCTTATTATTTTCTCATCACGTTAAAAAACCTATGTGAGAAAATACGGAAAGGTTTCTATGGACGATGATTGCATTAAAAGGATGTAACCTGATATGCCTGTTGCTGTCGACTTAAAATAGTAATTAATAAAATTAATGAATTGCGTACACACGAAGAAGAAGAGACTCTATGTATATAAGTAGACATACCGTGCCAATGGAATATATGCCTAGATAAAAATACAATTCATGCTTAATTGACTTTGAATTTTAAATGAAACACTAATCGAATTTGATATGATTCGAATAACTTTTTTTTTTCAGAATCAAATCACCATATCTCATTATACTGAAGCCGTGACTATATGGTTGTGACTCGGTAGGGACATTCGGTACCTGAGTTACAACACTGATATTAGCATAATCCAAGAGAAATAAACAACTTTGAATTTTGATGTAATTTGCATTAGTGATTCGTGGTTTTTGATGGCGTTAGCGATCAAGTGACAGCTCTGGTAGGTTACCACATTTTTAGAACTGATCGCCGATATTCTGCAATCGTTGCAATATTTCTTCCCAATAGCTTACATGAATTGATATTCTCCTCTTCAAGTGGTCTAAGCACCCACGTCGACTTTTTGTTTCTGTAATTAACATAGAGCTATGATAAATAACCGCTAGCCTGTGTTAAGATACGTCCAAACTTTCTCCAATAGCCTCCTTTTATGATACGCTCATGCTCTTCGCAAGCCAATACTCAGCTACTATTTTGCCTAGCGATTTTAATACAGATTTCCTGGCTATTAACAACCAAAGACATGGCTTCCTAAACTTCTTATATGGATCAGATCTAACTGTAGTTAACAGTTATACTACGTGTTACCATCCACTCGGTAGTTCTTTACTTCACGTTATGATTACAGATCGAATCTATTTTCTGGTTGGTCACTACCACTTTCCTTCGCCAGGGATATCTTATCCTGACGCAATATGTGCACTATTATCTATTCCTGTCGAATAGAATAGTTTGCGTGTGGTGTTTAGGGACTTCAATAACATTGACATTGAAGGACTAACTATCAGAAGTCTATCGTATTATTAATAATGGGAACATACCCAACAATGGACCCCCGTAGACCAGCAAACATTTTAAAAACCTCAGGAGTGTACGGCATTATTCGTATGAGCTCTGGAAAACCTTTAAACCATTTATTCAAAAACTTTATATATTTATGGAATGAAACTACCCGAGCATTTCGTACAGCTAAGCTAGAATTTGTTTTCGGAAACTTGTACCAGCACTTCCATCTCGAGCGCGTTGCAAAAACATCATAGATCTTGGAGTTAAACACACACCTGCCTATTTCAATATTGACCCTGATGAATTAAATGAATACTTCATGTAAGGGCCTTGCTTTAACGGAGTTGCTAACTCCGACGGATTACGGAGAAACTAAGCAATGAACTGAATTTTGATTTTTTCTCCCTCCGATGCTCTACCTGTCATTAAATCCATCTAATCCAATGCGACTGAAGTTGATGATGTAGACGTGCGATTTCTGCGCATTATATTGCCCGTTATATTACCTCTTTTCACTTTTATGATGACATCCAAATTTCCGTCTATTTCGAAATATGCAACAGTTGCTTTAAATAATAAAAACCTAATCTTCGAATTAACGAAAATTTTCGCTCAATTAGCATACTTCCTTTTTGCTCGAAGATACTCTTTTCTGTGTATTTCAATCCGGCGTCCGCAAACTACATAGTACAGTTGCAGTGATTTTACGTCTAGTACATAATGTCAGATCAAATATGAATTACAGACTTGTGTAATTGCTCAGTTTTCTCGAGTTTTCTAAGGCATTTGACAGTGTAAATTTTAGTGTGCTATGTAGTAAACTAAAAACACACCTCTTCTCAAAGGTTCCACAAGGGTCAATTCTCGGGCCGTTGCTTTTCTTAATAAACATTAATGATTTACCAGAATTAGTGTGCCGTGGCAAGATTCAGTTGTATGACGATGATGTTCAGCTTACCATCTGCTCCTGCTAAATGTATGAACAATGTTATCGAGTTTATGAACTGTGAATTTGCTAGGATGTCTGGCTGGCAGCAAACTTTTGTTGAATGCATCGAAATCCCACGCAATCATAATTTATCTAAAAGGCTTTAACGCAAGCATCCTTCCCCAAATAAGACAAGGTGCTGCGATCATACCTACTCTGATTCTGTCAATAACTTTGGTGTTATCCTCAATCGCACGCTTACGTGGGACCTACAAACTAATAAAGTGATAAGGAATAAGGGAGCTATACTTCGCAAGCTTTAGTTTTTAGCGAAATACAATCCTTTTGATTACCACTCTAGTTCTCCTAGTTATACTGCATGAGACTGGCGTATACTAAAAAATCAATAATTTTAGTAGAAGGAAATTAAGTGTGGTATTTACCAGCTGTGCACGATACACCTTCAATTTGAGTGGTTTTGGTCATATTTCTTTACAAGCTCAGGGCATTAAGAATTTCACTTGATTATCATGATCTTTAAGATAATTATATCCATTACACCTCATTTGTCCAGTAAACTCCAGGAGCTTAGATCGTCGAGAAACTACCAAATTTTCATTCCGTGCAGTAATTGGAGACAGAGCGGTAGATCTTTTTCGTTTATTGTGTCAGGATTTGGAACTACTTACCTAGTAGTATAAAACAATCCACAACTCCAAACTAATGCTCTCAATTATTCTTCTGCCCATAGCTGAGTATTTACATCTTTTACATACCATAACCTCTAAAATCCTTAGGGTATACTAAAGGAATATAATATATAGTAAGTTTGTCATTCCGTTTGTAGTGCACAGTAATAATGATGTTAGAGCAAACTGGTTTGGACACCCACGGATAATATTAAAAGTTATTTTGATTTGTGCATGTCCGTCTGTCCGTCTGTCTGTCTGTTTGTGCGCACAGTACCCGAAAACGCGTATCCTTAGAGAGCTGAAAGCTTATACACGGACTTTACAAAACAAGTAAAATTAAGTTTGAAAATGAGACAATTCGGGCAACTCCTCCGTGGGGTTGCCATAGCAGAATTTCGTTTTCCACTATATATTTGGACAATGCCTGAGAACGCGTTGACATATAGGGCTGGAATGCGGTGCATGGTGTTCTTATGGTAATAACAAATGAAATTTCAAAAATGGAATAAATCGATAAATTCCTTCTTGATGTTGCCATATAACAATTTAGGTTTTTTACATATACTGTGAAAAGGATTAGTCCTAGACATTTTTATTGTACTTCTTCAGAATACGAAATCCTATAAAATTGGTTATAATCCTTTTATCTCTCCGACGAATCTTTCTATAAATATATGCCAAAAACCACTTCAAAAATAAAACTTGCACAAATGGGAGACCATACGAAATTACACACCGGAATTCATCTAAGTTATCGTAAGATTTGGTTTTAGACCAATTCTAGCTTTTTAACTTATTTTCATTTCCTTTTCTTTTTTTATTCTTTCTTGCGCTTTTCATTTTTTATTTGTTTTTTCTTTATATAATAATTTCTGTAATAATCAACACAGTAATTCGCTTATTTGTTCACTTACTTTAATATTTTGCTTTTTTTACATTCCTTCTTGTAAAAGTGCAAAGGCTAATATGTAAATTTGATTAATAATAAATTTGAAATCGAATCTGAATGAAATGGAGGAAGACAAATTGAATAACCGAACAAACTTTAATTTTACACTAGATGTCAATTCCTGTAATTGACATATAGTGGGCTGCGTTTACAAACCAAATCAACAGTCAATTCCAATAATTGACATTAGTTGAGTTGCGTTTACAAACCACAATTTACGCCGTTCTGAAAATCAGAATGGTGGTGGGCAGTGTAGCGATTGAAAGAGATATCAGTCAGTTATCATTCACTTTTAATCACTGAATTCATTAATCTAACAAATTTAACTAATTCTACACTTAGGGCCGTATTCACCAAGCCATTTAATACAAATTTAATTTTAATTTAATTTTTATTGAGGGATTGCAATTAAATTTTTGTAGTCATTCACCAACCTTAATAAAATAAATAATTTCGGGCAGTTCGGACTATCAGCTGCAAGATTTCCGAATTTGGCAAGTGACAGTTGTCGTGAGAGTTCATGTAATTTAAATATTATTTAAAAAATTAAAAGAATACATAAAAACTATTATTTAAATAGAGGAGTTTTTATGTATTATTAAAAATATTTTATAATATATGTACAATTCGTTTTAGTTAAAAATAGCCCATATTAAGCAATTTCTTTTTCAAACTTTTAACTACGCTATTAAAAATATGACATTTGACTGCATGACACTTCAATCAGCTGATATCAAAATTAAGTTTATTTAAGAGAGGGTAAAGCTTCACTTAAAATTAAATTAAAATTAAATTTTCATTAAATCGAATCGGTAAGTGTGGTTGGTGAATAGCTTTAATTGAAATTTTTTTAATTTTGCTTGGTGAATATGGCCCTTAAAAATTAAATTTAGCACAATTCAAATTATATTTTTTCCAATAAATGCTACAAAAAATTACTCAAATCTATTCCTAGTTTTCTGACAAGTCAGTCCGTTTTTTTTTTAATTCACTCTAGGTTTTCCCTTTTTGTTCTAATTCAAAGTTTATCTGCTTAACTATTTAATTATTATTTACAACTAATTATTTCATTTAGACAATTACTCTGTTTAATTTTTATTGTCTGAGCATGATTTGCAAAATATGCCATATAGGCATGTTTTTCACAAAATGTCAAAACACAATAAAATTTACAATTTAATCTATTTGTTAATATTTATTCTGAAAAGGAAGGAAATTTATTAATTATTAATAGTCAATTTGCTTAGGTTAATTGTGACCAGTAATTATACCCTCGTGGCATGCTATTACATATGTCCCTTAACCTCAAATTGATTGAAACTGAAAATATATACCTTTTGTGAATATTTGTAAAAATAACTTTCCAAACAAAATGTAGATGCTGTAGTTTGCTGTTATTTCGTAATAAAATCCCGAAAATTGTAACGAGATTTACTGACAGATTGTCCAAATTTGAGCACTTAAAATCCTTGTAAAAATTCTAAGTCCAAGCCGTAGAAAAAAATTTAATGAAAAAATTGCAAGTCCATAAACCAAGAAAAACTCTAAAATCTTAATATTACTTTGCATGAATAGAAAATTAAGCTTAGCATGTGTTTCCTATATGACAACTCGATGAAAAATAAGAGAGCGACTGAAGGAATGACGCGCTTTTTATAAAAGATTTTGTCCCGATTTCACTATCCATAAAGTGAAATTTTCGAAATACAACCCTTTTATGAATTTATTAGAGTATGTAATTATTATTTGTATATGCCAAAATGTATTTTACATTTTTTGGCATCCTTCCCATAAAGATTTATTATTAATTTCATTAATTTTAATTGATTTTTCTGTATATTTTATCTGCCATATCGACACGCAATTTTTTGGTTCATTCTAATAAATTCCTCTCATGACTTTTGCTGTTTTGTCTTTTACGCCCAGTATTTCTCTTTCGCATTCGTTAGTGTAAATGGACTTTATAAATCGCGAATTACGCTAATTGCGCGAAAAATATCGCGAAACGAACGCGACCATTAAAATCGCGCGACGATTTTACCCCTATTTGACGTATCGGATGTCATGGGAGTATGAAGTTCACCGTGTAAATTTTAACTCGAAATGTTAAACGCGCGCGATTTGTTGTATTGTTTTGTGTAGTGTTTTTCTGGAGTTATCATCACTAGATATCACGTAGTACAGGTAACTATAACAATTTATTGGATTTATTGTGTTATTTTATTGGTTTTGAGGTTGGTGGACACCTGTACAGATGAGCTTGTTTTGGGTGTTTTCTCACCTGAAATGTTCACCAATCACCTATATGTTTGCATGGTAATTCGTAGTTTATATGCTTGTTATATGAACATTTAAATTATTGGTACTTTATTTGATTTTCATTTCTTGAGTTTTTATTGTTCTCATTCTTCTTTAATTCAGTGTAGTATTTCTTTAAATTCAACTTATACCTATATCTATTTATTTGATAATTCTTAACTAATTTCAATTTTCGTTTCAGTTCATCGAGGGACCTTTGCACCTGTTGCTTGCACACTCCAGGTCCAGGTAAGATGTTTTCATTAATTTCATTTTGTTCGAGGTAAATTGTTTTTTTGTTTTTTTAGGTTCGTCGAACGCAAATTCTCATAGAAAAAGGATACCCTTTTCAAAGTCGCTTCTTGTGCTAATGTTTGGCATGGCATAGTTGGAAATATATTCATTCAACCAATTTTTGGACCAATATGGCTGAGTTCCCAAAGTTATTTATTGATACCGTTACACTTTTGTTTCCATTAGCTCCATAAGAAATCATGTGGTATACTAGCAATATGAAATGCCTACCTATTATGGCAGAGTACTATAAGATTGTTTAAATAAAAAATACCCTCATCGATGATGTGGACGCAATGAACTCATAACCTGATCTCCAAGACCTCCAAATTTCAACCGCTAAATTTTTAAGTGTGGGGATCTTTAAACTGTGAAGCTTATGGATGACAGATAGACACATTTTTTAAGAAAAATAAAACATAGCAGTATTACAGCGGCCATAGGTAATTGGTTTACATCCTGCTCGAAGGACCAATGCTGCGGGTTCTTGTGATCTTAGCCAACTTTACCGATAAATATCAAGACATTGTCTACTTAAAATACGTTCATTGAAATCATAATATATACAAAACTTAGCACAGTCGATTTATCTTATAAAATTATATCTTAATTTTATCTTAACTAGCACTAAATAATCTGCAATAAGAAATAGAAATGGCAAGAAGTGTTCAGAGCACAAAAGCTCAAGTCCAAAGTTATCAACGCTAACTCAATCAAATTCATCAAAATTAGCTTGGCAAAGTGAAATAATTCAAAATTAGATCATTTTAAATTTTAGAGAAATTAAAATTAAATTTAAATTATTGTTTAACATTGTTTCACAAAATATTTAGAAATACATTTCTACAATGATTTATAAATGAATTTATCAAAATATCATTTGTTCCAATGGACTTTGGTACCGTTAAATTATGAAAAAATGGTTTTCACCTATTGCATGTTTCCCAATAATAACTCTTTCCAGAAGTTTGTATTTTTGAAATAATTTTCAAACTCTTTGAGGAAATAGATTTGTGAAAATTCGATAGCATAATTTGTAACAATATGAACTAAATTTAGTGGTAAAAACTAAATTTGATAAGTTGTCTTAAGTTTGCTGCTTTGTTGAATACCATCAAAGCATCAAACACAAAGTATTCTTACATTGTAGGAAAAACTACGAAAACCCTCAGCACTACACCGAAGCTCGTTCACGCTTCGCACTAGTTCTAACCATATGGATTAGTACATGAAAATTTTATTTTAATACAAATAAAAAAAATACCCTGCCACCGATGAACTTAGCTGAGATCTCAATTCTGACCGTAAACCGCTGCAAATCCATATACACGAACCAATACTGCTAATATGCAGTAATTTAGTTGATTAATTCGTTAATTTAGTTAATGCCAATAAAATGTTTTCAAAGCCGATTATATAAAAAAAAACAAGCTGTGTTTGTTTAACAATCTATTTTCGATTCCATATGCTAAAATATTAATTTTTAATTTTTTCAAAATGTTATGACTTAAAAGCATCAATTTTACCTGATTACTCATCAGTAACCAACTGAATTTTGTCTACCGTGAATATGTAAACAATTACTGAAGTCTTGAGAAGCTTAATAGTAAACAAATTGAATTTAGGCTTCTCTGTAGAAACTGCACACGCAACTATAAATACCGTTTTTCATAATGTATACATTTTATTTTGAAAAGTACTTCGCTGATGTAATGAAAATAAGCAACACAACAGTTTTCTGCCTTAAGAGAGTTTTCTATGAGGGGAAAGAGAAAAAAGCTTTGAACGACTTAGGAAAATTCAATTGAAAGTGAGTTTACCTTTCCACCTGTTGAAAGGCGGTCAGAGTATGTATGTATGGATGTATATAGGTATAGGAAAATGATACATTCAACAGTTTTTTTCTTTTCAGAAACCCATAGCAAAGTTAACCCCCATAGTGAATTCAATGCCCAGGGAGGTGGAGAAGTTCTTACGAATTTGAGAAACACAGTTTTTCAGTGTAAATATCAAAAAATGGAGAGCATATTTAAATTAAATCCGTAGACGTCTGAATATCTATCGACATCAGTCATTTTGAGGAGATTTCTATAAAATTCATTGATTTCTTGATTTTGATATTTTTTAAGCAGCATGCTTTTTTTTTATTCCTGTTAGGACTTGTATAAAATAAAAATATGTTAAATATCCAGCAAATATCTATGGCTATAATCTTGGTAAGTGATATATTATTAATATCGCCAGTACCTATCACCTTATATCCTTTTGAGACAAAGCAACAATGGTCAGTCAAAAGATATCATAACCATATCCGATTGGAGATAATCACGCAGGAGAAGCTCAGTCGTCAAGAAGCTCTCGTTCTTATGATATTTTGTCTTTTCAGTGATAAAAAGGTGAAAAACTTGTTAAAAACCAGTGATTTTGGCGATAAAAATACGACCAATTTGCTGTGAAATTCTCTTCTCTTCACGAGAAGCAAATGCTAATCTTTGACAGCATTGGTTAAAAGCACGTATAGTGCAAGAGTTTAGTATACGATTGTATAGTGCCTAAATGTTTTATAATTGGAATATATGTAAGAGTAGACCATGGCTTTTGGCATGCAAATCACGGCAAACTATTACTAACTAAAATGAGAGTATCGATCACGCGTAGAAAACCCTCTTTAGTTTTGTTAAATTTGCTTATTTTGTTTAAAATGAATTGATTAAGATCTCGAAAAATATAGGAAAATAAAAATGAAAAGACTTGTTGTATTATCGGAGCGAGAAAATCGGAAAATCCTCAGAATCTCAACATACTCTGCCCGCAAGGTGGATCCTGGTGAAAACTGGTATGGATACCAACAATGATAATGTTCGGCTTGTTTTTTGAACTTCAGAAGAAACTTTAAAGAAACCCCCTTTAGCAGGCAGCTTATAAAAAAGAAAAATTGACAAAGAAAAAAAGCTCCATTCACAGAAATGGTCACAATGTTCAGGAAGGTTCAAAGGAACAAAAGAAGGTAGCACAAGTTAGACGAGGAGAGTTTCAGTATAACTCGACTACAGTAGTACATGAAAAAAAATCATCCAAAGTGGAAATAGAGTCAGATACCTTGGTTAATAATTTTTATGACAATTTTTCTATGTCGGCCAAGTATCAATAATCAACTTGTCTGTTTGTCGTGTTCCTGAGTTGAATTTTATTTGATGTGCTACCTCATAAGCATTTTGAATTTTTGTTGTTCTTGAACCTTAAAGCCACGGGTATCCTTCGCGGAATATACTTAAGCCTTATATGAAGCACAAAACATCTCCCCCTCCTTACATGAGTGTGTGTATAGTACGTACATCCAACCATTCATTATTATTTATATATGTTCAAGAAGGATTTTTTTTAGATTTTCCGGTATATAGCAAAAGCTAAAAAAATTGTTTAATTTGTTATTCTATCACACAACCCATTATATTTTTGGTGACAAGTTTCAAGTCTTGGTGTGACTCATCAACAAAATCAAAACATCAAAACAAATTAAAAATAAAATAAAGAAAAGAAATGAAAAAGATTGAGAAAAATAGAAAAAAAAATTTATTAAAAAAATTAAAAAACTTAAAAGACCAGATTCATTCGAAACGAATCGAACCTGTATACGCCCGCAGTGAACAAATATAAGCTTACCCCGGTAAAAAGTCCTAAAGAGTAATCTCTACTTTTATTATTATTTATGGGAAGTTTAATTTTGATGTTGCTTTACTTAAAAAAAAAAAAAAACCTTAAAGGTACTTGGAAGTTAAAACTATATTTAGAGTGAGTAAAATCTCTAAATCCTCTGTTGAAAATCTGTCATTTCCGCGATATTCACAAAGCAAGTTTAAATCAGCTTTACTATGAAAAACACACAAAAGCACTTTCTATTCGTTAGCTGGGAATTGTGTTTAAATTTATGAAAGTTTTCTGTTTTTATGTACATTTGGATTAGGTACCGTACCTACCTGATTTTCGCAGACATATTTACTCACCTGGTTTTTGTAATAGAAGGTTCGAAACATTTAAGTGTGTCTTATCCAAAGATTTCGAAAAGGGAGAGGGTCTTAAGTAGCTATATATATATATATTATATGTATGTATGCATATATATCGTGGGAGTAGTGGTTGGTGTTCTAGTTCGCTTTTAAATAGGATTTCATCAGAGATATATGTACATTAGGGTGGCATAAGAACCAAAAGTGTTAAAATGTCTAAATTAAATGCCCATTCAGAATTTTTTAGCTAATGTAATTTTAAACTTCTAAGCAAAATTTTAGTAAAATTCATTTATGTTTAGAGGTCGCTCCAATCGAAGATAGTGAGATTTGGGCTATCTTGGACTTTCAGGAATACTGCTTCAACATATTTTGATCCTTAGCTTTTTAATTGGACAAAATTTTTCCCTGATTCCTATTTACAACTTAAGGAAATTTATATAGGTATAAACTTATTCAGTGAAAGGCGTTTTCTAATATAAAATTTTTCTATTTTATATAAAATTTTTAAAACGAAAACTCGGACCTGGAACTCAATTTTTTTTTTTATTTCGCGGAACTTTTTTTGTAAAGAAATGTGGCGCGCGGGTATATTTATTCTACTATAACAAATTTACAATCGATTCTCATTCTATCAACTAAAACCTAGGGGCATCACGTGTATTAACTGTTCGCAAAATTACGAAGGATTGGTGCCAACCCATAAGACTATTGTGAAATTTTGATAAGCCTACTAAACGCTCAGCTCGTATGAGATAGCAACGGTTAGCCGAAACAAGCGAAGAAATGGAAGATCGTTTTAGAAAAATTAACAAAGAAAGTCAGAGTATATTCTAAGAGAGAGTAATTAGCGAAAGGAAAATAGGTTTTTACAAATTGGAGATTACAACGATTGAATCGAATTTTACGTAATGAAAGCTCAGAGAATCCTGCTCGTTGCGTGAGTAAGAACACGAAATTTTATCGCAATTGCAGGAACTTATCTGGTAAAAAGATTTTCAAACAACCATTGATGTTTTAGCAAATATTCCTTGTTCTATGTGTTAAAAAGCATTATATGCACAGCAGCACCTCAGAGTACAGTACAGTTATAAATACACATTGGTGCTTCTTGGTGAGAGATCCAAAGGGAAGGAAGTAATAGTACACTCATCTACAAAAAAAAAATGTATGGTTGGGAGGGCCATCTCAATCATTTGCGAGTTACAGGATGAATAAAAAAATATGCTATGTTTTCACTAAGTATCCTACATCTTAAAAAGTACCGTAGGTATGGTCGCCGCTGAACTCATTATATGTAGAACTCTTTCGACAACTGCTCTCAGCTAGCCCCGTTCTTCTCTCCTTTCTGGAGAAATTGTGGTTTAGAATAAACTCTTAGGCTATTTTTGCCTTTTTTTACTCTGATTTCTTTTTTTTAACACCATTAACATAACTTTTGTTTTATAAAAGCTGTAAACCGTTAACTCTCATCACTAGTTTGGTGATGGTAAACCCGATCTTTAAGACAAAGGGTATTTCGGGAAAAACTAACTTGTTTGCTTAACCACTCTGTCACTGCGAAACTATCCACATAGCCCCCCCCCCTCCCACCGCATACATATAACATAGTGTTTGCCTAGGTGAGTACTAACACCTTCTTTCCAGTGGACCTCTTACCAGGAAACACCCTGTATGTATAATTATATTAATCGCGATCAATTTGCTCTTCTCCGTTGGTGAGTCCCGAAGGTCTTCATCGGATCTTTAAAAAAATTTATGTATGGAACCGCCCTCAGGGTATGATTTTCTAAATAAAAAAGAATTATCTGAATAGGTTTAAAAATACCGGAGATATGATTTAGCATCCATAAGAAAAATATCAGTGGAATTGAGAACCTCCTCTTTTTGAACTCGCCTAAAATAAAATTAAATTTTTACGCTAATAACAATTTTCTGGGATATGCTGACAAATTTCCTAAAACTTTCTTTTCGGCCTTCTCCCTATTTTCTTTAACAAAATTTCGATGCACTTATAAGACATAATCCATTAAAAATTATTCATATTTTCAAAACATCTGGGTGCCTGTATATAAGGATATTCATCTAGAGTCTCTTTAAAATTTTTCTTAGAGATATTAGAACTTTTTCCTTAATCTAAACCCATCTTGATGCCTTCTTAAGGCCAGCACACACCGACGCGGTGGCGGTTGCGGTAGCGGTAGTGTTAGCGGTGATGATGGCGGTGCGGTCAATGTAAGTACACACCGACGCAGTGGCACAGTTGACGAAACATACCCAAAATGAAGTTAGTTTTGAAAAGAAAATGTCTAATATCCCGATAATCTAGACGCGATAAGTCATGTTTCAACTGAAATGACCGCCACCGCGTTTGGTGTGAACGCTCGCAATCATATATCATTACGTAGGTGATTTTGTGTTGCTGACAGTTTCCACCCAGAAAAAAGGTAGTGAAGATTTTCAAAAGGGACCACTATTTTGAGTTGATTCTAATTTTATAATGCTCCATCAAGTGTGGTCCATGGTACAGGCGTCTGTTTTACTAGGTGGGATATTTACATATCCCCATATTGTGAATGTTTCACTAAAACCTCCTCTAAGGTAGATCTATAACCAGATTACCGCCAAACTAGACACGCTTAGAAGACTTAATCATGCAATAAGCCCTTTACAAACAAGTTTATATTCAGCTGAAAGTATGAGTCTATATCGCATAAACAAGCAATTGCGCTCAACTAATATTGCATGAATTTCTTGTGTTAGCTACTGATACCCATAGGCCTTTGTATTTACATTGGGTCAGTAGTGGTACATGCGTTTCATACAAAATAGCCAGTACATTTGTAAAAACATCAGCCTTTTACTATCTATAGAGTCAAATGCATATACGTTAATCCCGGATATCCCGTTAAAAGTTGGCCATAACCTAATAAATTGGAAGATAGGAATTTCAGATAGAATCTATCGATTCAATACATGCATATAAAGATTCAATCGTTCGGGTCGTTGTTTTTGTCAGCCACCATGCAATTAATCATGTCTTTCAGTTTTTCTGTTCACAATCCCTCATAGCTGATTGGGGCATTTACAGGAAAGCTGTCATGCGCGCTCTAAGGATAGGAAAAAGTCAATACATAATCATTGGTCCAAAAATCATATATGAGTGAGGTCATAATAAAACACAACAAAGGAGATTACGGAGCCCCCGTAAATATTTTTGACATCCTTTTAGTGCTCTATTAACATCACCTTCCTAACACCCACTAACCACCCCAATCCCTTCTTCAATATTCCATAAGCTTTTATGTAATTAACAATTGTTTATCTGAAGTGGAGTCGTGTAAAAGCTCATAAAAGCGGGCTTGATTCGTGCAACAACATTAAAAACTGTGAACAGAAGAATTTCCTCTCTCTGAAATGATTTTTCTATAAAAGTTTGTAGCTAACAGTTATATAAAGGGTGTCCAAAGAGCGGATACTGGATAACCATGTAAAAAGAAACAAACATTGATGAACTTCATACTAAAGTATTTCTGATAAATTAAATTAAAAAATATATATGTAATATATGTAACATGATATATAGGTATATATGATACTTAGTCCAAACATTCTAAAATGCTGGTTCTTATGTAAGTTTGATATGAATTGCTTCAGCGTCCTAAACTACCATTCATATAAAAAAATGTATTGTTATAATCTTAAGCTTGCGTTCTTGTCTTTCCAAACGTTTTCAGATTTGTATACCTTTCTTAATGAAATTATTGAAAAAAAAATTATCTTAACCAAATGACTACGATCCTCAAAACAAAAACTATCTCAGCTCAGTAACAATTGCATAAATTAAAATTTGGCAAAGTCCGATGAATTCGAATGAATCTACCTAAATTCAGACTATGGCTGCACATAAACAATTGCAAGTAGTATTACTCAGCTGAGAATTATTGATCGTAAACTGGTAACGTTACTTTTTAATCAAAACTTTTTTATTATTTTGTTAAGTAAGATAGGGTAGCCTTTGGGAGCGAAGGTTAGGACTCAAACTTAATATTATTAGAAGACTATTCTCCTGTGTGGATAGCAGTTCAGGTTCTATAGCATACATAAAATCAATGGGTAGTTACTTTCCATAAAAATCAATACAAAACATTTTAGAAAATCAGACTAACACGTTTGTAAGCGTTAAATGGAAAATCCCCCATGCATTGTTTGAAATTAATCTCCACTGCCACCAATGAGGATAATATTATTGGTGTGGTTGCCCGTCATTGTGGTCTCGAGTGTCTTGAAGCGTCAAAGAGTTAAATATAGAGGAGAGTCTTTATCCGACTCTGGGTGAGTGCGGTCCTCTTCAAGGAGCACGGTTGACATTAGGCTTCAGGACAAGTCGTGACAAAGTCGTGAAATGGCGGGTCCTGACCAGCAAGTGCAGTAGCAGTGTTATTAGTGTTGTGTAGTGAAATCACGGAAAAAAACAAATTTATTCGGCATTGCGGCAAGCTAAATATAATTTTTACCTAATTATCCTTACATTTTCAGAAGTGAGATTATACCTCAAGGCCAACAGCGAAGGGTACGAATGATTTCAATTCTCGGAATGCTGTGTACACACTCATATACAGTGGGGTATGGATGTGTACCTAATTGAATACGGGCAGCCAGCCACTGGAGTTGAGTACACGAGCACATAATGCGACCTGTAGGGTACACTCATATACAGTGGGGTATGGATGTGCACCTAATTGAATACGGGCAGCGAGCCACTGGAGGTTAGTACACCAACACAGGTACGCTAGAGGAACGAAATCACAAGTCCCTTTTGCGACTGATTCTTGTCATCGGTACCTGCGTGTTGTTTTTATTTGGGTTGTATCGAGTCTATAAATGTTCAGGTACCGACTTGTGAGCCAAATCTTTCCTGACAAATTTTATTGCGTTCAGGAATAACTATTCCTGCAATTCATTTTTCCTTAAATTTTCTCTTTCTACCTGATGATTAAGACAGGATTCGTGGAATTTCGTCTAGAATATGATTGAAACAGGGAAACGGGTTTTGTTTTCAAAATAGATGATCTCATCAAGTGGCTCGAGAACGAAATTGGGCATTCGTTTTGAGATCGAGTAAGTGTAAAGTACAGATAGAGGAAAGTTCCTGATGTGAAAATAGTTTGATCAAGTCAAAAAAAAAGCTTTATACAAGAAAAAGAAGTAAAATTAAAGTTGTGAAAAATAAGTGAAAGGCATGTTTTCAACGGAAAAACTGGTGTGAACAAATAAAACAATATAGATCAACTGGATAAGTACTTGGTTTTGATTTCAATAAATCGGCTTATTGTTCCGATTAATTATAATAATCAACATTCATTATCTAATATTTGTGTTTTGTGCTTTGCTATTTGATACTACATATACCACCTTTCACATATATATATATGCATAGAAATACTATGATACAACGAGCAAAGAATTTATTTAAGATTTATAACATTTGAACGGTCGGCAATTACTATTTTATTATTTGTGTTTTGTGTTTTACTATTTGATACTACATATACCACCCTTCACCTATATATCTGCATAAAAAAATAAAATATTATGATACAGCGAGCAAAGAATTTATTTAAGATTCATAACAATTGAAAGATCGGCTATTATTATTTCACTATTCGTGTATACTATTCGTATACTATATATACTTCACTTTACTTTCACTTTACTCATATATATACAAAGATATCCTAACAAAGCGAGCAATGAAATTCACCAGGATTCTTAATAATTAAATGGGCAGCATTATAAAATTCGTTATTCTTGTTAAACATGTTTGCTAGATTTGAATTGGGAACCCTTTTGGAATCGATTTTAACAATCATTTTGTAAGCATAAATAAACAGTTTTAGTTGTTTGAATTATCCAAAACTCTTATATATATACGAAAACTACTACACATACGGTTTCATAGATATTTCGATAAAAGTGATTATCACGAAGACTTGGAAGTGGTCGTAGTGTTTGGTCTTTGGAATTGTTTTTTTTTTTCTTCCTTATCGAATATGAATGACAAGACAAATAGGAGTGGGCGTAAACGGCCAGCTACAAGTGACAGTCTGTCGTCAGAATCGCGTACCGACGAGAATGAGGTAAATCAATCTACTAATGTGGAGTTAGCCCCTCAGTCTTCTACAGATTCTCAGTTTGTTAATTTTAGATTGGGAATAGAAGAGATAACGGGACTTATCCCTGAGTTCTCTCCAGGCGACCCAAATAGCCTCAGTGCTATAGAATGGTTGAGTAACATAGAAAAACTTCGTTCGATTTATAGGTGGGACAAGAGGACTACCCTATTGTACTCTTCGTTGAGGTTAAAACAAGCGGCTCAGTTCTGGAATCAGACCAGAGATTCAGATAAAGACACTTGGGGCAAATTCAAGAAAGACGCTAAGCCAATGGGTAGGAAACGAAAGATGAACGAACCAATAGAGACTTATTTTACGAGGTTATGGCGTTAGCTAAACGGGGAGAACTGAGTATGGAGTCAACTATGAAGTATCTTGTGTCAGGAATCGGGGATAGAGGCTTAACCACGGTTCTTACTGCGTCCGACTGTGTAACACCAACAGAGCTTCTAAAGAAGATCAAGGATTATGAAGGCATTACGGAGCAGCAAAACACGCGAAACCGCGTAATCGGCGAACGAATGCTGACATACAACAACGGCAGAGCTAGAATAAACACACAACCATCTGCCGGGACGTCACAGAGGAGAAGCTTGCCAGTACTACATTATCAGGGCCGGAGTTCGAAGCACTTCCCTGGGAAATGTTTTAGATGTGGAAGATTAGGACATAAGTCCAACACATGTAACTTCATACAACAAACGGGAGCGGAAAGAAAGGATGAAGTTTCGAAAAGGGTGCGAATGTTGCGGACGGAGGAAGATGAATTTTATAAGGACATCGAAATCGGGGGCAAGATTTTGAGAGCTTTTGTTGATTTAGGCAGCGACTGGTCAACCATACGTTGGACAGACTATAACCAACATGGGTGGAAATCTGTAAGAGGTTTTGCAGGCGGAGTTTGTAGATCTTTGGGTTCGATAGAAAAGACAGTTAAAATTGGAGAGGTACAGACATTAATTGAGATCGCAGTAGTGGATGACAGCACTCAGGATATGGCAGTAATAATTCGACAAAATTTTACAAACCGCCCTGGCGTGCGGATAGTAAAACGTTGGAAGGAGTTGCTAATTTTGAAAGATGGTCTGGACGAGGACATTCAACCTCCGTCGAAAAACACTAGACTTAGCGAGCCCAAACAGATGAGGATCACGAAAACTCCAAATACTGTAGATGATTTGACTATCGGAAAACTTGGAACGATGGAGTCTAATGAGAAGCTAGTCAAACTCGCGAATACCTACAGGAATTGTTTTGCAACACAGACTACTGAATTGGGAAAAACAAATTTAGTTGAGATGAAGATAGAATTGAAGGATAGGAGCATCATTCGCTATAAGCCATATCGAGTACCCTACCACCAGGGAGAGGCATTGCGATCGATTGTTAAGAACTTGCTCGACAATGACATCATCGAGAATTCGCAATCGGATTACGCTAGTCCAGCAATATTAGTGAAGAAGAAGGACGACGCCTACCGCACGTATGTCGACTACCGACAACTAAATGCGGCCGTCAAACAAGAGAACTTCCCGACACCAAACATTGAGGAGTCTCTAAATAAGGTAACTAACGGGCAAGTTTTTACATCGTTGGATCTTATGAGCGGGTATTATCAAATACCTATACACCGGGATTCAAAAACGTATATGGCCTTCGTAACCGCTTTTAGTCTGTATCAGTTTAAAAGGATGCCATTTGGACTGACCAATGCTCCTGCGGTGTTCTTAATGCTTATGGATAAGTTAGCACAAAAAGTACAAGATAAAAGAATGCTCGTCTATATGGATGATTGTCTACTGGTAACTCAGACAATCGAAGAAGGACTAACACTGCTCGAGAAGGTATTGAAGGCAATGGAGGAAGCCAAGTTAACATTAAACACAAAAAAGTGTTCATTCTTTAATGATAAGGTGCACTTCCTAGGCCATGAAGTGTACGCTGAAGGGATTCGTCCCGGAAGAATAAAATGTCAAGCGATCCAGGAGTTCCCTGTTCCAAAAACAGTTAGAGAAGTGCGACAATTCTTGGGTCTCACCGGTTACTTCAGGCGGTTCATAGAAAATTATGCACGAATTGCGGCACCATTAAACAATCTATTGAAAAAGGACGTGACATTTTCATGGACTGGAGAATAACAAGCAGCTTTCGACGTTCTTAAGGAACAATTATCAACGAGGCCCGTCTTAGCAGCATATGATCCGGGCGCCCAACACGAAGTCCATACGGATGCTTCTTCAAAAGGAATAGCAGGCATATTAATGCAAGTCTCCGCAGACGGAATGAAACGGCCAGTTTCTTACTTTAGCCGGACAACAACAGTAATGGAAGGAGTGTACCACAGCTATGAGCTCGAAGCACTAGCTGTAGTGGAGAGTCTAGAGAGATTTAAATATTATCTCCTAGGGAAACACTTTAAGGTGGTGACAGACTGTGCTTCATTTAAGACTACCCAAGCAAAGAAGAACCTTGTACCCAGAGTCGCCAGGTGGTGGCTAAAGATACAGCAGTATGACTTCACACTGGAGTACAGAAGTGGGAGTAGAATGGCCCACGTCGATGCTTTGAGTCGTGCAACAACAGGGGCAGAATGCGAAGATCGGGATACTGATAAGGTGGAAGCGTCAGATATGATGGTGGTTACCTTAGCTGAAAGTGATTGGGTTATTACCTTGAAGAAATTAAGGAAACTATCAACATCCTGTCGGACAAGAAACATAAGAAGCATAAAGACATATTTATTAACTACGAGCTAAAGAATGGAAAATTAATTTATAAAACCACTGAAGGGTTGAGATTTGTCGTCCCAACTGGGATCAAATGGCATATTCTTAAGACCTCTTACGATGGGTTGGGACATCTAGGGATAGACAGAACTCTGCAATATATTCGTAAAACTTATTGGTTTCCCAAAATGTCTGGGTTTGTGAGGAAATACATACAGAATTGTGTCCCGTGTGCGTACAATAAAAGGGGTAAAGATGAAACTCATTATCAACTTAATTGCTTTAGAACGGAACCAATACCGTTCCACACTATTCACATGGATCATCTCGGACCGTATCCAAAAAGCAGTAGAGGGAACGTGCACTTGATAGGAATGACTAACGCTTTTACCAAGTTTGTAATACTTCGACCGGTCCGCAATACAACAACCAATTATGCAATAAAAGCGCTGGAGGAGCTTTCCCAATTTTTCGGATCTCCTACCAGAATCATCACTGACCGGGGTACAGCGTTTATGTATAAACAATTCCATCAATACTGTGAGGAGAATCACATCACCCACCAAAAAGTAGCAGTTCAAACTCCAAGAGCAAATGGTCAAATCGAACGATATTTAAGAACCGTTTCGGCAGCATTAGCGGCAACAACGAACAGAACAGATGGACGAGATTGGGATGCCCATCTGCCCGACATTCAGTGGGATCTAAATTGTTTGCCTCATCGTGTCACAGCTCAGAGTCACCAAAAACTTTTATTAGGGTATGAGCCAAGGCGATTTCTGCACAACCAGTTGACAGCAGCTTTGTGTGGAGATGTAGAAGTGAACAGCAAAGAAATTTCTTTGGATGAATTGCGAAAACTGGCGGCCAATAACATCGAAAGAAACAGAGAGAAACAAGTAAAGGTTGTTAATACTTAGCGATCGTCTCTTCGAGAGTACAAAAAAGGTGAACTCGTTTTAATTAAGAGTGAGCAAGGGGCGATAGGGCAACCAAGGAAACACTTGCCCAAATATAAGGGGCCATACGTTGTTGATAAGGTCTTAGGGAAGGACAGATATCTACTCAAGGATCCACCGGGAATCCAAATTACTAGCCACGCTTTTACATCCGTGTATGCGACTGAACGTTTGAAACCGTGGTGCAAGCTGCAAGATCTGGCACTTAGCGAGATAGGGTTGGAAGTTGAAGGCGAAGATGAAGAAGAGATGGTTTCAGATCAAAACCCGGCAGAAGCGGACCACTAGCTGAAGAGGAAGGTTAACGAATGTTATATAATGTAATAGATATATCAGTAAAGAAAAAAAAATAAAAAAAAATTGAGCACTCGTTAGTTGTAAAGAAGCTGAGGTTTTCTTTTCGAGTGGATTATAATGGTTATCCTAGAAGAGCATGGGGAAGGGAACATGATATGGTGTTCCATGAGAAAGATTTATTTGTTAAAGAATAAAAGCATTTTAAGCCCCTAATATTTGAAATGAGTTTACATGGATTAGAGCGTACAGTCGGGCTCCGTCCTTGGATTATGATTCCAAGCGCCGTCCCGAAGTGTTGCTGAATCAGTTGAACTTTGAATTGAGAGTCACCCATTGAGGGTTGGACTGAGGTTGTCACCCATTGAGGGTTGGACTGAGGTTGTCACCCATTGAGGGTTGGAGTGTGGTTGTCACCCATTGGAGGTTGGACTATGTTTGCGATAGCAGTTTCTGAAAGTAGCAAGTTCTCGGGCTCCGAGCTTCAGATTACGATTCTACGTCTCGACCTGGAATATTGTGAAATCATTGGACGTAAGGCTATTGATGATTGAAGATAGTGTGTGGATCCACAAAGAATTGGAATAGCAGTCTCTGAAAGTAGCCTGTTCTCGGGCTCCGAGCTTCAGATTACGATTCTACGTCTCGACCCGAAACAGTTGTGAAATCGCTAGACGTAATAGGCTATTGTAGTAGAAACGTAGAAAGTAGACTAACATTACCAGCTCATGTAGAAAGTAATTGTGTGAAAGCCGAGTGATTGTTATATTGTAACAAAAAAAAAGAGTGCAGTGTGGCCGGCAATGAATGAGAAAGAATAATGTGATTAGAATGTAGTAGATTGGAGGTGGTAGATCACTGAGGACAGTGATGCTGCAGGATGGCCGAGCTGTAAGCGTTAAATGGAAAATCCCCCATGCATTGATTGAAATTAACCTCCACTGCCACCAATGAGGATAATATTATTGGTGTGGTGGCCCGTCATTGTGGTCTCGAGTGTCTTGAAGAGTCAAAGAGTTAAATATAGAGGAGAGTCGTTATCCGACGCTGGTTGAGCGCGGTCCTCTTCAAGGAGCACGGTTGACATTAGGCTTCAGGACAAGTCGTGACAAAAGGGGGCGCAATGGCGTGTCCTGACCAGCAAGTGCAGTAGCAGTGTTATTAGTGTTGTGTAGTGAAATCACGGAAAAAAACAAATTTATTCGGCATTGCGGCAAGCTAAATATAATTTTTACCTAATTATCCTTACACGTTCAAATATCAATTTCTGTTGCATGGCTTAGGAAGGCCTTGAAAAACTTAAGAAGCCAAAGCTGTGAGAATTTCAAAGGAACGCGTTTGTCATTAAATTACATGAAAAATTGGTGCGCGTTTCACAATATCTCAGTTTGAACCAAAATGGAATTTGAGTGAAAATTTCTAAAGCACTCATGAAGCGACTTACGCGTAATGCATCAGACTTTTTTTAATCAGTGACTAAATTTTGGGATTAGTCGTGGAATCGGATTCATCGACCAAAAAAGGGTAAAATACACGGGGGTGAAACACGCAAGCGCAAATTATAAAAAATGGACGCATTTGCAGAAGAATAAAGAAATGTTCCAACAAACGCGAATTGCCGCCCGAATTTATTGACCACCCACCGCATTCATCAAATTTGACCACCAAAAATTTTGTTTGCGTCTTATTGATTTGGAGGATTTTAAACTGTTGAAAACCATTTTGCAGAACATGACATCAACTCCGCTTTGCATAGCTTTAAGAGGTTGGAGCATCGCTGAAGAAGTGTATCACTTAAAACTAAAAATGACTTGTTTCTGTGTCATCCTCGAAATTTTTCAAACCACCTACGTAAGCCCGTAGTAGCATATATGGCACTAGAACTAGATGTCGCATGGCATACTAGATCAGAGTATACAGAGAGTGAAATGGGTAGTGCATTCTGGAATGGACCTTAGCATGTTTTAGTGCGTGCCGAATGCAAGTGTTTTAATAACAGCAGTTTCGTATACATTTGATCGACCTCCTCAACACTTCAGATATGAAAAAATTTCAATCACTCGACCTATACATCACTTTAAATGTTGTGGTCTATTCCGGAGACTTTGTTATACTTTTTTGATACTAGATGCGACATCTTGTGCCATCAATGGTAATAGGAAACATAACAGAAAAACAGTTATGTGCTTCAAATGTATAAGAATGACCAAGATCAATTCCTTCTTTATGACAGGTTACGGCGTTATGACTCTACTTTGCTTCTTAGCACAACGCCTTCGCAATTTTTTTTAAATCCTCACTATTACTTTGATTTTCCTAAAAGTGAACATTTTTACATATAAAAAATCGGTAGCCAGAAGTGTGATTTATTCAGTATAAAGCTTTAAACATAAAACGCACTTGATTCCACATAGAGGTCGCAATATTAAAAAAAAATTCAAACGACATCTATGTATCTCATACATATGCAATTTATAATGCCATGGCCTGTACTAAAGAAGGCAGCGCTCAGATCCACTTGATTAGATACGTCGTATAATATTACGTAAAATATTAACTGTTCATACTTTTTTAATATTCTTATTTTTTATTTACTTTTTATTTCGTTTATTTTAATTGTGGAATAAAGTACAAAAATTGTAAATGAGAACGTTCCCCCAACATCCTCAACTTCATCTAAGATTTAGAAAAAAAGTTCTAATTCATTACATACAACAGAAGTGCGGAGTCAAGTTTGTATGCGAGTACCATTAAAAGAAAAGTTCTGGATAAACCTTAACTCAATTTCGAAAGCAAAAATTTAAGTATTTCCGCGAAATTTCATTTGCGAATCACCGTTGTTTTGTGTGTGACTTACCGACACCATGGTTTTTAGATTTTTACATTCATCGTGATATTTTCACATCAATAAGAGATGCGGAGAAATAATATTACTACCCTCCTCCCTCCCATTTATCCGTCACGTCAATTTTTGAAACATATTTTCCAATGGAGCACAATTCACTTGCCTACATGGAGAGAAATATGTTCTTATCTCAAGTCATCTGAGGAGAGCGAAATACAAAACTCGAGCAAATGAAGCCTAACAACTTTTTCAATTTCTCATTTAAACCTGTGTACTTTTCTATCACTTTGGAAAAAGAGAGAACTTCAGAGTTTCTTCCTTTAATATTCTGTTATCAAGGAAAAACACAGGAAAACAAGAGAAACTGAATCCTTAAAAATCCGAAAAAAAATAATTTATGACACATATCTACCAACTTTACGAACATTTCTATTTTCAATTCAAAGAAAATGCTAATGGAAAAATATTAATAGTCTTTTAGGCAGGCACCTGCTCCACGGGAAATTATTATTTACAACGAAATATGAGGTTAAACAAAAGCGAATGTCTAATATTTAATTTTAAAATTATAAAAGCCATGAAAAAGAAAACTTCAAGTTTTGAAAGTAGATTATGTTTTTTGACTTAGAATTAGGAAAACTTATGATGACTGACGAACTTAGTTAAATCTCGTAACTTATGAACCTCTTCGATAACTACGTTTTCACATTAAAGAAAGTCGCGAGCTAGAGAATTCGCCTCTTATCAAATACTGTAACCACTTGGAATTCGTATGACATTATTATCTAAGTGCTTTAAGGTTCACGTTTGAACTTTGGGTCTTTGTTAAAACCTGTAATATTCTTGGATCAATATTTTTTAAGATTCCCTAGCCATAGGAATACCTTTCCTATAGATTGTAGCCATATAACGATAAGAGCTTCGCTGTCGCAGCCGACATATTCTACTTTTGCGTCATCCTACATGCAGAAGAGACAAATTTCCTTATCGACTTTTGTTAAGATGTCCATCTGTCTGCCCGTCTATCTGCACGATAACTCGAGAACGCGTTCACATAGGAACTGCAATTTTGCACACGGGCTTTCAAAAAAAATTTCATGAGAAAGCCTCGACGTAGAGAGTTGAAATTTTATACACACAGATACAGTATATTTTGTGAAAGGCTAGCAAATTACCTTATTCACTCTGCAACTCCGAAACGGTTGATATGCCGCCCCCTTGTCAACAATTTTTTGCTTGTCTAGGTGACTACTATCACCCGCTGTCCTAAGGACAGCCATGGACCAAAAACCCAGTATAAGGGGTACTAGACGTATAAATGTTTTTGGGAGAATGTTCATGTTTCCGCCACTGCAACTCGTTACACATTAGACTTACAAAAAAACGTGTTTATACCGTTTTTGTCGTGGGATCAACCGGATTGCGTTACAAAACACAACTGCAGTTATAGTTGTAGCTATGTCAGAGTTATGTCAGAGCATGTCAAGCTGTCTGCAGTTAACTAAAGCTGTTTGAGGTTTTGGAACGATCTGAGTAAGCTAAAAGTATTAGGACTGTCATTTATACTGATTGTATAATTTTATTGATACTTAAAACTAATATTTTATTACTGTGTGTTAATCCAAAATGAGCCAGAGAAAATTAAATAAATAAATAAATTTCGCAAAACGTTTGTAAAAGCGCGCCAAACAAAATATTTCAATTGACAGCTCACGTCACGGTTTATATATTAGATAACTAGCAGCTTAGAGCACCGTCAGGGATAGTTGACAATTTTAGTCAACTTCAGTTGTTTCGGAACGCTCAAAAGTCAACCCAGCTGACATAATTTAGTTGACTACTGGGTTTTGGAACGATTGAAGTCAGCTATAGTCAACTGTAGCTATGTTTTGGAATGCACTCCCGTTGACGAATAATTTTGAAAAAAAAAAACAATTTTTTGTAACTTTAATCCAAGATGGCGGACAGCGCATACCCGTCCAAGGGTGAAAACTTTGATTTTTCATTGGGGCCCGGAACTAAGTAAAATAAATAAAAATCAGAACTACCCCACCTTTTGTAGAGTAACGGCTTTATTTACTCCCTATTGAATGTACTATAAAAGTTAGAAGAGTTTTTTTTTAGTTTTTTTTTGTGCTTTTTGTTTTTTTTAATATTCTTTAAAAATATCGCAATATGGTATTTTTCGATTGGCCTTGGACAATCTGGAAGATTTCTTGGATATTACGGGTGGGCATGGGCATCGTAGAAATCTCTCGCTTTTCTGCCGCAGTGGCAAGTTGCTAAATCCGGGCAAAAGAATTCTGATTTATCATTCATTCTAAAGAATGGAAGAAGGTGCTACTGAAGAAACACTTTAAGATACACATGCGTATTAATTATGCGTAATGTCACGAAATGTAATGATTTCTAGCCACAAGTGTGCATATTACTTGCCAATTTATGTAAGTACCGAGAAATGTGGTGCACCGACGATTCTTAAACTTAGGATCCGCATCAACCCACTTTTGTGCCTCTTAAAATTAATGTCCTAGAGGCCGGGTGAAGTTCGTTTTCACGTTCCTCGTTTTCATATTGCATAATAAAACAGTGGAATTTCGTTCGAAAATTTCTTCTTTGGCAAATTTTTGTTCTACCCAACCTGATTTCCTTCCTGTCGCATGTCGCGGACTTTCTCTGGATAGTACAAGATTCTCGGAAGTTACTGAGAACGTTTTGAATGGTCATCTTGGGAAATTTCAACTTTTTATCTAAGCTTCTTTGGGACATTGTCGGATTTTCCATATATGTGGAAAGAATTAATTTTCGACGTCTTCTTAGGTGATTTCCTTTGTCATTGCATAAGAACTTTGCACTCTTTGGGTGGTCGGTATTTTCTAAATCAGTTTTCCTGTTCCCTGCTCCTTTCCCGATTTTAGGACCGTTGGTATTCGAAATTAGACTCTCATTTTCTAAATTTGTAACTATTTCTTCTTTATTTAGTTTTAGTTCAATGGGAGACGGCGTGGCACCGTCGTTAAAAACGTGATAAAACGTCCATGAATGAAATGGGAAGGAACGACATGACGCAAGAACTGTCAGCCCGTAATTAAATTTATTCAATCATTTGTGTCTCCAATTAAAAATGGAGAAAATTTCAACAAATAAATTAAAAGGGATTCTTAAAGTAGGATGTGCATACGAAGATTAAAAAATACACATAGCCAAAATATAACAGCATGTTGCATCCAGATGTTACATACAAATATAAAACTCGGTCGAAGTTAGTTTTTTACGAAACTTCTTTCAAAGTAATGAAAAAACGCGATCCGGAGATGATTTTTAAAGCTACGAGAAAGACTGCTTCTCAATTTTGATGTTCTCTTAACTTCGATTAGCAATAGTTTGAAAAGAGGTTCATTTCGAACACCAGTTGTTATGTAATCGTGGCGTAGCAAACCGGTGAGGATGACACGTTTAAGGAAAAATGCAGCAAACTGCCTTTTCTGCGTGCTAGCTACGTGTAATTTTGCTCGAGATGACACACGGTGCCATGTGATCCGGCGCTAACTATGGCTCACAGAGCGAACGTGCCCAAATTCTTTAGAATCTTCTCGAAAGGGAAGAAGAAGATTACATGTGAGGAGCTGTCAAGTCGCGTAATGTTTTGCTGTCGTGGCGATTGGATTGCCTGTTTCCACCTACAGTTAAAATGGGCGGGAGAGAGACACACTAAATAGCGAACAACACAACCGGCGGCTATACCTACGAAGTGCGTGTTACTAACGTTCTTTTCTGTGCGGCATATTGGGCGGCATCGACCGTAGTAACAAGAGACGCGAAGAAAAATTTTTCCCATTTTGAATACGGAGTGTGCAAGTGAAAGTTAAAAATAAAAACATTTTGAGCACCTCAAAAGAAAAATTATTAAGTAAGAAAATTTTCGTGCATTTAGGCAAAATTGCCCAAGGAAATTAGTGCAGCACGGAAATAAGGGGCGAAGAAGTCCGAGTCTCTTTCCTCATATTGTACGTGAGGTAAGCATAAAGATGCAAAAACAACAAAATAAAATAAAATAAAATTAAAATTTATCTATATTGTCCTTCCCCAAGAGCGTAATTACGGAAAGAAGTCCGGGTTAACCCGTGCACACAATCCAACGGTCGGAGTCAGTTCGGCTAAGCAAGGAAACGCGGTAGGTGTCGTACAAAAAAGGAGTTAGTGGAAAAAGGGTGAGAATTCAGAAAGTTTTTTTGTTACATTTATAACAAATTATGGTCATTGCGTTAGGTTTGCTCTCTTCCCACACCTCCCCCCGTTAGGGATAGCGGAGTTAGTGGCTGACGCCCGTCTCATAAGGCGGGCCACGATTTTTTTTGAGGTTCATTACAGCACCAACAGAAAGCACAAATTTCAAGGAACGATCCTTTTGGAACATCCTTTTTGGAACAACCTTAGTGCGAAAAAAAACATATATACCAGACAAAAGCATCGGTTTACGTGCGGAAACCATACGCGTAGAACGCAGTTAATTAATCATAAGCAGCATAATAAAATAGATAGAGTGTAGACTGCCAGGGCGGGCGAGTAGGGACGCGTGATTCCTTTACCATTTTTATATTTTAGAAGAGCAGCTCCAGGAAGCCTCCTCAAGGGATGCAACAAACAAACACTAACTACGGTGAGTACTTTTTCACTCTTCCTTAATCGCCCAAATTAAAAATTAAAGAACAATTAATATTTTAACTAATACTAAGTGAACTAGTTACTATAGCATTTCCGTGAAAATTGTGTTTATTATGATAAATTGATAAAAGTTCTCCTTTAACACTTCTAAATGGCCCAAATTCTCGACATTTATTTCGGTAATTATTCAATTCTTGCACAAATAATTTATTAATCAAGAAAAAGGGGAAGAGAACGCGAAAGTTCTTTGACATATCCCCTCGTATATTTCTAAAATTGATAATCGTCGTAGTAAGCAACTTCTGGTTGCGGGGCAGAATTGCTATTTCAATGAATTTCTTGTATTTATAGGTGTTAATGGAATTTCTTAATGTTTTTGTATTTTTCACATTTTCTATATAAACTATAGATTAGTAGTTAAGACGTTACATAAAAGCAAGATATATTAGCTGAATTTTTTTGAATAGTTGACACAAATTGAAATTCTGGTTTTTGAATATCTTTAATAATTTATTCACTCTGTCACAATTTTCTGATATATATATATATGTATGTATGTACAATGATGTTCAATAGACTAGGGATATATCAAATTATAAAGAAATTCTGGGTTTGACAAAGTCGAGGCGATTTAAATCGTAGCAACATGTTTAAAGACTAGAAGAAAGTTGATAAGAACCAATCGAGCTCTTTTCTATTTGTGCTACTTACATCGAATTCAGTTTTCGCGCTATTTCAAGGTATTTTACTGGACATGAATAATTTAAATGTTTGTCAAAATGAAAATATAAAAGAAAACACCGTATACATACCCGTACATAGTAGTTATATCGATGCTCAGTAAGTTAGATTCGTACTTCCAAGTGGTAGCATCCCACAGTCAATTAAACTTGACTGAACTTTAAGACTTAGGAGCTATTCTGCACACAAAGATTAAGTTAAAATAAACTTTTTTTTTTGCGCACAAGTTGCTTTATATATACATATAGTTTGTATATTTTTTTGAGATTATGAAACTGGCCTCAATTTATCAATACCTTGTACAACGTTTTATTTTTTTAATTTAGTTTAGTGTAAAGGTACCATCCGACAAACACTTATGTACCTACATTTTGAAACGTTTGCTTAAAAGAACGTAGGTCGGAAGGTAGAGACCTTGTAATCATAATATTGGATACTATTAATCTAAGAATGCTTATTCAATAATTACATACAGGATAAAGTTTTTATATTAGTGATAAGCATGTGTTGCTGAAGTCCTAAATTCCTCCTCCTCTCCTCTTTCTCTCTGGGGCGGCCAGCATGAATCGGCCTCGTCCGCAGATCAGTATGTAGCCTCAGCTACTCTATAGGGCCACCTGTGTATTGTTACCGAGCAGATGACATTAGGGTTGCTTCCATTTCAAGTTGGGTGGTGTTGAGGTGAGGTGGACTGTATGTATGCCAATGTGCTCCTCTGATCGTATGAACATGCATGCTGTCTGCTTCCCCTCATCTGAGGACCTGACACCTGTCCTCACTATATAGAGGTCCATGTTGTCAACTGGCTCCTGTTTAGTAGTTTTGGCAGTCCCATTCCTTAGTCATATCCTTACAGTTCTATTATGGAACTCATTTCCCCTAGAGTTTTTATCGCGGCACGATTTATTTCTGTGTTATTGCCGCGACGGCTGACTGGTTTGTTGGTTTTACCCACCCCAGTAACTCTACGCCCTAGCCGAGGAGATCGATCGTGCCGGCCAGTTTATAACCGTCGTATAAAGAAGCAACTGATTGACGTCAGTGAGATGACTTGTGTCATCCTGATGTCTTCACCGTTTTTTGAACAAGGCAAATCCCTAACACAGTCTCACATGAATATCATTTAGCCGTAACGCTCATTTAAGAAGAAGTACAATTGCATTATAAATTGACTAAAATTACTAAAAAAATTTAGGTACCTATCGCATGAGGTGCAAGAAATATTTGCAGCTGGAAATTTAAAATGGGTATATCTACTATTGCCAAAATAATATTGGAAACATATCAGGTAATTTTGCATGAGCTCTAATGTATTTATATATCGCATCTTAATGCAAGTCATTGAAAATGGTAGATATTGGAGGCTATGAAGGAAGCTTTTGGGAGAAAAAATTACTCAGGCGGAAAATTCCGATACTCCAAAATATTGCAAGTTGCATAATTCATTAATAAATTTTCTACTTTATTTCACAGTTTGTTGCATTTTTCGTTAGGAGAAGTTCAATGTTCACTTTTCCAAGTATAGGCCACAATATTTTATTTATTTATATTTTATATTTATTTGTTTTAATTAAATTAATCAATACAGGAAAGAACTTGAATAAACACAAAAATAACAAACGTATATTAAGAATGAAAATTGAATTAACGTTTGGAATAATGACTGCTAGATGAAAAGTAATTATGAACGATATCCATTGCTGCCCTGAAAGCGCTTATAAAATTGTTAAAGCAATTACCTAAGGCTGAACAGTGAAACCAGTAACGCAATCAGGATTTGGCTTTGGGAGGGGGGGGGGGGGACCATAGGTGTCCCAAGTCCTAACGAGTCGCAAAAATAGGGCTCTAAAGTCGCGTCCTGCACCCATCTGAGCACTTAAGGACTGCTATTGTTCACAAACCTGACATTCTGGAGGCGGACCGGTCCCGTTCGTCCCCCTCTCGGTGCGCCCCTGAGTAAAACTTATTGTCCTCCAAACTATACGCACAACATTATAAATGCCGAGATTATCTCTGAAGTATGGTGGATCGAAATCTAATAGGTTAACGTTCACAACATAGCACAGAATATCTATCGAAGGAGAAATAGTGTCAGAATTTTTTATTATTCATTGTGCAATTTAGGTCCTCTACAGTGACAGTCTACAATAATTTGGTTGTTTTTATTAATAATAGTTAAAGTTCCGAATATAATACATATCTCAGGTTCTTAGCCTTGAAGAGCGAGTCTGACGAATTATCCTATTCCCACTTTCTCCCTTCCTCGAGCAGGTCTTTCAAAAATGATTTAAATTTGTCAGTTTTAGGCGCTCTTTTCGAACTGAAGAACGGTGTTGAAGTGCCTCTTCCCCTCTGCCCCTTGTTAGAGAGGTCATTCGTTTGGAGTTCCATAATGTTCGTTTCTGGACTTTATCAAAATACTTTTTTCGAGAATCATCCCATGATATTTACCTTCATTATATATATATAGGATAGGTCTAGATATATTCCTGATTTTCCTTCCATTAGTGAATTGTATGACTGATATTTTACTGGGGTTGGCTAATAGTTTATGTTTCCTTAGTATGGGTATCAATGATACGACAGAAATTTGAACTCACGGAACACTCATCAAATAAAATGGATTTGATTACAAATAGTTCTGAAATTGATGTTGACAACATTTTGGAATTATTATTTTAGTGCTTAACTTGATTTAAGTACTTCTCCCTACATTTTTTCTCACACGTCTCGATTCCATAGAATGAAAAAAACTTTCTCAGGATAGAAACGTTACCATAGTTTTCTTTACCTCCTGATCCTTACAAAAAAACACTTAAAAATTTATTAGAGCAACTTGGATACATGATACATCAAGAAGCATATGTATGAAAAAAAAAACAACCTGGGAGTCATATCCCAGGACTTTAAGTTTATACTTACGTACTTAGATAGATTGTATGTGTATAGGTTTTCATTCCCTCGCGAAAAATATCCTTGAAATTTCATTTAAGTTTGTTGTCAGATAAGTTATTCAGTAGGTACCTACGTACCACTCCGAAGGACGAAAGGGTGTATGTATGAATGTTTTCTCGAAGATGTCTTTAAATTATGCAAGGGTAAACCCCTTCAGAAATCCATAAATCACGAAGCGAACGTTTGTTTCCTCATAATACATACGAATCAGTTTAGTTTTGTATACAACCTCATTGTGAAACACTCTACGTGACAAGTAAACGCCCACTCAAATTACATATATATTTGTGGACTTTCTATGTATATTACACAATGGAATAACATAAAATTGTGAAGGTAATTTATATTTTGTTGAACATTTTTCTTGAAAATCCATCGCCTAATTTATACAAACTCCCTTAAAGTTTTGCTAATACAAAAAACTTCCATTTTCAGGTCAGAAACTCCTGGGGGTAGGAACCTAACTAAAAACTTTTGGTATGGTATTAAAGTTTGTTTGAATATTTGCCAAGAGTTCACAAACTCTTGGTAAATAGAAAGCAAATTTTATATCAAAGTCATAAGTTGTTCGCAAACTTCAATATCACCTTTTCTTTAAACTGATTGTGATTTTAAAAGTCTGCACTAAGGGCTACATATAGCTGATTATATTCGCACTTTACCATAAAGTTTTGCTACCCAAAAAAAAAAGAAGTAACAATTTAATAAAACTCGTAATAGTAATTTTCGAGCACTGCGTACGCTATTCCGTTTTCATCTCATATCCCAGTAGCAGTTGATAAAAAGCTAAACATATCAAAATTCCACTACTAATAAGGATTTCTATAAAAAAAAATTATGGTGTGTAGAAGCTAATCTGGCAAGCCGGTCGGTAAGTTGGTAAATAAGAAAAGTTCCATGTTGAGACCTTTTTGGCGTTTTCCCTTTAATATAGTGGTTTTTCGTTTTTTAACAGAAATTGGTCCATAAAGTTTTTCATTCAATATTTGAACTATAAAATATTGGTACCGGTTTTTTATTATTGAATGCAGGGGGACAAAAGAACAAAAGCACGGACCCAAGGCGGCCCATTGTGTTAACCTGCTAAAAGTAGGTACTACGAACTCTGACCAAACCCTACCTGTCCCATTAATGAAGCCCATCAGGTCTAAGGTAAGTTTTTCCGCTCATCCATAGATAGGAGTGCAGACGCAAGCATTTCCAACCTGTTTCAAGCAGAGGCCGGACAAGCTCACAGAAAAAGTTTGGTTGTCTCCGACTCTACTTGCACATATCATACAGACACTCAGGGCTGTCAACAACTTCATTGTTTTAGATGAGCATGAGCTGTGAGCATATTGACAGCTAACCACAGTTCTGCATTATTTCCTTCCGAGCCAAAAGAGAAAGTCAGAGAGGTTCCTATTAGATCCATCAAGACAAAGGTTTATACACCTGAAAGTACTCAGGCTCGCCCATCGCGGTTGATCATTTATACGAAAATCGGCTTTAATGAGAGACCTGATTACTGAGAAGGGTTCCAGTCCAAGGAAGGTAGAATCAGAGCCAGATCTGGCTAGCAGGTCAGCCCTCTCAATCTGCATGATCCCCATGTTCCCGGGAACCCACTTATCTGATGGTTACGTATAACCATCAAGGCTTCCTGACTATCCGAGGGGATTGCGATGTCTTTTTCCTTGGTGTTCCTTCCAAGTGTGAGGTACTCACCCAATCACAGGTTCAATAAAGTTAACATCTCCTCCGACTTCCTCATTAGTCAGTGAGCCGTCGGTAAAAGTTATGATCCAGTTCCCGTTCAATGGTCGTAAACATTGAATGGAGAGCCGTCTCAGTTGATGTGCCTCTTTGGTAAGCGAGTGAAAAGGTGTTTAAGTGATAAATTTTACTCCCTTCATTTGTTCGTCCATGATCCTCTCTAGGGATTTGAGAAGGATTGAGGAGACTTATGGCTCGGAAACTTTTCGGGTCCATATATGACACCCTACTAGACGAAGGCGAACCTCACCTTCCTACATACTTCATTAGCATATCTAAATGCGATACATGCCTAAAAATGGAATCACTGTAAGAAGCTAACGCTAGGCTCTCTGCCTTCAGAAAGACCGAAAAATGCCTTCTAAACCCAACGTTTTGAAAGCTGATACACATAACTGCAGGTCTTCTTCAAGGCCTCAAAAATGCGTTGAGAGTAAAAGTCTACAGAGGCTTCTTCATTCAATGCAATCTGAGCTTCTCAGAACGCTCAGTCTGACCAAAGTGTCAGTTTCCCAGAGTCCTGAACAGCCTAATCGGTTCGCGATTGCCGTTAAGCTACTCGCAGAAACAATTACAATTAGTGAGGTTGGCAGGTTTGGACCAATCTGACTATTTTCAAATCGCTACATTATTCTCATCATGACTTAAAGTTAGAGAAGTAAGTTAGACTTATAGCAACAGATTAATATACATCGTGCTTTTTTTTGTGTGCATTCTCAGTTTTCATTACACCTGTCAAATGAACGCTAACATTTAGATTTTTTACTATTTTCAGACGTCAATTAATGCCTTCAAATGCCAATAAACAAAAGTTCTATTTGTTCTATTTCTGATCCTGTACAAGAAAACGCAAAAGTGTTGAAGAGTATGGCAAGCTGAACAATCTGAAGAAAAACAATCCCAAGACCAGGAAGCAAACAGAATTCCAAATGTTGAAAGATGAAGCAATGAGACTAATGAAGGGATTGAAACGCCAAGATCACGATAAAGGAAAAAATACACAAAGCTATTTGAGGGCCAAACAACGTATTTTATTTGAGAGAAGATTATCATGAAACGAATTTTTCAAGAATTTTTCGTGATGTGCACTTTTTGTCTTGCACTTAAGCGTTTCACATCTAACGCTGAGGACTTAGATAAGGATGAAGAAAAAGAGAATGCAATTCACACATATATAAGACAAAGGTTAATAAGAAATTAGGACACCACAAAAAACTTCCGCTGGTCCCAATGATTGCGCATTAACCGATTTCTACTGTACTTCAATATTTTGATAGGAGCTGGCATTTGTGAAAAATTTGCGATATTAGCAACTAATTAATCTGATACAAAACTGGTCAGTGGCCTTAGCTAATTCGACTCTAAATTCATCTTCTCAACTTTTTTCTCGTTGTTACGTTAGTAAGTAACTACGAGCAGAATCCTAATTATTTGAAGTAGGAAGGTGGGGCAAAACCGGGTAGGCGGGCCAAACCGGGTGCATCATGTTCTCATAGACAAGTGCTTCTATGGTTACAAGTGAGGTTGTCAGCTTACTTCGAGATACCATTCAATTGGTTTGTGACAGCGAACAATATACTTTGCATTACCAGATCTGTGCAGTGCTTTTATAAAGTTTTTTGTGAATAATTTTCTAGTTTTTCATAGAACTGTAGGTCACGGGAGCACCAGATTCTGTGATTTAAATTTTTGGTAAGTAAACCACTTTATTCTGTAGCTTATTCAGAAATATATACATACCACCAACACGAAACTGTTGCGCCCATCTGTTAATGGATGGGAACAATTTGTTTTTGAAATTCCCTGTATGGGTAATATCGGGTACCAAGGAGTAGGGCAAAACCGGGTAGTACCCGATTTTACCCTCGCCTTATTTTTGCGGGAAGAACAACTGCTTTGTTTGCTATAGTCCCTTACAAATTGTTTATCTCATTATATTACTTAATTTTATTATTTTCAAATTAGAAATCTATTGTTTTATTACTTTTTTATGACGTTGTTTGTAATGTCAGGCTCAAAATGCCGCGCAACTATAAGCGAAAGACTACAAAGCAAAGTTGGCGAGAAGAAGATATGCCTCTGGCTATCAGCGATATTTTGGGGTGGATCCAAGGGTTACTTGAAAGCCTCGAAAACATACAATGTTCCCCAATCAACATTGGAGGATAAGGTGAAGAAGGCCCGCCAAAATTACTTATCTCCAAAGCAAGCCGATAAAAAAAAATTGGGGCGGTATGACACCGTTTTTACAGTAGAGCAGGAAAATGAGCTGAAGGAGTACGTGCTACTGATGGAGGAAGGACTGTGCGGCCTGACCTTGACTCATTTACGAGAACTAGCTTTTCAGTTAGCAGAGAGAAATGGGATTAATCACCCATTCAATAAAGAAAAGAAAAGGGCTGGGAAGGACTGGCTGTATAAATTCTTAAATAGACATAGAGAAACCTCGCTTAGGAATCCCGAGCCGACTTCATTAGCTCGCGCAAAGGGATTCAACCGAACGGCAGTTCAAGCCTTCTATGATTTGTTTACGAGAAACACAAAATTTCTCCAAATAATATTTATAATGTTGACGAAACGGGGATTATGACTGTACCTAGCAAGCCCTCAGAGTTCTGGCCTTACATGGGAAGAAACAAGTCGGCTCACTTTCATCAGGAGAAAGAGGAACACTGGTCACTGTTGAAACCTGTATGAATGCTGCAGGTAATTTTATGCCACCCATGTTTATTTTTCCTCGCTAGAGGTCGAACCCTATGCTAATGGATGATGCGCCACCTGGGGCCCACTTTTCTTTCATGAGTCAGGGTGGATAAACAAGGAAAGTTTCCTTTATTGGTTCAAGAAGTTTGTTGAATTTTCTAATCCAACACCAGAAAAGACAGTGCTATTGATTTTAGACGGTCATGCCGCACATACCAAAAACCTCGAGTTGATTCTCCGTGCAAGAGAAAAAAACGTCATTCTCTTGTGTGTCCCTCCACACTGCACCCACAGATTGCAACCACTTGTTACTTTCATGGCCCCCCTCTCCACTTACTACGAGCAAGAGGTCAGAAAATGGATGATCGCGCACCCTGGGAGACATGTAACAATATATCAAGTGGCAAAACTCTTTGGCAATCATTTGCCAGAGCAGCTGTGATGGATACAGCCATCAAGGGTTTTAAAAGCACCGGAATATTCCCGTTCAATAGAATGGCTATCCCAGAGCATTTGTATGCTCCTGCTGAAACTACAGAAAGACCTATGCAACCACACTCAACGCCAGAGGCAGATAGGTCTGCTCATCAGCCTTCAACATCCTCTGATCTCCCAGCATTATCAACAGGTCCGGGTATTCCTTCAAAATCAAGCTGCCACCATCAGATTGCCATCATAAAGTTGAACACGATCCCACCCTCAACGACAGAGGCAGACAGGTCTGGTGATCAGCCTTCAACATCCTCTGATCTCCCAACATCATCAACAGACTCGGGTGTTCCTTCAACATCAGGTTGCTCTAGAATTAAGTAATTAAGTGATTCTCGGTTTTTAAAATATCTCCAACCATGTTGCAACCTCCGCCCCATGAAGAAGAAAGAATTGAAAAGAAACAAGGGAACAGAAAAAGAGGGAAAACAGCGATTCTTACATCGACACCTTACAAAACAGAGCTTGAACAAGAAGATACTATCAAGATGAAGAAAGTTAAAGCAGCAAGAAAACTTTTTGAAGCATCAACTGCATGCGAAGTTAGGGAAAAGAAACCGAAAAAGAACCAGAAGAAAAAGAAACAAGAGGAGAGCTCTTCATCTGAAGACGAAGGCGATTCCACTGCGGCGTGCCTATTTTGCAATGAGCTATATGCTGAATGTGTTGCTGGAGAAGGAAGGATACAGTGCAACGGGTGCAGGCATTGGGCACATGAAGAATGCAGCGCGTATGAGGGAGAGGGAAATGTTGTATGCGACTTTTGCGATAATGTCACTGCAGAGATAGATTGATAATATTGCTAAATTGAATAGCTGAGATTTTGATAATATACTTACTCTGATGAAGAAATGCATTAATTTAACTTAGTCTAATGTGGATATTGAATAAATAATAATAATTGGCAACAGCAACTGAAAACTATTAACTTTCTCGAGTACCCGGTCTTACCCCACCCCCTTCAAAATGACGGTTTTGACTTGATCTACGAAATTTGGTTTTTCGAGTGTTTAAGTAAATTATTTTGGTAACATGGGTAATATATTGATTGTCCACATCTGTCTAAAGAGAATAGCTGGGAAACTGAAATTTTTATAAGGCCCAGAATTGCGAAACTTTAAAAAACAGTTACGGTACCCGGTTTTACCCTACCTTCCCCTACCAAAATTAAAATGTCGACCTCTAAAATTATTTTTGTTATACCTACAAATTGGGAACAATCAACATAGGGTGAAAAATGGACGGATTATGCGCTATGTGTAAATTTCCATTATACCAATCAACTCATAGTAAATTGTATAATGAATGAGTTGTTTTTAGATGTATTTCGTGCATGAATTATCTTCGGATGAATTGTCAGTAGAGACATTTTCCGGATACGTTCCCTATACCCCTCTTTCATTTCTTAACAAGTGAAACTTACTCATAACTTTTAACCTACTGTATATGATTGAACTCCCTGCAGTAATTCGAAACAATCACTAGCTACCTCCAAAGTCGAACAGACTTTAGCTTTGTTGCAATTTTGTGTGACCCGTTTCGAATTGTTGCTTCTTGTTAATATTCCACACAAAATGGGAATCATTTGATTACAATAGATGTGCTGCACTTCATTCTAATAGACTTATATATAGATCTTTGTGGAGCGTTTTTGTAAAGCCATTTCATTTACACAAGTAATCAGATCATTATAATATTCTAAGCAGATTTATTACCCCCTTATTAGAGAAATTTATTTTGTACATTTTTATATGGAACAAGTATATTTTGGAAATATTAACTCTAATTCCTACGTATGGAATATTCATAGCTTAAAAATACTGTATAGTTTACTTTGCTTTAATTATATACTATATATTTCCTCATGCCTTCAAACCCAAATCATATTAAACATAGGTCAAAAAGGTCTAATTTCAAAGATCCAGGCAAAGAGATTAACAACGAATCCAATCCTAAACCAAAAACCTCTGACAAATATTGCCTAATCTCAGAGTGTCACATTCCATAAGTCAGGGGTACACTGGCCATTTTTGTCCCGTCTGTTGTTAATTTGTTATTCCAATTGAAGGACGAAACAGATTAAGCTCTCGCCAAATACAAGCAAATAAATAAAATACAACGACCGATGGAATTACATGCGCATGAAAGGTTTCCAGTTATTTTGGGTGTAGTGTGTGAATAATCTGCATATTTTATAAATATTTGCAAACGGATTTGTTGTCCCTCCAGCCACAATTAATGCGAATTCAACATTCAAAATAATCGATTTATCATGCATGAGGTAAAGTCCTCCCATTTTATAAAAGTGGAGAGTGAATTGAATTTTATTCACTTTAAATCAATTCGGATGATTGAGTAGTAGAAAAGTTTTGAAAATTAGTGGTGACAATTGCTTAAAGTCGTTTTGACCATTTTCGTTATACCTAATTAATAACTTTTCATCATATCCAGGGAGCGAAGAAATTGAGTTAATTAGTTTTGTACTAATTAAACAAAAAATGAGAGTAGGTCGTAAAATCGGAAAAAAAGTAGTGAAGTACTATTATGACTCAATTTCGAATTGACAAGTTGTTAGTATTTCAATGAAAACAAAATCTTCACGCAATAGATACTCTTTCAATAAGGACAATGGCAGAGGGAAAAGACGGACAGTGAAACCGTCACAGTTGAAGAAGGGAGACGAAATGGATAGTATATCCGACTTGGACCAACTGAAAGCAGACATGACGCAATTTACAAATTTGGTTACAACATTAGTGCAAATGATATCGATAGTGCAGAATTCTACTGAACACATTCTTACGTTTGGTGGAAGAGAATTACATAAGAACAAGGGGATCTTCAATGCTTACTGTCTACTATTTCAAACCGAAAGGAGGCTATAATGTCGAAGGGTTGGAATGCACGAGTATTACAACAATACCTCTATAAAATTTAATTCCGATAAACCTGTCCTGTCAAATTCGACGTCAGAAGAAATCACTGTACCACGAATGCACATCACAAACTTATTCTGTCCTGTCATCATCATTCCATAATATTCGTGATATCTTCGTAATTTTGCCGGAATTCAATCCGGCTGATGAGTACTACTAAATTCAAAACAATGTGTATAATACCCGCATAACTCAATCATTCGATTCAAACTGTTGGGACCAAAGGGCTCTTATATTTGCAGTGCAGTCTAAACTCAAGAAACCTGCAAAGATTTGGGTTGACAGCCTACCAACAGTGTTTACCCAATGAAACACATTTGTAGAGGAGTTCTTGCGGAATTTTCCAATATCCAAGGCTGAAGCAGCTATTCATATAGCAATGATGAATAATTCCCGACAGCCAAATGAAACAATGGAACGGAATGCAGAATGCAAACTAATGGTGTAAGAGGTGGCTTATCAGAAGCATCCACTATTAAATACATACGTAGGCGAATAAAGCATACAGGGTTTCAGTGAGTTATAGCAATTAGTGAGTTCGAATTAACAATCGATTTTCTAGTCCCTATCCGACGATACTTTGAGAATGTTGAAAGCGGAGAAAATGCCCGAGAACTACGCGTATCTATCTACCTAATCAGATGTGGAAATCGAGAAGTAATTCTGGAATTCAAGTAGCAGAGCGACTGGCTTCTAAATACCGGATCGGGCAAAAATGGTTCGAAAATGTTACAACTGTTTTCGGCAAGGATATTTACCAATCCATTGTCCAAAATTCCAGCGCCGAATACGATACTAGAGATGCATAAGGTATGAACACGACGAAAAACACTCGAACGGAAAGTTATTGAATGCGACCACCGATAAGAATATTCGGCACATTGAAGTAAATCACAAAACGGAAGGAACAATCAAGAAGTCAATAAAAATAAATGGTAGTGAATAGGATGCACTAACTGGTTGTGGGAGATGGAATTGGGATTTGGAGAAACTATATTGAGGAATCGAAACACGAACTATTATTTCTTCGCTTACAATTTTATACCAAAACCAGTCTTAGTTGAATTGACATAGGCGGAAAATCAGAAATGTCAAGAAAGGGAATTTTGGTTCAAATCTACGAGAAATGGAGAAGGCAGAGTGGAATGAAATCCTTCAAGAATTAAGGGGGGGGGGGATTTGCTGCAATTAGGCAAATGTAATATTAGTGATATGACCATCAAATTGAATTTATATAAACCCGTTAACTGAGCCCCGTGTAGAATACCATTCGCTAAATGAGAAAGATTTAGAAAAATCGTGAACGTGAGTACTTCCGTTAGAGAGGGTATATTTGCGTTATTCTAACATACAATAACACAAAGTAAATTTAAATTTAATTTTAAATTTAATTTAATTTCATTTTAATGGCTTGGTGAATGCGGTCCATAATATTTATCAAAATACTAAATTAAATTACATTTAACTGTCCCCCAAATTTGCTTCCTTTGTGCACGTTGAAAATTTCAAATTTCAATTAGTAAATGCAAAATGAAGGGAAACTCTAGAAAACCTTAGTGAGAAGACATTAAGTGAAGGGAAAAACTACTTTCTATTTTTTACTGTGGATTTTGATGCGGAATCTTCTTTAAAATGCTTTTATTTTTAGTCTTGGATAAATCTCAAAAAAATTATTAAAATTATATCATTAAAGAACTTCAGTGCAAGAAATTTTTTTTTGCGAAGAGACTTTCATAAATTTATGTTTTATTTAATTTTTATTAGCGTTACCAATTTTTTTTTTTTGATTTATCATACTTTTCCATGAAAATTATGGTACGAATACTAAAATTCACTTGATTCAAAATTACGGTAAATACGAATATATTTTTATGCCATACTACATTCTAAATAATGACACAATTTAAATTTATAAAATAATGCACTTAGTAGCTCTAAGAATTTGAAGTAAATTGTAACGCTGGATATTAGAACCACACTATTTCAACTAAATACCTAACTATAAGCATATATAAATTATCTACAATATTTATGAGTCGCTACATTTTCCCATATGAAATACATGAAATTAGTAAGTACTAAAATTCATGCTCTTGATTATTTTACTAATTATATATGTTCAAGAAGGAGCTTTTTTGGATTCTCCGGTATTTAGCTAAAGCTAAAAAATGTTTTTAATTTGTTATTTCATCACACAACTCTTTATATTTTGGGTGACACGTTTCAAGTCTTGGTTTGACTCATCAGCAGGTCTCAAATTGCGAAATTGAGTGACTTGAAAAACAAATGAAAAAATAGAACAAAGAAAAGAAATGAAAAAATGAGAAAAATAGAAAAAACAAATTTTTATTTAAAAAATTTAAAGAAGATTCATTCTAAACGAATCGAACCTGTATTCGCCCGTAGTGGGTTGAAAAAGAAAAATAAAAAGGAAGAAGAAGAAAGTTGCACACATCGGTGAAGCTTGGTTTTCTGGAAACAGATCAAATTGATCTCCTCTCATATAAACTCAGAATAAATTCTGGGTGGAATTATATGAAGCAAAATCAGTCCTATATTATACCAAGGAGGAAGAAATTAGCTTTTGCTATATATACCGGAGAATCCAAAAAAAATTTCCTTCTTGAACAAATATAAGTTTAACCCGGTAAAAAATCCTATAGAGTAATCTTTATCTTTACTAATTATATAATATATAAATTGAACTCACATGCAATATAAAATTAATAAGCACAGTCATAACATTAACTAAATAAATCCCACACTGAATTAAAAAAAGAAATAAAATAAATAAATTAAACCATCTAAAATTAAACAATAAAACGATGAATAAGTGGAAAATAAAAAAATGTAGAAGACACCTAGCCGAATGTAGCAAGATCCACTTGTCGATAATTCATGTGGCAGTACAACGACCCAACGATTTGGATTCTGTGGATGATAGATAGGCGGATTGTTCTCACCCTCGGCTATTCGTTCTTCAGTTCTGATCGATGACATTGCTGATAATGTTTAAGTTTACAAATAAATTCAAAAACAAGTATGTTTTTTTTTTGGTTCAAAAGCATCGACTATATTCAAGGAGGCCTCAGTTTCGGTGAATTAATTATCGATTTCAACGGGTTAATGAAGGACCGAAGCAAAAGCAACCCAGCGCAAGAAGCAGCAAGTTTACTTACATACCGCGAGGAATTTAAATAATCAACGCAAAAATTCCGGGAAGTAAACGCCTTATGCACCCCAACGATGCACCCTACTAACTTTAATTTAAAAAAAGGAAAAAATTAAAAGAAAGCTAACCTAACTTATACTAATCAATATTTGATTATATTTATTGTAAGTAGGACAGCCGATTAGGGAAATTACTTACCGTGATAAAAGTTAAAAAAAAGAAGTAAAAACCATAGCATGAATTCTCCATATTATACAACTTAATATTATTAAATATGTTTCCTTTGCTTATTACCTCAAATTTACATTCCTGGAAATATTTGACGTTTACAAAATAAAATATAAATATTGTAAATAAAGCATACAATTTTAAAGTTTGAAACGTAATACTTAAATTTGTTTGTTATTAGCAAGTCAACCTGCATTTATTGAATTAGTATCAAAATTACTAGCACTATTGGTTGACAGCAGAATTTATTATTGAATGTGGATAAATTAAACGATCTGAAGCTAATTCTGAAAGTTAAATGTACGGAAATATTTCTCTTTCATCTATAAAGCCTTTTACGTCATAGAAAAAATAATCGATATTTAGTTTTTTTATCCAAGAAATTATAATTATTATGTAGATGTTACCAGTCGTCTATTTTCTGTATTTGGTTTTCATTGGAGCAGATCTAACTCACGACAGAAGAGATATGTAACATCCAACTTTGTCTACAGCACTATCATAGTCTTTATAAAGCCATATTCCGAGTATTATAAGATGATTGAATCACTAAAAGTTTACGTCATAATTTTATGCCCAAAAGCATAATTATCATGCATCGATTTGGATATGTGTAATCAATTGCTATTGTGGTACAAATATGATAAGTATCATACAATTGGTAATAATAAAAAATACAATGAGCGTCCGAACAAACTACCCTGCGATTAAATGCCTCTAGCTCTACAGACCTAGCTTGCCAGCTATACTAGTTCTAAGCGATTGCAGCTTATTTTCATTAATTTGAATCCGTCCTTACAGACTCATATAATAGCCAAAGTGAGTTGAAGTAACATTTTTAAAAAGCGAATCCATTGTTAGTGTAAAGTTTTTGCATTTTTGCAAACTATCATTGTCGCATGATTATATGTCGTTGTATAGAAATTTTAAAGGAAATATATTAAATAATAATCCTATCAGCAATGCCTGGAAGATTTTACTGCCACAAATTGGAAAACTTTCATACGACAAAACTAAATTTATTTAAGGCGATTAAGGCGATCATGAAAAAAGCTTAATTAAAATTTATCAGCAAATCGACTTAATTGGTGCAAAAAAAATTATCACTCCATTCGAGCGAATCTTAATGGTAGGTACTCAAAGAAATTTATCCTATCACGCCTTGATCCTTCCAGCCCAACACAATTTTAATTGATAAATAAAATACTTTCCAAGACACCCATTAATGATGAGAAGAAACATGCCAATGGGAATAAATCACACTTGGCAGCAATTGTTAGGAGAAAGGATTTACTCATTGGAAAATATTTTAAAACCCTCCTGTATGTAAGTATGTATGAGGGTACCTATCTACCTACACAAATACGTATTTATATAGAATTTTCATGTGGCCCATCTTATTTACATGGTGAGGCATGAAGTTATTACGGTTGTTGTAACTTCGTCAAATCCTTCTTTCATTCAAATGGTATCATTAGACTTCACATTAGACTTAATCAAGCGCACAACCACCAAATTCCTAAGGAAGTTGGCAGTAGTGTTATTTGTGGTTCATTTCTTTGAGTTCGTTTACTTGGAAATTACCCCGAGAACAATCTATTTCAGCTGTCACAGTGGATTGGATTATCATTTGATGGATACAAGGGGATAAGAGCATGATTGATAGATATATGTTCTTTCAATAAAAGGTATTTCCACGTACACACATGTAGCAGCAATTGATTACATTTGAAGAAGAGAACACTTAGGTTTTTATTGGTAGATTTTGACTGTGCCTAATATCTCCTACTACATATTGGTACTGCTGAGTATATTTTCGGCATCGCGACGCGTCGCGTCGTCGCGTCGGTTTACAAAAAAATTTACCCCAAAATTGTGGGAATTTTTGTGGGATTTCACCCGAATGAGCATATCGGATAAGTGATAAGAATGCTAGAAGAAAGGAAGAAAAGTCGACATTCAACGTTAAGAATCGTACATTGGGGGTAAATTTTTGGAACTGTTTTTATGATGCCTACCATAGCATCGCTAACCCACACATACATATACATATATATATATATATGGATTTTCATTTCATTTTTTATTTCATTTATTTCATTTTGTCTACCGATTACACTATCTTACAGATAAGCACTTAATCTATTAATTAATTCAAGAAGAGTTAACATTTCTATAATTATCGAAAATACAGCTTTTGAAATTATCTCTTGGCATAGTAATATCTATAATGGACGAAAATTTATTAAAAATTGAGGAACAATTGGTAATAGGCTCGTGATTACCATAATTTGTTCTATGATGAGGAGTGTATAGCAAGCACCTAGATCGAATTGGCCTTTCCGGAGCATATATACTAAGTAATGATAATAATTCGGGCGAGTTAATTCTGTAATGCAAAATATCTTTAACAAATATCGCACAGTTAACCTCCCGTCGCAGTTCCAATTGAGGTAAACCCAACAGTAAACATCTTATAGAATATGAAGGTAAATTATCATATCGGTAGTTGCATTTGTAAAGCGCAAATCGAGTGAAACTTTTCTGTATAGATTCAAGACGGTCCATATGAACCTTGTAATAAGGACACCAAACGACACATGCATATTCTAAAATAGACCTCACGAGAGTGAAGTAGAGCACTTTAAGAGTCTGAACATCTCTGAAGTCTTTAGAATTACGCTTAAGGAATCCTAGACATTTACGAGCTTTACAAACTATAAACTCAACGTGAGGAATGTAACTCAATTTAGTGTCATGTATAACTCCCAAGTCATTAATTTCAAAAACCCTAGGAAGAGTACTGCCATTTATAAGATAATCAAAAACTATTGGGTTGGATAAACGATAAAATGACATAGTTTTACATTTACCAATATTTAAGTGAACGTTGTTCAAAAAGCACCAATCAGAAATACTATTAAGATCACATTGAAGGAGTGCGCAATCATCAACAGAATTGACTTTTAAAAACAATTTCAAGTCGTCAGCAAACATCAAGCATTTACTAGATTTGAAACTTACGACTATAACATTAATAAAAAGCAAGAAGAGCAGAGGACCTAAATGGCTACCCTGCGGAACTCCGGAATTAGCGTTAATCTCCCTGGAGAGAATCCGACCAATTTTGACATATTCTTTACGATCAGTCAGATAGGATTCTATCCATTTAAAAAAAGATGAGTGAAATCCAAGTATACTAAGTTTATATAAAAGAACAGAAATATTAATCCTATCAAATGCTTTAGAGAAATCCGTGTAAATAACATTAACTTGAAATGACTCTTCCATAGCATTGATAGCATAATGTGAAAAGGAAGTTAAATTAGTTGCACATGATCGTCCAGAAATAAATCCATGCTGTTCAAATGTAATAATTTCTTTAGTTAAAAATGCAACTTTAGAGTTAATCAACGAATCAAGAATTTTAGGAATTGTCTTCATAACAGAGACACCTCTATAATTTTTTATGTCATCTTTTTGCCCCGATTTAAATATTGGTGTAATGAAGGAGACTTTCCAATTATCTAAAAAAATCCCTGATTGTAAGGATAAATTGAAAATTGAAGTTAAAGAATGTGCCAAGGTATCAGCGCATTTTTTCATTAGAGAAGTACATAAAAAATCAGTGTCACACTTTGTACAAGGTTTCAAATTCCTTAAGCACTGCAGTACTTCGCTGGCAGATAAAGAGATTGCACCGATGTCAAGAGAAGACGGAGGCGTAAAATCAGTAACATTAAGATAAGCAGAATCATTACTGTACACGGATTCAAAATAATCAGCAAACAGATCACAACTAGATTCTAAATTAAAGGACTTTTTGTTGTCATATTGCAACATTTTAGGAAGACCTATAGAATTACGTTTTGTATTTATAAATGACCAAAATGCCTTGCTATTGGATTTAATACTGCATTCCATAGACCAAACGTATTGGTTATACATAAATCTAAGTAAGAAGTTATATTCACGTCTAAGCTGACAGTATTTTATTCTATCGGAAAGATCACCAGACTTTTGTAAAGTTTTATGTGCCTTATTTTTTGCATTTTTAAGTTTTATAAGACTTTTATTAAACCATTTTGGATGTTTATTGGATGAAATTTTCTTAATAGGAACATGAATTTTGAGACCTTTATGAATAACTTCTAGGAACCTGCTATACATTTGATGTAAATCATCAGAGTGTATCAAATTCCACTCATAATTTGAAAAATAGTTATTAAGATTATGGTAATCTGCCTTATCAAAATTATACTCAAAGATGTCCTCTTCGTTACAGAGAGAATAAAATTCGTAAACAGAGATAGAAAGATTAACAGCTTTATGATGAAAATCAATAGGCGTTAAAGGAATACTTATTTCATAAACTTCAAATTTTAAATCATTACTTATAAATATTAGATCTAACAATTTACCAAATATATTTGTTACAAAATTCGATTGAATTAAATCTATCCCTACCAAATTATCTACCACGAAACATTCTATTTCAGATGTGACATCCTTTGGAATTAACATAGATTCCTCTACATTCCATTGCTAGTTAATATTAGGCAAATTAAAATCACCACAATAACATAAAAAATTATCATCGTCATACTTCTCAAATAGTGACAAAGCATTATTTACATGACTCTTATATAGTTCTATTGAAGAAGAAGGTGGGATATAACTTACGCAAATATCCACGGAGATAGAATTAAAACAAGATGATACTCGTACGCCTAGTTGTTCGATTTCAGCAGAGTCATTATGTAGATGAATCATCTCGCTCACAAAAGAGGTACGAACGGCAACTAGTACTCCTCCTCCTCTTGTAAGACCTGTCGATAAAGGACAGCGATCTTTGCGGTAAATAATATATTGTCTCTCATCGAAAAGTTCGCCACTAAAGATACGATCATTAACCCAGGTTTCAGTGAGCACAATAATATCATAGTCGTTTTCAATAACAGCAAGTGAAAAATCATGAACTTTCGTTCTCAAACCACTTACATTTTGATAATAAATGTTCAGCATCTTATAGTTTAAGTTTAAATTTGTCTTTAAGTTTGAACATGAGTTTGGGCCTGAGGTTGCAATTGTGGATGAACTTGAGTGTGAGCCGGAGACTGGGCTACATTCCCTGATATTACATCGTTTTTTGAAACGTTGGAAAATTTTCTGACATAAACCCCCGATGGCCAAATGTCGGCAATCAATAATTTTGATATTAAATACTCTGGAACTCCCACTTTGAACGTCTTAAATCGAAATGAAGACAAGTCAGCATCTTTTTTCCAAAGAGGAAAACAAATGAACAGATCAGATGAAACTCCTGTCTTGACGGAAACGAAAGATATAATTTTATCAGAAGTGGTATCCGGATGTAAACGTGACAGATGCAAAAACTTAAATTTGCTTACAGCTGAGAGGTCATCAGCAGCAATATTATTCCCAATAATTTTTTTATTTCGATTTTTCTTTCGTTGAACAGTAATCCAGCTGGAGCGCTTATCATTATCAGCAAATGACGTTGCATTCAATTGAGAAGGGTCATTGACCATATGCGAAGTGGCAAAATTTACTACATCATTACTATCACCATTTACTTGAGAACAATCAATATTAAAAGCAGAGCATTTCGTTGCATGGCTTTGAATGCGTTGCGTTTGAGTATTCATAGTGCCATCGACAACCGTTACTGAATTCCGGACACCAAGTACATTGTCAGCATGCAGAGATACCCGTTGCGGTATTAAAACGTTATCATTGACGTTGGACGAAATTTTATTTAATGTTGGATTAGCAACTTTATTATTATTGTCTTCAAATGGGCGAGAATTACAATTTTTTTCTTTACAAATCATATTCTTAATCGCACCAAATTCACGAGAGAACTTATTTTTTAAAGATTCTAACTCGTTCGATAACATTAAGAACCGAGTCATAAATTCACTAAGAGATAAGTTAATACATACAGAGCACTTCCAAAAAACAGTCGAATGTTGTTCTAAGCATTTTAACAGACCGTCAGAAGCACTAGAACATCTTTTATGGTAATAATTATTACAATACCGCATTGAACACTTTTCATATCGGAAAGAAGATCATCGCACTTTGCACATCGATTATTACTAGCCATTGTCAAAGAACACGTCCGCACTCCACTCTAGTCACTCTGACTTTTTACGAATATTTAAATGACCTTTTACCATTGTGAATTTCGATGGGAGTTTGCAGCTGTTTACCTTCATGCATGTAAAGATATTCAATTGAAGGAAACGCATAATTCTGGTACTTTGTTGGAGCAGATTTTTATCTTTTATATAGTTTCCAGGTAATTGCCCCAAAATGATCATATCGATGATATTTTACTTAAGTAAGACAATAAATAAAATACATAAAAATAAAGATATCTGTATATGTCTACACGGTGTTCTAGTTAATTTTATAGACATTTTGCATGGATGGTAGGGGTGGTCGGGTTACAAGTAGAGGCAATTAAATCAATAGGAACCTCCAGATACTGTGAGCAGAGTAGATCTATTATATTCGGTTAAACTAAATCTAGCCTTTTTATGAGCTCGACTATTGGCTTTGCGGTTAACTTGTAAAAATTATTTGGAGTGATAAATATTCCTGCGTTGCTATGAATCATTATACGGGAAATTATATCAAAGTGCGGTCGCCGGTCAGTGTATAGTTTGATTTTGTGGAGTGAGTTGGTGATAGATTAATAATTATAAAACATGAAAAGAAATCTTATTAGTTGCGATCCTAACAGTTACCTTAAAAAACGTTTTAAAAATCAAAAAATATTTTTAGGTACGCAGTATTTTTATAATTGAATTTCGCCTAAAAAAAACTTAATCATGGAAATACTGCATTCCTACAAATATTTATTGATTTTTAAAATTATGATTTCTTAAGTAGCTGTTAGTATTGAGACTAGTATTACTTCTTTTAAGTGTTGATTGTTAATCTATACTTACATATTAGTGCCATGGTCATAAGAATTGGTCTTAGACCAATTCTAGCTTTTTTACTTGTTTATGTATGTAATTTATTAATTTCTGTACGAAACATTATATTGGCAATTGAAATAAATTACATAACTATTGGTAAATTACATATTGTGTACTTTACATACAATTCATAAATAATGTAAAAATACGTACATTTTACGTAACTTAGTTCCACAGTATTATGTAAAGTTACATATCGCATTTTACATCGGAAATTGAAAAATGCATAAACAAGGTAAAATTACATATAGTGCAAAATTGCTTTATACATAAGGTTATGCAGTGCGCATAAAGTTGTGTAAATTTCCGCTACCATTGTTGGCAATTTGTTGCCTATTATAGTAGCGGAATTTTCAATAGATATTTTTTACGGTGCAGATGAAATCTATAGGGTATACTAAATTTGTTATTCCGTTTGTAACACCTCGAAATAATGATGGTAGAGCAAAATGGATTGGACACCCACGCATAATATTAAAAGTTATTTTGATTTTTGCATGTCCGTCCGTCTGTGCGTACGATAACTCGAGAACGCGTATATTTAGAGAGCTGAAATTTTGTACACGGACTTTAAAGCAAAAAAGTAAAATTAAATTCGAAAATGAGACAAATCGGGCAACTCCTTCGTGGGGCTGCCATACAAAATTTTCGTTTTCCACTATATATTTGGACACTGCCTGAGAACGCATCTATATAGAGAGCTGTAATTTAGTACATGATGTTTTCATTGAACTAGCAAATAAAATTTCAAAAATATACTAAATCGGGCAACCCCTTCTTGGTGTTGCTATATAAAAATTTTGGTTTTTTACATATACTTTGAAAACGATCAGTCCTAGACATTTTTATTGTACTAAAAACTTCTTCAGAATAAGAAATGCTATAAAATAGGTTATAATCATTTTTTCTGTCCGACGAGCCGTTCTGGAAATATATGCGAGAAACCAATGCAAAAAATCAAAATTGCTCAAATGGGTGACCATACGAAATTTCATACGGGCATTCATCTAGGGTATCATAGGAACTGGTCTTAGACCAATTCTAGCTCTTTCACTCGTTTTATTTAATTTTGTATTAACTTATTAACATCTTCCTGATAACTGGTGTGGGCCGACTTAAAAAATAAAATAAAAAAGAAGATGCGAACCGATAAATTGGAGCGTAAAAAGACAGGAAATATAGGAAAACTAGTAGAATTCAGTACGTTTGAGCGAGTCATTGTTTTGGCGAGTATGGTCACGTTCTTGTTCTTCTAAGGAACGATTTTGTTGAAGAGCTTATCACAAGTGATCACCTTGCCGATAATATTGGCGATAGTAACTGTGATATCACTGTAATATATATCCATTTTATTACCTTCGACAGCTTTGTTGAATTATATAATTTTTAATTTATGCTGCCATTTGAGACTGTCAATATTTCCAAAAAAGTCATTACATGGTCGACAGCTCTTCGTATCCAAATTGATACAGCAATATCTTGCGCGAGATTTAGGTCTCGGGATACGAAAGAGTGTAGAGAAATGAAAAAGCGGACGATCTGGTTAAAATCTGAGCCGGCAATGTTAAATTGTTGTCTCTAAATACCAGCTGAAATTTCGTGTGGCAGATCCAGTCTTACTTCGACTCGAGGAGAAGACAAATCCCGTAGCGAGCTTGGCTATTTGAGGATAATCTTTCTTTTAAGATTTTCCTCAGCATCCTCTATAGCGTAGACTTCCACCTCAATGATGGAAAGTGAAGCATCTAGCGGCATCTACACCCACCACTCTTGCGCCTGATTGGTTATCTATATATATTTTTATACCCTAGATGAAATCTAAGGGGTATACTAAGTTTGTCATTCCGTTTGTAACACCTCGAAATAATGATGGTAGAGCAAAATGGATTGGACACCCATTCATAATATTAAAAGTTATTTTGATTTTTGCATGTCCGTCTGTCCGTCCGTCCGTCCGTCCGTGCGCACGATAACTCGAGAACGCGTATACTTAGAGATCTGAAATTTTGTACATGGACTTTAAAAAAAAAGTAAAATTAAGTTCGAAAATGAGACAAATCGGGCAACCCCTTCGTAGGGTTGCCATATAAAAATTTCGTTTTCCGCTATATATTTGGACACTGCCTGCGAACACGTCGACGTAGAGAGCTGAAATTTCGTACAAGATATTTTTACTACATTAGCAATTAAAATGTTTGAAATGAATTAAATCGGGCAACTCTTTCTTGGTGTTGCCATATAAAAATTTAAGTTTTTTACGTGTTCTTTGAAAACGATAAGTCCAAGACATTTTTATTGTACTAAAAACCTCTCCAGAATACGAAATCCTATAAAATTGATTATAATCATTTTTTCTGTGCGACAAACCGTTCTAGAAATATATGCGAAAAACAACTTCAAAATCAAACTTGAATAGATCGGTGACCATACGAAATTTAATACGGGCATTCATCTAGGGTATCATAAGAATTGGTCTTAGACCAACTCTAGTTTTTTACTTGTTTTAATTTCATATTTAAATTTTATAGATTTATTTGATCGCTGGATACCTTCCGTCTCCTTCGCGCTTTTTCGGAATAATTTCGGAGTTGTATATAGCAACAATAAAACATGGTAGGAATTAAGTCGCGATAACTTTCCATGTTTGCTAAGCTTGCGTTACAACTTAATTGTTAATCTTTATTGTTTATTTAAAGTCTTCATGTAACGTCTTTTACTTAAGATGTATTTAGGGTTCCGTACTTCAAAAGGAGGAAAAAATAGAACCCTTAGAGGATCGCCTTTCGAATGTTTTTCTCGAAATCGACGTGACGTAGCAATTTGAAATTTTACAGATTATTAAAGATTTCTTGTGCGCATTTATTTCGACAGTTAAAGATTATGAACGATTTTTTTAATTTATTACGGGTGTCAGCTGGGCGGGCCCCTTTAAAAAAATATTTTCGTGTTCGTGTGGTCCTTTCAAAGTGTAATTTTTTTTGTTTTTTTTTTTGTTTTTTTTTCAATATTTGGCGACTTGGTTATAAATATATGTAATAGCCGGGAAATGTGCGAAAAAACACATCTTCCACTCCTCTGATCTTCTAGGCTTCTAAAGCTAAAATTTTAAATCAAGGTTGTAGCAGGTATTGAGTAATATATAACCGAAAAACTGCAGCTTTTCCGTCAGTCCCATAGTTGCTAAAAAGAAAACAATTATGTTGTGTTAATTTCTAAGACAACTCTTACTAATAAAACCAACTCTTATAAGAATGAATGTTTTTAAAATATTATTGAAACTCTACAATGTTTAAAGCATATGAAATTTAGAGCTAACTAAAAGGGCCAATAACCGATAACGAATTTACTTACGTCCCAAAACAATGTGGCAGAATTCATTCTTCTGTCATTTTTGGGGATTTTCTTAAAGTTAATGTTGTGGGTTCAGATTGTCCCTATGACAGCTTCGATGAGAATTCGGATCTTGGTTGTTTGCAAATGTTCTTGAGTGTTGAGGTTTCGGTATTCATAGCATCGAATGAGCTGGGGTTCGACAGGTTCAGGATGTCCCTATGATAACCGACATGCAGATGGCACTTTCAAGCCGCCACAACTTAGCTTCTTACACTCATAAAAATGACTTTTCTCTCTGCCCGTAAATCTCAATGAATGCTTACAGATTTGGAAGCACTACAAAAAATGTGTTACCCTACACCCACATGACTATGTTGTATTAGTAGCAACACTACACAGTAACAGTACCACATCCAACAGGTGAAAGTCCAGAGTATAAGCACTTTCCCTGAGATTTCGAAGAGAAAAGCTCTTATTCCAGCGGAAAGTCTAATTCCCATCTAAGCTTCTACAAGTTGCAATGCAACATTTAAAAATAATGTGAACCGAAAATTTGATTCAGTTGACTGTTTGCATTCGTCAATTGTAGTCGCGAGACGTGAACGAATGCTTTCTGGTACTCCTTGATGAAGAAATTACCAAAATGTTTGTTTTTTGTGTTGAGGGTAGTTTCAAAGCAACTAAGCATAAATTTTACCATAAAAAAAGAAAAAATGATTAAGTGACGTAAATTTATGGTGATCCTAAAACGGTTATTATCTATGGTGTAATCTGTGCTTTTAAGATGAGGTGAATAATTACAAAATTTCCTGAGTGTTCGGGTATTGTGCTGGTAGCGTAGTGAGCCGGAACCTAGACCTACCTGCCTACCTTACCCACCAATTATAGCTACCGGAAAGTTTGTTTAATTCAAGCACGCATTATCGCTGATGTTATTGAGCGGTGTGTGTTTTGTGAAGTGCCCTAATGTGAATCCTTCCCAACCGCTGCGGGTTTTGTCCTCCATTCAATTATTTTTCGATGTCGAGGAGGGAAATCGCGTTTTCGCTCAATTTAAATTGTAATAAGCCTCCGTCGAGGTTGAGTTTTTGACGGCGTTCGTCGACGAGAATCAATTTTAAGTAGCTAAATTTATCGGAATTGTTGCTGTTGCATTTCACCTCCCCCTTTAGTTCATTTTTCGATCCTATCTACCTGAGCCATTGTCGCTCCACCACTTGTTTCGTGTCCCGAAAATATATTAACAACCTAAAGAAAAAATGTAAGACGCGAGTTGTGTTTCCGATTGAACTAAAATTGGATTTTCGGTAGGAAATTTCGGCCTTGTTTAGGGGGAGAAACGCGAAAATAATTCTCAAGGTGCAAAAAATGTGCTGGTGTTACTCCGTGTGCTGAACATGGAACTGTGTCCGTCATTGGATGGAGCCAACCGATGATCATCTTTCCTCCCAGCTCTTGAAAAATTTAATCATACTCGGATCCGTTATCTACGGAGTTTTGAAAAAAGATAAAAAGGTAAGCTATTTTTAGACTTTCGAACGTGTCATCTTTTCAGCTCGTATAAGGAAAGTGCGATAAAATACGATTTTGGGTGGTTTCCCTTTTTTTATGTATTTCATCTTTTCATGCAGTTTTAGATGATAGTTCCCGTCGGCTTTGATGTGAACAAGGGAAATGGAAAAGTGACACAGTTGTATTGGATGCTCTTAATAGGCTTCCTATTAAGTAGAAAACCTTGTAGTTTGCAATAATCGTTAACCAATGAGAATAGATCTTTTGAATTTTGGTAGAGCATCTAAGAGCTCACTAGTTAGGTGAGGGGTAACATATGTATGTAGCCCCATTTCTTTAATGTTCTTAAAGATGAGTTTAATATTTTTTAAGTTGAGGGCGAACAATATCTGTGAAGGTAAGGCAAGTCCCACACCTAATATTCTTAATGAGGCATGCTAGATTGTAAAAGGTAGTGATGTACTGATGTGATACTGATCTGCTTATAATCAGGCAAGAAATTTGCATGTTGCTGAGTTGTACAGACATCAGTCGATATTTGATTTTCAAACTAATTAATTCGGGTTGGTTTAAAAATGTTAAAATGAGTGAACGAAATTTTGTTTCAAATTTAGTGCAAAGTGTTGAAAAACGAAGGGTCCCTCTGTGGGAATCAGCTGTGCAATTACTGCAACAGGGATAAATTTGAAAAAGCTTGGAGATAAATTTCACCGTAAATTTGAAAAGATGGTATCTTTTCTTGTGTAAATCTTGATTCAATTATACTCTGTACTGAAGAGTACGAAACACTTCTTCCAATTAATTTTTGAAGATCAAATTTGCAATTTACAATCGTCATTAGCATGGCTTCTTCTCTCCATAGACGGAATATAACTCAACTTCCAGCAGGCGTTGGGCTTCCTGGATTTTATCACTTATCATGAATGATACTTAGTTTTCCTTCAGATGTAACTGCCACAAAAAATCCCGTCTATATTAATAAGTGTATATTAATATTATAACCCACCACACACACCCAATATTGGTGTTTTAAGTGCATGCGATTTTCAGATAAAAATCAGAGCACTAAGTGGATGTAGCACTACCTACCGTAAAACGGGGTGCCTTTGGTACTGATATGATGTCCTCGCAATATATCAGCTGTTAATAATTTGAAAACTTCACCATCATCACAGCACTAGTCTGGTGTCTCACTTGCTATGATTTCAAAGAGAATTTAAAGCCTGATTCATACCGCCCCGCTATAGCGATTGCCATAATGTAGCGATAGCGATAACGAAGCAACAGCGATAGATTGTCATTCATTGTTCTTAATGTATAAATGCTCACACCAACGCTATAGATCACAGCGATACTAAGAATTTCTGCAGTGTTTCACGAGCAGCGATTGAAATATTTATAGCAGCATGCACAATTTCAGTCGTCTATCGAGAGCTGTGAAAGGGCGAGAAAATTCAAGCGGGTGAAGAAAAATTGAAGTCATATAAAGAGATGCCAAATTTCATAGGATCTGAAGTTAAAGCATTATAAAAATATTAGAAAAAGGTGGAAAAAACCCTTTACAATCGAAAATCTTTGAAAAAGAAATTCATTTAGCAAAAGATGGCATTTCGTGTCAGCAGGAATCGTACTGATGAGTACGGCTTGGTTCCTGCCTGCCGTATACGCCAAAGAAACAGCCAAGCTGACCTCATATCTGCACTTAAAATAATTATTAAGTATGAATTATATTTGAGCGAAATACTAAGAATTTACTTGAATGCCTAGCAAGATTAGCCCAATGCGGGACTAGAATTTCATAGAGAATCTAGCTATGAAATAAATTCATAGCAAATTTAGTCAATATGGAAATTAACCGAGTTTGCAATTAAATCCGTAGCTCCAGATTTGAGTGGAAAATTGGCGTATATGGGAAGCAGGAACCAAACCGTACTGATGAGTATACGATTTCTGCTGATACGAAACGCCTCTTTTGCAAAGATTTTTTGTTTGTAAAGAGTTTTTCTACTCAACTTTCGATCTGAGGACTTGGCAGCAAATTTTCATATTAACTAACTTCGCTATGAATATATTTCATAGCTAAACTCTCCCTTAGAAGAATAGACAAAGTGGGGGATGATATTACCAAGCAGTTTAATACAGGTTAGATTAGGTTAAGAGTATGAATGACTAGCCCAATGGAACCCTGCGGACACCGCGACTAGAGTTGATTTATTCTCCCAAACTGGTTAGGTTAAGTGTTCAACGAAGTGAGGTTATAATACAGGTACGGAAATGTAAGAGTTGGAAAATTTCTTCCATTGTAGGCCTCCTTTCATTGACTTCAAAATTTATCAAACCCCTCATATTTTCCTCAAATTGCTCTAAATGTTGGATGTAATACCTATGGTCCTCATTCGTGGTTTGTAAAAAAATATGAAGAACGTAAGAGTTTAATAATTTTAATATTTGTTTAAGGCTGTGTTGGAATAGGATTAGCAAAAATACTCCATTCCAATCGAGCTTTCAATTATCTACTTGTCAGTCTGTGCAAATCTAAGTATTGTTACTGATCTATCTCAGCGTCTTGTCAAGCATACCTTGCTGCTAAAAGGACGCATCAAAAAATTTAAATAAAATATTTAATCGACAATTGAGGTTTGAGGGCTTCTTTGATTTTGATCAGGCAAGATCTTCTCGGCTGGTATACTTCGAACAAATCGCGTTCGAGCTTCAACTCTGTAGACGAACCACTTAAAATCCTGCGACACTACTTTTTATAAAAATTTATATTCTAAATCAACGATGGCCAGTAAGACAATTGCAAAGTTTTTAAATTTGGAAAAATAAGTCGAGCCAGTATGCATTGAGTGGACATTAAATGGTAACATGTTCACCATCAATGCTACCCAATACAATTGGGAAACTGTAATTTGTAATTTTTGTCAATATCCATGCTCAGATTGTTTTCAAATGTCTTTAATTGGTTCAAGTGTCGCCATCGCTATGATTATCGCTTTCACAGTGGTGTGAATCAGATTTACAACATAGTGATTGGACAGTTTAGAAAATTTTGCTGTTCATTGCCCGTAGAGTTTTGGCATCTACTTTATAACCATCTAATGATCTTCTCTTGCAGATTGCTTGTGTATTCCAGATCTCTAATTTATGTAAAGTTTTTATGAATACGAGTTACTGGATAAGTCGATATTTGATCGGAAAAGAGGCACACAATTTCATTTAACAGTTTTTTTGCATCAATCCGTGTGATCTTATTGCGGTGGTGTTTATTTGTCGAACAACATTTTAGTGGATTTTTAATTTGCATTCTGAAAGAATTGTTCAAGAGATCTAGGAGATTGAAAAATTATATTACATTGGTCTGTGACATAATTTCTTGTGAAATAAAAACATTTGACAATTAACTAAGTCGATTGGCAGTCTAGTCGATCGGGAATAGCTCATAGTCATATGCGTATTTTCCCGTTTTCAATCAATCGGATTTTAAAACCGCATTCTGTTGGGAATACCTAGTAATAAAACTTTAAAGTATTTATGGTTTTATTGTTGATGCTGATATATATAAAATATAAAAGTATACCTAATTATAATATAATAATGGTGGATTAATCTAAAAGTAACAGATTAGGGATATTTTTTGTGGGTACGGAACAGTTTGTTAATCTAGCTACTTTAGGAGAAATTTTACTCTCAAAAAGGATAATTTTTCGAACAGAAAAATATTGTTAATTTTTTACTTATCTAAACACTTTTTTGAAAGCCAGTAGTAATATAAATAAAATAAGATTAAAATGGCGGTTCAATAAGCAAATCGAGCTGAGTCACAGCCACAAAAACATTGCAAAGACTAAAATTTTGAAAAGATCTAAAATCCCCTGTAATTTCGAAAATATGTAACATGAATTCGAAAAAAAACTTAATATAACATTTTCGATTGCAAATCACCTCATCTTTTAGTGATTTTCAGTGTTGAATACTTTTCTTGGAATACCCTCTACAACACGATAAAGTGCATAGTAGAATTAGAAAATGACGGAAATCTACCCTTTCCAGATGTACTAGTACAACGTGAGAAGGAAAGAGTGAATTTTGCACTTTACCAAAGACCAAATAATATTAATAGGGTCATAATGTCAGATTCCTGGCAATTCAGTCAACAAAATTCATTCCATTCAAATTGAGCTATAATTGAGGCAACTAAAGTGAATCCTTATAATATGAGCTGCAAAATAAACATTATCCGCAAGCACCAACAGGAGTATGACTTTTGGCAAATCAAATATTACCAGCAATAGAGAAAGGTGTAATGATTCGAATTTGTGTTCCTTTTTACCACACATTTACAAATAAACTTAAAAACATAACATCGAGCTGATTATAAGAAGTTACACATTAGTTAACGATTTTGCAATCTATAGTACCTTAGTTCGAATAAAAAAGTGATTATTAGGATGGTTATAAATAGCTATTAGAGCTACCGAGTATAGTAGCGTGGAAACTCAAACTTCTTCTCAGGACGTAAGGAATTCGATTCTGTACTAAATTTTCCAAAATTTACTAGATCAAACTTTGACTCCCTCTCCCCAGCTTTCCCCCACTAGATAGAAATAAACATTGTAAATAAAAAATATTCAGAGTATCATAATGCATCGTTTAAGACATTTCTCATGGCTGGAGGTGGCGGGCCTAAAATGGGCATTCCCCTTTAAACTAGACGCGTACGAATCTTTGTTCATAACTACTGCAGAAAATCTACTGATGAATACAGGGAAAAGCTATTTACATTAAATTCGAGCTTATGCAGTCGCCCTTTGTTCGAATCTGTCGCGTGGTTTTTCCATAAATTACATTTTTGTAGTTGAAGTCCTATGTAAAGTTTATTTCTTTCGCTTACTTTATAATGTGATTTCTCTGTATCTACATAGGTGTAACTAATTTAGTTGCGTTGCAATTAATACATGATGATGGACACATTGTCTGCAGCCGTTAAATTTTTAGTGAATTTAAAAAGACGTTTTGCAATTGAAAAATAAACTCTGAATTCTCTTCCCATTAAATGAAATTAAATGGGCAATATTTAAGTGAGATATCTGAAATTTATTAGTTTAGGAATTATTTTGGATTAAATTAAATATGAGATAAGCATATTTGCAGCAGTTTAAGAAAAACAATTTACAAATTATTTTTTCTTAGACGATTTCTTAATATTCATTTGTTTCAAAATGGAATAAAATTATTAAATTATGCCCACGCCGAGCAAAATTTTATTCAACGACACTTCGCCAATTGAGAATTGTTTTACCGTACACGCCTTTTAACGAATTTCAAGCTAATATTCATTACAAAGGTTTCCAACACTCTTTTCATAGTAATAATAATAATAATAATAGTAATAACCATATGTTTTTGAAGTACGGTCTAGCGATGGATAATCCACTTTCAGGTATCTTAGTAGAAATGGCATTAGATTTTATAATTGATGAAGCCTTAAAACAAACGGAAATAGAACCAACGTTTTTAAGAAAATAAGTGGACGACATTATTTCCGCTATACCCAAGGACTCAGAAATTATCTTTGTTAATAGCTGAATGTCAATAACATACACCATAGATTTAAATTCACAATAGAAAAAGAAATTAACAACAGCATCCCCTTTCTTGACATGCGATTACATAGAACAAGGAATCAGCACATTATAAGAGCTTGGTATTGCAAACCTTGTAGCTCTATAATAGGATTTTAAACTATTTTTCAAACCACCCGCATAACATTAAGATAAACGCAGCACAACCCCTCGCCGGTAAAATCTTTAAAGTAAGCAAAAAAAAATTCCTAGAAAAAAACACCGGAATCGTTGCAGACATCTTAATAAAAAACAACTATCTATCACATATAGTCCACACAATAATAAAAAGAGCTATAAGAAACAACCATTTCAACAATTTCAACAATTCGATACCCACACCGAACAACGCAATAATATTAGATAATACCAATTCTATTTATACATCAATCCCGTTTATGCACCCATTATCCCCAAAGATCGCGAAAATAATTAAAACCGGGAATAACCACATAAAAATAGCCTTCAAACCAATAACTAAACTGAACAACAATTACACGAAAACCAAGGATCCGATACCCACACAAGAAAAAAACAGCGTTGTATACAAGGTCGAATGCGAGAACTGCAACGCTGCGTACATCGGACAAACATCAAAAAAGCTTAAAACTATACTATCACAACATAAAGCGTATATCAAAAAGGAAGCACCGCGATCAGCACTAGCATCCCACTCAATAGAAACAGGGCATGTATTTTCTTTCGATAATGCAAAAATAATAGACACGGAGAATAATTGGAAAAAACGAGAACTAAAGGAAGCATGCCACATATACGTTAATAAAAACAGAGTTATAAACCTAAGACAGGACACAGAACTAATAAATAAAGAATATAAATACATTCTGAGCAAATTAAAACCATAGTATTAGTCACCTATATAAACGTTTTCTTCTCGACAAACGCTCAATTTCATATTGTCCTCGTAGCATGTAAATTGTTTTTTGTTTGAAGTTTGTTTGAAGTCTATTTTAATTTATTAACAATGCATTTTATTTTTATTTTTATTTTAATGTAATCAGTTCTTCTATTCTGCGTAATTGGTATTTATTATTTCTTTTAAGAAAATCATTTATACGCGCAGACAAAAAGGTATGTCAAAAATTTTCTCAAGAAAACTGACTTATGTGCAATTTTATTTATTTTGTTCAAGAAAGAATTTTTTGGGATTCTCCGGTATATAGCAAAAGCTAAAAAATGTTCTAATTTGTTATTTCATCACACAACTCAATAATTTTTGGTGACAAGTTTCAAGTCTTTCTTGAACAAATTTAAGTTTAACCCGGTAAAAAATCCAAAAGAGAAATCTTTTTATTTAATTTTATTTATATAGAGCTCCTGAAGAAGGGCCGCACCGATGAAAACTCCCGGGAATATTCAAGGAAGCTTTCCGGGAAGTTTCCAAAATTGCTCGGAACTTTGGGAGTTTTCGTCGTATTGTGTGCCTTTTTTATGATTTCAGTGTTTTTAAACAAATAACTATAGAACAAAATCGCTACCTAAATAATGTCTGAAATAGTCTATAAGGACGCAAAAATATAGCTTTAAGGAAAAATTAGTACGAATTGTGAAGATTATGGAAGGTTAATTAAAATATGGTTTTTTACGCATTCCGGTTAGTTTTTACGGTATACCTAACTCTGAAAAATATGCTTGCGCGTAAATATATGCTCGCTCCAATTTATATAGTAGTAGGTAATTCCGCAAGCCCGTAACTGAAAGATAGCTGGTTAATTATTTTCGTTTAATATTGATTTACTTATTTGAATATTTACACTTGCTAGGTAAGCTGCAAAATAAAAAAACTACCTATGTATGTGCTATCAGGTAATTTTCCAGTTATCGTTACCTGCAATTTTTTCATGTGTCTATTTATACATATGGATTTAGCGACACACTTTGTCATTACATGCAGGTTAATTTTCCTTTTAACTGTATCTGGAAATTTACCCGATATTTACTGGTTACTTGCAATTTCATAAGATAGTGTTCAATCGCACTAACTTTAGTAAATTTTTGAAACTGGTGTTTGTACCTTATATACCCTTTGCTTGCAGAGTATAGCATTTATTGACTTTGTTAATTTATATCGATTCTAGGTATTTCTGATATTGGAAAAACAAAGAGTTCTTCGTCGTTTTTCAGGCAAAGAGGGAAAAATATTGCTAGATTATTCATATGAAATGTCGTGACAGTTCAGTCTGTCTTCATAGCTCTGGTGAGCAATATATTAGTCATGTATATTGAATATTTCGCGTGTGATTGCTACAATTTTCGGTCCTTAAAGATGTCACGAAGATCGTCAAATATCTGGGACTATAACAATTTAACTAACTTATAGATGGCCAAAAGGTAGTTAAGTGTAGGTATTGCAGTAAAACATTTTTCAACTGAACGCAACTAAACTAAAAAACCACTTTGTAAGTGTTTGAAAGCAATGTGCCAACGAAATCAAACGTTCGTTTCAAGATCATCCTCCACAATCAATTTCATCACCAATAGATTCAATATCTCAAGGTCAAGTAGAAAGGAATGATCGGTTCGAAGTTTCTTTACCTGCTACTAGCCTTTCATTTCAATCACCGGGATCCGCAACGTCATCAAGCTCTTTTAATCCGTTTCAAGATATATCTCTTCAAAGTACCGGAAATATGAGTACAGAACAAAAACTTTCAGAAGTTCAGTAGTGCCGAGAAAATAATAGTTGCCATCATTAAATATATTAGAAAGCGGCATGTAGAGCTGGCATTCTTCCAAAAAATTCAACATGAAAAGTATGGAAAAGATAGGAAATGTTTTGTGCAACAGAGAAGCCCTTGAAGCCACAGATACATACCACGAATTGAGAATTTACCGGCAAATGAAGCAACAAATCCTTTCAGAAGACATTTGGTTAATAGTTGAATCACTTCACAAAGTTTTGCAGCCAATTTTTACAGCTACAACCAAACTCGAAGGCGATAAAGCTACAGAAGTTCCTAAGATGTTTGAACACGTTGCAGAAAACGTAAAAAACTACTTATCTGCTGCTGAGGACATATTCAACGATGAGAAAAATCTTATCTTCAGTACAAATGAAAAGAGTTGTCAATTTGTTGAAAAAACCAATTCACTACGCTCCTAATATTGTAGACCTTAAGTGCAGAGGAACAAAATTATCAGCTGATAAAATTGCAGCAGCACTAGAATTTATACATACCTATGCTCAATTGAAGAAAATGGATGGAAATAAAATCATGTGTAACCTAGCTCAATACCGAGCAAAGTTCTATTACTTTTCACAGAATGGTGTTTGGGCTGTTGTCGATCAGTTAGGGCCGAGGACATGGTGGAATGGCTTATGTGACTCCCAGGTGATTGCAAGTATTGCAATACTAATTCTCAGTGTTCCACCATATTCAGCTGCTAGTGAAAGAAACTGGTCACTATTTGGAAATACACAAACATTGACCAGAAATCATCTAACAACTGATAGGTTGCAAAAACTGATCGCAGTAAGCGCCCATTTACGTTTATTGTCCGACAGCTGTCAGTCTAACCTTCAAGATGCCGCAGAAGACTCAACACTAAGCGTTTCTGATGACGATGGAGACGGATCCTAAAGAGAAAGGCCATTAGCGTATAAGTCTATTTTATGAATTTCATTTTAAAAATATTTCTAATCATTGTTACTATAATTAATTAAAGGTCCACTGAGAAAAAAAGGGTTACTTTATTTATAATTATATTTTGGAAACTTTCCTCTTAAAATGGCAATATTCCCAGGAAGATTGGGAAAATTCCCTGAAAATTCCGGAATACTTCCGGAATATTACGGATTTTTCAACTCTTGGACCCGAAACGTCGAGCAAATGAAATAAAAAGTCTATCTACAAAACAAAAACGATCGGTGTTTTCCTGAAAAAATACCTAAAAATTCCGTTATTGTTTTTGTCAAGAATTGATTATTTTGTCACCTTTTTTTAAATAAATATATTAAAACCGATTAAAAAACATCTTTTATTTGAAATATCTAAAACACTTATTCAACAATTTGATATACTTGTAATGTATATTCAGGGCTGCGGGGGAACTCGATTAGACTAGATCGAAGTACAAAACTATATCGACAAAAGAAAAATGGAAAAAAAAATCGTCGAAATCTGTTTTGTGGGTTATTGCTATCAGATTTTGTTAAATTTTGTTCCATCTTTCCTCCACCAGTAGACCTGATTATGTACACATTTTTTCCGTACTCTGATTTATTTGGTACGAGAATGGGCGAATATGGCAAAAGGCACACATTTTTAAACACCTATTACAAATAAAAAAGTCATTGCCTAAAATTATAATTTTGGAAGATCTTTATGTTAAGAATATTATATTATAAGTTTTAAATATTTCTATCGTACCATTTTTTACAAATGAAAACATAAGCTTTAAACTAGTTTTATTGTGGCATATACGGCAAATCAATTCTGAGATGACGACTGTCTTTTCAGAATTCAATGTTTTAATAATACGACAAATACTTACATATACAATTTGAGTGTCTTAAAATTTAACCTTCATAATTTTTTACTACATTTTTCTGTTTATGTGTTAGGTAAGAAAATCGTCCCCTTAATAATATTGCTACGTGCCACAAAGTGACACAAGCGACATCTGTTGGCAATGGAAGCAACTTTACGTTAGTAACATATTAGTAAACTTTGGGTTTGGAGAACTGAATATTCAGGAAGGTTCTGTGATAATTCGTAGAGTATAAATACGGCGCTTCTCACATTCAGGAGGCGAGTCTTATTTCAGACAGTGAGGTGAACGAAGTAAACTATTTGGATTGCGATAATTAGAAGTACAGTACTAGTGATAACTATAAAATGTTGATTTGATAATTGTTTGTAAATGTTTTAAAAGTGAACAGTGAAGTTAAATAAAAGAAGAACTTGTTATTAATATCTGAAATATTGTATTTTAAATAATGAACTAAAGCCACGCTCGTAACAACATTAAATGCAATAAATCAAGCACACTTGTTATACAGGCTCGCAAAAGTGGAACACCTCTTCATTTTAAATTAACTTTAACTACATTCATCTAACAAAAATCTTAAACTGAAATTGTTCTTAATTGAAAATATAACAAAATTGTTGTCAGAGGAGTATAATCATGTCCATGTTTTAGATAATTCTTTAGATATATCCACGGAACATTAATTATGAACCGGAGTTCAGTTGTCAAGTTGACAAACAGACTTGGGCGGCTATTGGTAGAAAACTGTTTGCCCTAATCCCACATGTCCGTAGGCGAGATTGATGCTTGTGTCGACTAAATGTACTAGGGATTCCCAGGAAGACCTGCTTGCAATCTTTATCTCATTTTTGAGTTTTGCAGACTCCCTACGGTACTTTCGTAGGTTTGCCTCTGTAGGGTTCCTTTAAATCGATTCGATTTTTCGCGGGTCATGTTTCTGCAGATTTTATATGCTAATCTTCTCTGTATTATTCCAAAATTTTAGTGGTGCATGGTCTACTGTAGTAAGAACGATTTCAAAATATCTTGTATTATTATGAAAAAGAAATTGATTTTTAATAAATATTGTACACAATTTATGTAGCCCTTAAATTTTTGAATTATAGAAATACGAATTTGATCATGTTATTCCCATCAGTTCTGGAGAAATTTTTGAAAAGTAGAACACAATTTTACGTACAAAACTGATGTTACACAAATTCTTTTGTTGTAATCCACGTTTCACATACATTCCACATGGCTTATGTATAGACAAACAACTCTTAATTAGAATTTTTTGTTTTTTCAGCTCGTATCTTATCTTATCTTTCATAAGGAGAAAGTTTGTTTTGGGCAAACATTTTTTGTTTACATCTTTTTCGTACTGAAGTGGTATGCTACAAGCGGTAAGCCATCTTATTATCTACATATGATATTTTGTTATTCAGATAAAAAAGCGAAACATAATTAAAAATTAAAAAAAAGCGAAATATAATTGCATATTAGTTATACATTTATCAATTCATTGTACACTGTAAATATTTTGCAATTAGCATACATTAGATTTCAGGTACACAGAGTAATTAAAATAGGTAAATCAAGGATGCAGTAAATCTAGGTGTGGTGTTGGTGTATACAATGATAAAGCCCGATTTAACTAAGAATATATATACTATCTTGATGTCTGAGTCACCACTGAGTTGAGATGAATTTGCAGGCTGGTGGCTGACGGCTTGGGCTTAAGCTAAAGTTGAGGTCGAGCTGGCGAGTTTAGCATTCTTTGACTAGTACAATCTTAGTAGCATTACCATATGAAACTCATTTACAATATATAGCACTAGGAAAAGATATTTCTAATAAATTCCTTTATACTTATTTCGGTCATTGTTAATAAAACACGCAGTTAGTTATCATAATTACTATAATGAACCCTGCTTTAATTAAAATTACCTAATTGAATTACTTCAAAGCCTTGTGCAATTGTATTGCGAAATTATTTTAGCTAAATTTTTGCACTGATGTCATAATACACACTTTTTTTCCCGTTTTTTGTTAGTTTGCGTAGCTCCTTTATTTCATCCAAAAGTAATAAAGCTACATACTCGTATAATTTCTTTGCTGTTACTGCAAAAGCTCATGCAAAATATCGCGTTGAAAACAAAAATGTGACGAATTCTAAGACCAAGTGGCAAGCGGCGAGGGAGAAATGAATTTAATTTCGCAATATTGTTAAAAAATAATTTTAACATTCTAAATTTGTATAATTCTTGCCATATTATTTGGACACTCTACTCTATCGATTGAACCTATGATAGCAATAGCAGGGTGTATCCGGAGGTTTTGGGCCGTTTTTGGCGAAATCAAAAAAATGTTATCATTTTCGGGATTTCGCTCCGAAACATGCACCCCGCTCTCTCAAATGAACCTAGCAAGGAGTTTCACGGTCTATCCGGTAGTTTTATTCTCGAAATCACAAAAACAAAAAGCAAAATTCGGGATATCGATCCAAAATTCGTACCTATATGAACCCCGCTCTATCAATTGAACATATGATCGCAGAAAATTTCGATACTTTAGAGATTCCCTACAAAGCATATCAGGACAGGAATGAAAAAAGTTGAAGTAATATGGAACATGAGGATGTGTTTATTTGACATGTTTCAGATTTTAGAATGATAGTCCTTTCTAAGTTTGTACATTTCGGCAAAAATGCATCTCGAATTTTCTCTAAACGGACCGAAATTATTTGGAAGATGGGGCCATGGGAGAGATTTGTTTTCAACACGAATATTGTGTACTGACATTAGTTTACAAGGATTTGACCAGATATTTCAATAGAAGAGTATCAATTCAAATAGCAATTAGCAACCAAAAACATCCGTCTTTGGGCTGGTGCTACAGCGATTCTATATGGAAACATACTCCCATAATTATGTATGTTTCTAATTAGTTAAGATTGCTTTATCTCTTCCGGTCCAAATATAGAAAGTACTTTTTATTCTACGTCTAATAAAAAAAACTTATAGCAACTCTTCAAAAATTCAATACAAGTATTAACGTGTATAAAGCAGAAAACAGGCGCTAGGACGTCTTTCCTTTTGTATATGAAAATTATTTTAATTAATGCAGAATGAAACGAAAAACTAATCTTAAATTTCACTGAACCCTTACTAAACTGTTGAGCTTAGCTCTTAATACCACAGTCCAAAGAAAAATCTTCTTAGAAAATTAGATTATTATCGAAATACACATACATACAGACAAACATTGGTATAAATCTTACAAAAAAAAAAAAAAAAAAAGACTAGAAATTCTCTGGGAATACACCCGTGAAACACCTGTCAATTTCGGTAAATGTAACTCAGAACCTATATCATGAGGGCAGCACGCATAAAGTTCTGAAATTCAAGAATGGACGTAGACTCCTGCAGAGAATACTAAGAAAGGACAAGTCTGGTGGATTAAGAAAACTTTCATTTTCCACTTCACAAACAGAAAATCCCTCAACTAATCAGTTCCACATAGCAAAAATGGTTGTCAAGCGTTGTGTAAATTCACCTCGTTAGGATAAATTGTAGGCAGGAATAATAATATATATACATATATTCTCATGATAGCAGCACGCACAAGGATCTACCTGAGTCAGATATTGTTTGCCTTGAAACTTCAGTTGGAAGCACAACAGTTTTTTGTTGTTTTATTTTTTTATAGAGAATATGTTTAAGTAACGCCAAATGTTTTACTCATTCCAATGGGTAAAATATTTTTAGTGCTGCAGAGCGAAGTTACAAAAAAAAACAACAACAAGAGAAAAAACAACAAGAAATAGGACATTGCCAGGACCTTCATAATTAAGGATCATTATATATGGAAGCAAGGTTGGGTTTGTTGTGCTTTCTAGAAAAGGTCTTCAGCAACAGAAGCAATTTCAAGGCAGAGATGTCCTTAATTTGTTTTTCTTCAAATTTTCCATTTGTTATTTTTTCAACAGAAGTCTTAGGAGGTTAGGACATTTCTGTTAAATAAAATTTCAAGCTTCATTTTTAAAGCTGAAGGTTCTTATTGTTGTTTTTCCTGTGCCTACTCATACACATAACCCAGAAACATATCGGGCTTTTCTTTTTGTGGAATAATGCTAGAAGTAGTAAAAATCAGGAAATAAATAATTGGAAAAAAAAAGATTCTAAATTCGACAAAATTTTTCTGTAGTCTGTTAAATCCCTTTTTTAATAGGCGAATAAGTCTACAGTATTACAAAAATTCAGAGACATGGGTACGAATTTCATTTGTAGGAACGGTATTTATTATAGGCTGAGCGCGCGATTATCGAATGATAAAAAAATGCATTTTTTTAAACGCCTTGAAAATAAAACGTCACTTCCCTCTAGAGAAAGTCCTGTAATTTTATTAAAATCCTTTCGTTCAATCTTTCAGAGCCATATAAAGGCCAACAAATAAATTCAATTTGCGGTTCACGTTTTGATGATCAGCTCCATCTGAGCTGAGTTGATTCTGTAGCACAGCACTAGCCGGAGAAATTAATTGATGCAGAACATCGAGCGGAGTTGTAAGTCGAATGAGATATATCAGCTCTGGAGCGCTCCACATCACGATGTCGGAGCGGACCGTTTATAACAGCTCCGGAGTAGCTCCAGCCTGGATCATGCATTTCTGTACCCTGACTAGAGTATTGCTTTGAATTGCTCGGAGAACAAGGATTAGAAGTCTTATTCTAATACACCTGTCCCTTACTATTAATATCAGTATTTATTACGTAAAATTTCATCTTGTATTCACTGCTTCAATCTAATTTACCAGAGTGCTCCAGCCTACTAATGCTCCACTCCGCAACTGAGCGTTTATCAATTTACTGTACAGCTCCCGAGCAATTTTCTGAGTAATTTTTCCTAACTACTCTGTTCGCAATGCATTGAAGCATATTTACTACATAATGATTTTTCTTTCTTTACATGACAAAATTTAAACTGAAATTTATACGGACTGCATACAGTGGGTGTTCCATAAGTAATGCATTATATTTAGGGGTTTAGTAGCTAAGTGGGGTAAAAGACGTTGTGTAGTTTGGGAGGTAGGAGGACTTTTGTGATTTTGCGTACTTCATCCGTTAACACGCTGCAGCTTTCTTATTATATACTTGGCAAAGATGACTTTCATCTGAGTTAATAGTTAACCGTCAAGATTTCCTCTCCACCTACATTTCGTTGGCAGTTCTAGGACGTCAAAGTCAAAAATTTGGAAAAAAATCCCTAAGTTTTTTAAATACACAAATGCGTGATCACCATAACACTCTCTTACGAGATTTAGAAACTCAAAATTTTATGTTTCATTTAATCCTGCAAAGCAAAGACGTTTAAAATTTGCAGACATACACCACTCCATAGGTAACCAATATAGAAATTGGCGGCCAGTTTCTTGAGTATAGTTTCAAAAATGTGACGCTGTTAGTTTCGGCTCTTGGGGAAAATACTAGTGAGAATTCCCGCCTTAAAATTTCGGTCTTTATAGATTTCGTTACTCTGTGCCTATTTAGAGTAAAATCTGCTAAATGGGATACTGCCCAACCGGAGGGTGTGGTCCAATTGGACACTGTCCCAAGTAGCATGTTGTTCTTATTGTGCCACTCAACGCTGTGCTTTGAATAATAGTAACTGGTTAAATCAAGCCAATATAATACAGAGCGTCTATGTTCTCTTAAAAATGGTAGTAACTTATTTTTCAAGCAATTGTTGACATAAGTTTTGGCATCAATTGTCCCTTTTGTGAAGAACGGCCTGCTCCGGACACCATATTGACAAACAGCTTCCGAAACCATAACTTTTGGTTCAAATTTTTCCGTTCTAATTGACTTTTGACTTGCATCGGGAAGTACTGTACTAGCTTTAACGGTATAAAATTGGCGGCCTGCTCATGTCGAAAAATCCATTTTAAAACACGATTCATCATCTAAAACAAGACAAATGTCAGAGTTTTTTGAATTCCATTATAAAATTTACGAGCTCGCGAAATTGCTCTCTCCAATTGCTCCTTACTTCCTTTTGCTTTTTATACGTCTTTAGCTTTTCTCTTTTCTGCACAAGTTGAATCATTGTGTGACTAGTTTTAAACTTTCGAGCGAAATCGTGTATCGATGATGATTTGTTCAGATAAATCTTGCTCAAGACACTTGACGACCCGATTTTATCTTATCCTCTAAAGGGTGACGATCCTTAGCATTACTTATAACATGCTGAACTATTCTAATCAACACTTCTACCTCTTTCGCGATACTTAGCTTTAGATTAAGTTTTATTTGCTTTATAAATTTTTCTTGTGAACAGTATAATTTTCCATGTTTGATCCATTACAACTGTTATGAGAAAATTTTATATCACAAAAAAATTGCTGTTCTCGTAGTGTTATACTACATGATTTAGCGACAATACTTTTCGTTCCAGTCCTTATCAAGTAATATTAAAGTTAAACTCAATTTGAAGAATAGAATTAACTAGTTACAAAGTAAATCAATTTTTGACGAGATATTTTCTTCGACTAAACTGTCAGCCCCCTAATAACCATGTTTGATTTATAATTTAGAAAAAGAAACCACAATAACCTCATACCCCCTTCAAAATAAAACGAAATAAGAATCCTTTATTATATTTTTTCTTAGCTTATACGTATAATATATTATTATTTTTATTATTTACAGTGATAATTACTTGTATTTATCAAGACATCACAAGTCGTTTAAAATGATGACGAACCCTTTCAAAATGAGCGTATGGTGGTAACCCTAATTTGTGGCTATTTAAAAACCAATTTCTAATGGAAGTAGTTTAACAAGGGGAAATAAAATAGATATGAAAAAAGTCCATTTATTTTGAATATTTAAATCTTATAAATTTGCTTAAATTGTACAAGCACGGACACACACATATATTTGCACAACCACCCAGATTTCTTTTCTAATACCAAACGCAAGGGATAAAATTATCCTGAAGAGAAAAAAATGTTGATAGAATTCAAGAAATATCCATCGGAGAGCTATCTTTGCTGAAAATATTCCAAAAATGTTACAAGAAAAAGGAATTCTATTATTCCTTTTGCATTATAGAGAGACGCTCTTTCAATATACCAACCCAATTCAAAAATAAAAAAAAAATATCCAAAATATTTACATAGTCTCAGGTTAACCCTATCTCTCCAGAGGGAAAACATTTAGTCTCCAGTCTCCTTAAGGAGTGGGGGTGGAGGAGGAATATTTGAAATCCTACCGGATGCGAAAAGGATGTTTACATATTCTAATAATTTTTTTCTCCTTCTTCTTAAAGTTATTGAGAAAAAATATTCATATGATGCATAAACAAAGCAATTTTCAACATATTACTGCCGCTCGATTTGCACAGAACGGACGAAATATTATACACTCGCTCGTATTTATGTTTCAATTTTTAAAAGGCTGCTATCCTGGGAAAATATGGGAGACTCCATTCCAAGTCGAAGCATCGGTGTATTTTGAAAATCATAAAATTTTTGTGAATGAATTACGCAGTTCGCCCCGAAGAGTATTGGTTCAATATTTTCCTTAAAAGCTTAAAATAATGCGGATTGATTTGTTTTCCTTTGCACACTTGCTCGCACTTTCTATTAGATCCATAAAATCAAAATCTATAAAATCCACTTGCGAGAGAATATTTTCCTTGTGAAAATATTTTAAGCTGCATCTAATGCACGATTCACTGCACTTCACAGAGGGTTTTCGGAGTTTTCTTTGGTGATTGCATGAACGGTTTCACGTTTTCTGCATTTTATTAGATTTCAAAATTTAGTTGAATTCACTGCACAAATCTGTGCGTAATATCACTTATAAGTGGATTATTTCTCGTCTACAGCAGACTGAAATTCATTGAAAATAATTTCAATGAATTTCTAAAAATGCATTAAGAATGCAGGAAAAATCATACTTTTCAACCCAGCGATCACAGAGGTCTCCTCAGTATGGTTATCTATGATGACCTACCATAGAATCACTTATTGATGGAAACTGGTTATATAATTCAAATATATTGTTACGCGCCACAAAGTGATAGAAGCGACATCTATTGGAAATGGAGACAACTTTAGGTTAGTGACATCCTAGTAAACTGGGTTTGGAGAACGGAATATTCAGGAAGGTTCTAGGATAATTTGTTGAGTATAAATACGGCGCTACTCACATCCAGGAGGCAGTCTTATTTCAGAGAGTGAAATGAACGAAGTAAACTATTTGGATTGCGATAATTAGAAGTACAGTACTAGCGATAACTATAAAGAGTTGATTTGATAATTGTTTGTAAATGTTATAAAAGTAAATAGTGAAGTTAAATAAATGAAAGAACTTGTTAATGATATCTGAAATATTGTGTTTTAAATAACGAACTAAGGCCACGCTCGTAACAATATATACAATATACAATATACTCACCAAATGCTTCAGTTTGACACCAGATGGTCTTGCAAATAGTCTTTTAAATTGATGATTTCCACTAATCTCGAGGAATTGCTATTAGACACAAATTTCCAATCTCAGGGTTTATTAGTAAAAACTTCTGTACCTCGCCCGAATCTGAATACAGCAAAATGCCGAAGAGGCGAAAAGACAATGGCGGAGTAACGACTTAGTCGCTTATTACCGAAATGGTCATACTCTACGAACTAAGATATGTCAACATTACTTGAACTCTTTTAATATGGATATTGCTTACGAATTTATTGCTCTAACAGAGACATGGCTTTTTGGATGATGAATTATTGGACAACAACTTTCAAGTTCTTCGCCAAAAATCGCTACCCTGAAGAGATTTCTATACTTGGATGAGGTATTCTGATCCCTGTAAAGAGTTTTTACAACTCTTCCAAGATTGTAATTCCCAATTCTTCCCAGTCTGAATTATTTATGTGTAATTCAACGGTTGGGACGAAAATACTGTACATTCCAGTTACATGCAATCCTCCTGATAGTCCTTCAGGCTTATATTTATGTAAATATTATTAAGGACTATCGTAATAAAATCTTGGATCTACATAGTGTAACGCGGCCTTGGTACACATACCATCAAACTTTGGACAAGACAGTGAGCATTGACACCAGAAATATTGGTTCTTCAATTGAAAACTAAGAGAAAACCAGGACATGGTTTGGAATGAACTTTTCGGGCTTCAAATGCGTTTCTTCTAGAAATATTTTATGTCCAGTCATGAAATTCCCTTATATCCATAATTAACTTTTTTTCTAAGATTAAGTCACAACGAATAATTTGTAGATGCAGTATTTACAAGAATCCAGGATATTTTAACCTCTACACCTCTTGTATATAAAATGGTCGGGTCAGGCCTGGCCAGATATATTTTATATGGAACCAAGTTTTTCTTTTTTTGGTTTTTCCTCTTCACATATGTAGAAACAGATTTTTTTTTATAGAAGCTTGTGTAAAGGATCTACTTTTCTTAGCAATAATGGCAATAATGAAATTAGACACTAATATGGTTGAAAGTGAAATTACGAAATGCGACACCGGTAAGCATACAAAAAGGTTAGAAAAATTGGTACGAGTACCTGTAACTAAACTGATATTATATCCGTATTTAAGTATTTTGTTATACGTTGGCGTTCACCATTCAAACATGCAACACAAAAGTTTGGGGGCCTGTGAATCCTGCAGTGGTCGTCCGTGGATATCTTATATAAAGGAAAGGAGCCGGGACAACAGAGAGAATCAAACTGAAAAAAAATTGTGCTGATCGAAGTCACCAGCAAATACGTATACAACAATTGGCAGGACAATTATTCCTGAATCTATTGAGCGTGGTTTCGAAGCTCACTGTATTTATGCAGACTTCGGTAGGGTTGACCTTTTTTTTTTGCCTTTCGGCGTTTTTGTAAATCATTGTTTCACGAAAAATTGAAGGCTAAGTTATGGAATAGATAAACAAATACGTTAAATTTAGGATATTTAGACAATTCACAATAAATTAATAATTTTGTGGAGAAAACTGAGAATTCAGAAGTCATTCATGGAGGCTCGATAAGAGGGTTGTTGACCACATCAAGATTACTTAAAAAAATATTGTTGATATTTTAAAGGATTTTTTCCCAGTTTTCAGCTACCTTATCCGTAGAATTGAGCAACTCAGCATACATAGCTGCCAATACAGTAGAATATTTCTTGGACAGGAAGAAGAAGAAGTGGTAAATATTCATTGAAATCAAAACTAATGTCAATAAAAATTTGACTTTGATCAATCGGAACTCCATTTTCGTGTGAATTTGTTCGCCATTCGTTTGCGTACCACTGACTTAGCATCTTTCTCTCATTTTCAATATTGTTTAAGTAAGGATCACGTACAGGTTTACCTCCAATTCTTTACATAATTTTAGCACATATCAATATGAGGTCTTCCATATGACAAAGTAAATTGATTCTGAAAATTTGCTTGAAAAAACTGGTATTTCACCTTATTCTCTATATTGAGGTACTTAGTTATAGAATTATAGGGACGTTTAGGGACACTGACATTTCTCTGTGAGATTAAGCAGATTTTTCTCTAAGATCATAACTTTCTATTTTTTATTCTAAACTTAAGCAAACGCTTTATTCTTTCATTAGTTACCATATGAAAGTACGTGGAATTACTTACTCATTTTATCCAACTTGGATATTTTCCAGCAATCAGCACCATGCCTTGAATTTAACATAGGCACACTGAAAATATGAATTTAAACACTAGCTACATACCCGCGGAAATATAAGCGCTCAGAGACAAATGCCGGACGCTTCTTCGGAAGCTCTGAGTGCTTCCCCACAGTAGCCTCGTTCATATCTTTGATTGTGTGTATGTCGCAGAGGGAAGCGTTTACTTGGATATTCTAGGGAAGGAGGCTTTGAGCGCTTATAAGGAATGAAGAAGGAATCAAGAGAAAGATTTATTCAAGATTTCAGTTTTTCAGTTTTATTCAGTTCTGAATGCGCTCTGTTTTATAATAAACCTGTTCAAATTATCAGTTCATGTTTCTAAATAAAACAAAAACAATATTTTCAACAATTTATTAATCAAACGACACCACATACTTTAATGAAAATTCTGTACCTTCTTCTTTTAAATGCATATGATTAAGCCTAAAATCAGTGAAAAGATCAGCTTCCGGAGAAATTCCTTTGGGTATTTTAAAAGAACGCTTCGAAAAGAATATTTACTGACTATGGGGTGAAAGCGCTGCACTGTGCAAGTGCTTGTCGTATTTTCCACTGGGTATTGTAACAACTGCGAAGATACACACATTGACAATAATAATTCAAAACACTTTAAAAATTAAAGAATTATTTTCAAATCCAAGTTACTTAAAGATTGCTCTTTTAATAACATTTTTAACAAATTTAATTTAATTTTCCTACTTTACTCAAATTGCTAAAATACGTTTTCATGCATAATAATTATATTCTTAACCCCTCACAGTAAAGCCGACACTATAACTGCACAAGTATAGAAATATTACAGAAATTACATAGTATGCTTGTGTTTTGTTATATATGCATACTCAACAAAGCTCTAGAATATCTGAATAGGGTTAAGCGTACACACACAAAATACAAGGGGTAGGAAAATTTCTCACTAAGTCGTCCTTTACTTCATCCTGAACAACTGTTGGATTTGTGAGTGATAATAACCAGTTTAAAGCAAAATAAACACAAATTTTAATAAAGAACTTTGAGAGGAAGAGGGGGCTTATTTTCCAATTATAGCAATTATTTAGAAAGTAACTTTAAGGTGAAGGGTAATTACCAGCACAACAAATTGATTTCCCCGCATTTTACGTCTTAAGGAGACTTTTAAAAGTTGTTTAATATTAATTTTCAAGAGGGTGTATAACCTTACATCTTTCAAGTTTTACCTTTTCCTATTGTTGTAGGCACAGTACAAATTTCTAGCCTAATTGCAGCTTTTCGTGCTTATATTGTAAATATTTTACTTTCATTGAGTTTCTTTGCTAGTCGGTTATTCTCATAAATCTCTACAAACCAGACTAAGAAATTTATAGCTGAAAGGAGCTGAAGCAAATATATCCTTATCTTGTTGTGGTTTAACATTGTAGAAATGGAGGATCTGACGTAGTTCCCAGTACTTGTTGCAGTTTAAAACTTGGGGCAGCATTTAATTAATTTAACGTTTTCTTGCAGAATACAAGGATAAAACTTGTAGATTTATGTCGAATCCTAATGCCCACAACCAATTTGAAATGGTTAGAAGGTAATTACTGGAATGTTTTTGCGTGTTTTATTTTAATGGAATTATGTGGGATTGGGAAGGAGGGGACTGCGTTTAGGTTATTATGTTAAAATTTTGAAATTAGTAGGTATGGCGAAAAATTTAATTGTAAAATTAAGAAATCCTTAATAAATGTTGGAGTAAATTGTACATGATGTATGCAATGTTGTGGCATTGTAAAATAACAACATTTGAATTTCAATAATTGATTTCAATAACATGACCTTCAATCGCCTCGTAAGTTGGAAGTAGGTAGAGGCTGAACTTCAGCTTAACTGTGATCCGATAACGTTCTGCAACTAATAACGAAATGGCCAATGTCACCGAGTGTTGAAAGTATTTTATTTAGTAAGTAAAAGAAGATTCTACACGCAGCCAACACTTTTTTTAATACCCGTAATCTCGTTACATAGTAAAGATATTTTCACGGAGCCAACAGCATTCTCTTCTCATCTAATGTCCTTCAAGACAGAAATTGCAGCGCCAGATGTACATGCTTGGAGTGACAGATGTGACATATGTAACAGGTCGGATTCATCACATTAGATTTGTAAAAATATTATTTCGAACTTAAGCAGTTGTCATACTTTTTGTCATTATATTCTGATCTTTATTCACTGCAAATTAATTTTAGTTCACATTGTGGTGATGAAATGGGCAAATAAAAATGAACTATGGTAAAAACCAAAGTACGTCAAATTTTTCGTGAAACATGAAAATTTGCGCTAAAAATATACGACAAAAGTTAGACAAAGTATCATATTCAGCACCCTCGTCCTCTAGGGCGAACAGTATTCTCTTATTATAATTAATAGAAATTTCGTTATTTCTTATTTCTTTGGTTGCCATATTGAAATAGTTATTTTTATCGCTATAGTGATAGTTAAAATTATTATAATAATATGCATGCTGTAGAACTCTTCAACTAATTTGTTTGTTCCCGTTCCTCTTGTTGTTTTTTCGATCCTTTTTATGCATATAAGTATAGTTATAATGATAACCCGGGAAAATCCTTCACTATTTTTGCCTCATCCGCAGTGAACTAATAAGAACAACGCTTGTCTGGTATTCTTAGTTACTGCTTCTCCATTTTTCGTCTCAAAGTTTTTAACAAAATATATCTTGGTGGGACCGATTTCATCAGAGTGCTCATATCTCAATCCGAATAATTTTTCAGCAATTACTTTGTTCATAAATTCGTCCAAATAATTCAGGCCTGACTCTATTAAACCTAAACATGACTATACTTCAATTCACTTTCACTCTACAGATGTATAATCACAACACTGGAAGATATTATATATGAGCCCAAGTGATTCATACTTTCCAACTCCGTCCCCATCCAATAAGTGTTGCTCCCTAAATTAATTATGGCACGTGAAACTCATGAAGATAAATGCAAATATTTAATTGCAATTTTTACAGATTGTTCCTTAGATATGGAACTTTTCATAAAAACAACAATAATTGTCACGCGCCTCATCAAGGATTTTTTCAATACGCTTGAGATCATTAAAATCGGCTTAGTATATCCGGAGATATGAATTTTTGTAGTTAGAGAAAAAAATTGGTTTTACTTCCTGTTCCATGAAGACATCTTCCTAAAATAAACAGAATGTCAATAAATTATCTTTACAATATTCCTTGCCACCCTGTAATAGTTCCAATCAGTTTGGTTATTAGTAAATTCATCTCGTTGACGCATTATAATTTTTCTTTATTTAAGCTTGCATAAGATGGTGTCAACTCAAGCATTAAAACTAGTTTTAACTTAATACGCTTAATAAATTTTGCGGATATACAAAGTAAACTCCTACGCTATCTAACTGATATTATTAGTATTTTATTTATAGATCCTATCATTCACCTTTTGATTATTTCATTAGAGTACCACCTACTTGCTTTTCATATTTTAAGACATTAATTACTTTATAACTTTCCAGAATCTTAGGTTATGTTAGGTTAGAGAGGTGTCCTCCAAGAAACCCTAAGCCTGCTTCACTTAACCACTGGTAGGCCCATTATGCCCCTTTAATTCATGGAAATCTATCTTTTTAGGAACAACACTATTCAACCGTGATTCTTAAATGAATCTGAGGATCCATCTAAACTCTGCACCTTGTAGCTCTTGTAAGTACAAGAGCAAAACGGTTTGAACAACCACCCATGATATGAAAACCTATTTTGATTTTTACATGTCCATCCGTCCTCACAATTACTCGAGAGCACGTTCACTTAATGCTGAAGTTTTCCACACGAGCTTTAAAACAATGAGTAAATTTCACTTCGAAAATGAGACAAATCAGGCAACTCCCTGGTAGTGTTGACATACAGAAATTTCGTTTTTCACTATATTTGGGCACTGACTTAGAACGCGTAGATGTACAGAACTAAACTTTTGTACTCAGCGTTTTCAAAAAAATAGTAAATAACATTCCAAAAATGGATTAAATCGGCCAACCCCTGGTTGGTGTTGCCATACAAATCTTTTTGTTTTCACTTTGTTTAGCTTTTATTTACACCTAAGGTATAATGTTATTGGTCTAAAAGCAATTATAACTTGTTCTCTTGTTTAAAATATTTCTTGATGTAGTAATTTCAGTAATTTTTATTTTTTATGCAAAAATATGTATAAAAACCAAAAACATCCCCTATTCTCTGCAAACATCCTTAAACGTACATCCACATCCACTTTCTAGATTTATTATGATTCTAATCAGTGTCCAAAATTTTGGTTAACGTGATTTAATAAACACCGTCATCCTACCCTTTCAAAAGTTTATTTTTAGCTAAAAGGTTTTCTCTGTTCTGTCATTTAGGTACCTTAAAATCTACAAAGAGAGTTTCTGTTCAAAAATTTGGCCAAGAAAATGTCCACGTATAGGTAGGTGTGGCTATATATATTTTCCCAAACTCTAACATCTGTTTGTGTAGGTACATACGTTGGTTTGTTTTACAAGTTTTGATATTTGCAGCGGGCTATTAAGGGCTCATCTGTATTCATAATCCCAAGTCAGCAAAAAGCAATTTCAATATTTGAATTATTTTTCACTGTGTTGGTGGTGACCACGTGTATAAAACTTTATGAGTAATTTATATGAAGCGATAAAATTTATGTTGTGCATTATGGGGGGGCTTATGGACTCCAATTAAAGCTTATGTCTAAAGTTGTAACTCTCAGACATCAGATATGAGCGACTTTTATTGCTACATTAATCTATGGAAAATGAGACATCAATCAAGGATATAATGTAGAAAATAAGCGTGGTCGGTTTAAGTCTAAATGACGAGTCATTCATGGATTTGTATTTTTAATGGCCATTAATACGCGAATTTATTTAAAATGCAATAAAAATTAAGAAATTAAGAAATAATATTCCGGCAAAGGATATATGTTCGTATATGTGTATGTGTTTCTTGTAGTACTGTTAATTACACTGTTACAAACAAATATAAACTCGATATACTTTTCACGAGACATAAGTAAGTTGTAGGCCAAGTGGAACTAAAAACAGTGGTATAGAAGAAATTTCTCATCCACCCCCAAAATCTCATTTTAGAAAGAAAATATTGCGTAGGTTCATTTATATGATAATTCATAACTCCGCCATCTTTTATTAGATAACGAGGCCTTGGTAGCCATATATTCCTTATATCGTTGCGATGAAAAGTTACGTAGCTACAATCGAAAAAATTTCGAAATTTAACATTTTTTACATATTTATTCAACTTTGACACCAATTTCATGGCATCGTTTTCTCAATAATTTTATTTTATGAGTAGCGAATTCTATTCTACGTCTAATGAGCATTTGTTATCTACAATCGGTTGAACTTTGACTGAGTATTCGAATTTTTGCTCATTCAGCAGCTACATTTCCGTATAATATTAACCCACAGCGAAGTACTGGGTTTTAACCGTGAAAACTCTGAAATCGTGAAAAATTTATAATTAACAACAACTAAAACAACACCAACTGCAACAAATACAAGACCAACATTCACATACAATCAACTTTACATTAGTTATCGCTAGTACTGTACTTCTAATTATCGCAACCCAAATAGATTACTATACGTTCACTTCACTGTCTGACAAAAGACTCGCCTTCTGGCGGTGACAAGCGCTCTATTTATACTCTACAAATTACACTGGAACCTTCCCAAATATGTATTCCGTCCTCGAAACATCGATTCTCTGAACCTAAAATTGTTTATGTCCGTACTTTATAGATGTCTCTTGCTTTTTTCTGTGATACGATTCCTTGATAGTACTTAATTAGTCATTTCACGTGAAGTATGTAGATGTCGCTTGTCCTTCTTGTATGTACAGACAGGGCCTTCTTAAACCAAGGGCCCTCTAACAGAAATTATTTGCTAAGCTTCTTGGGGTAATCAACAGGAATAATAACGTAGAATGCAATCGAAATGTAACACGTAAGCGCTTTTTTTACTGGCAGAAAAATTAGTCACCGGGGCTTCCATGGATCGCGGAGCCCTGGGCCCATGCAAGCTAAAAGCATTTTAATAACTTAGGAGTTCTTATTTCTCTAGCATTTCACACAACGCCGAACGTGTTTGGCGATGTCATTCTTCATCACCTTCCAATGATAGAACCGCCTTACTCTTTGCAAGGCTTTTAACGTCTGAAGTTTTGTCCTCCGACCGGTAAGTCATGATAATCTTTCAATATTATCTCAATTTTCCATCCCTGGGACAATAATGTACTGTGGATTTGTGCTTTTCCGTATCCCTATTTCGAGCGCTTCAGTCTCGTCTATGTTCATGTTCGTCTTCAGATTCTAACGATAATTCTATTTTCTTTCTCTCTTAGTTTTCTTCTTTTCTGGCCTATACTCGGGTAACTGCATAGCGTGGATACCTACTCCTTATCGCACCTGTCTTCAGCTTGTTCGATATCTCTATGAATTTTATTCTTCAACACCTGCATTATCGTTTGCCTCAACCTTCTTGCTTCACAATGTGGTTCCTTAACGTTGAAAATATGTTGCTATTCACTAGTTGTCACCGCATATCCTTACCATACCTTTGAAAGTTATTAATATTACTATCGCTATTTTATCGATATCAACGTCGGTATTCAAGATTAGAATTTTTTTTTCGGGGGTGTTAATAGAAAATTTCGTACAGAGCGCAGTAAATCTTGAATATCATTTAAAATTATCCTTGAAATGATAGCGAAATATTGAATCTTTTTTATACATGTATGTATATATTAAAATATTTAAAGCAGATTACAAGTTAAAATAAATTCATATACCTTAGACCTTAGAAATATAATTTAATACATTTTTTTTTAATTTTCAGATTATACAGTGACAACAACAACCAGAAACATCAAAAGTATTTCAACCGTTTAGTATGAATATTTCTTAATTAAGGTAAGCAAAGCATACAGTTTTTCAAATACATTTTTTTATTTTCTAAACGATAAAATCGCTTCTCCTTTGGTATTATACATTACGAACGTAGGTTGTTGTTTGCTTAAGAGTTCGTTTAATGGAATCACAAATTATATACTTCCGCGAACTTTATAATAAAACTTCAAAAATGCATCATAATTTCACAAACTCAACTCTGTTTGTACACGGTAAATACTTTCTAAAAAAAACATTTTAGAAGAAGAAAGTAAGACAATTTAAACATTATCACAAGTTTAGGAACACAAAACCTGATAAAAAACGAAATACTAATTTCATTTGTTGTCTTCATAAAACGGAACGAACATCAAAAACGTACAACATAAAAACACTTCCAATTAGATTGAAACTAAACATCAGATTGAAATAAATTTTATCGACTAATTATTTAAATATGTTCTAGACAACAAACGATATGTCGTAGAAAATTACAGTTAATGGAAATATTTCTTAAAATTTAAATCGAATTCGGGCAATGTGTTAAATCAAAATTGTGTAAAAAAGGACAGTGTAAGAACAAAAGGTCAATAATATTTTCTAGGTCGAAGCATAACAAAAAGTAATAAAATTGTTGACTGCATGTTAAGTTACATTTTCCATCAATCAGACTAAGGAGCCATTTGCAAAGAATTGGCTTAAATATAGTGGTGTACATCCAATTACCTTGAATTTTAGAGCCCCATTGATTTCAATCTTTCTCCTGTAAGCATTGAAGGCAACACTGACTCTTTTTATTCCTTCAGCTAAACTTGCCGTGTAGTATTACGCCCAAGTATTAACATGCTTTTTCCTCACACCATCGGAATACTAACCTCCCCTAGCTAAGATTAATAATTCTGTTTTCAAAGAATTGACGCTTAGTGTACTGTGTGAGGCCCAAATATCTAGCTTTAACAGTACATATCCCAGACTTTCACTAACCGTGGTCCTTCTAGCAGAATTGCTAGCTCTTCTGTATAGGCAAGGCAATTACTGTCAATCATTCCCCTCTAACAAATATCGGATTTCATCCATCACTAGCAAACACAGAAATGGTGACAACACTCCTCCTTGCGTTTTTCTTTCTCATACAACTCTTCCGACTTCTACATCGACTATGCAAGAGTTTATCTTACTGCTAAGACGAATTAAATTGATCGAGTCACGTAGAGGCTTATTAATTCCAATCCTTCTGATTTTAGATTAATTCTGTTTTCACGCTGTTGTAGGCACCTTCGATATTCAAGGGCTCCCAAACTACACTCCTTGTGTTCTAGAGATTCCTCAAGGACTGATACCCCTGCATTCGTGGCGTTTCGATGTAATTTTCTCTGGCGTAAGCGTGCTAAAATTTGATTTTCAAAAAAAAAGTTGGAAAGCAAAGAATACACAGGACCCCGAAAATTAAATAAAAAATTCTTAAAACCATGGATACAAATTGTTAGGTTGGTACTTTTGCTTTTCGAACACACGTATCTTTTACAGCTTTTATACATACCGAGTTACTAAGTCACCTGCCGTTCCTTTCTACATAATTTCAGCAGCCAATTTCAACTACTCTGGTCAGGGTGTGTGCAGGGTCGTACCGGACTAGCTGTTCCTACCTTTAACTTTAACCTGAACCTTAACCTTAAATTTCACCTTAACCTTACCGTGCTCGTATACATACAAACATATATTGCTATATTTACCTTCTGGTGTTTACTTCTGAAGAAATGCCTATCGTATCTCACTATGATTCAATTTATATATTACAACGTTGCCAAATCGTATGCTTATATTACGTAAAAATTTTTGGATTGATTTTGATCGAGTACATCTTCTTCTTGCAGCATCTTCAAACTTATTCCGACGTTAAATATAATTCTGTTAAAAAGCTGTTGGGCTACGTTTACACACTCCAGCAAATTTATCCAAAGTTTTATAATTAGTAAATTGTAATTTATGGCTTGCTATATTTATAAATATGGCATGGTATAAAAGATTTTTAAATACATTTTTTTGATTGAAATTTACTTAATTAGTTAAGTGCCTTTATAGCAACTTTTCTATACAAAAATAAAATATTGTTGGACTTTTTGTTGCTATTAAAATTTAATTTTTCTAGCGTTTGCTATGTCCATAAATGAATGAAATCTAATTCAAATCGAATTGAATCAATATGCTGCCACTGGACTTACAAACAGACGAATCATGACAATGTGATATGTATTATAATTTTCTACACCAAATACTACTAACTATATTAGCCCCTCCAACCCCTTATTACCCTTATGCATTGCGATTCTGTTTAAAATATATTCCACAGTAATTTATGAGGTTGTTAGTCCAGTGATTCATTAAACTAAATTGGAAAATAGTGATGAAATCGGATAATTGCTATCTGCGAGTACTAAGTAATTCGTTTTGGCGGACCTTAATTATTTTGCTCACTACAAACGCTAGCACAAAGGTGGTTCACATACCTTTTTCCCCCTGTCATATCCTCTGGCCTCTAGGGCATCCCTAGCAAACATATGTACACGAGTATCTTCATACAGATCTCAAAGAGAAATCAATTAAATTGATTCTTCTGAGCTTTTCAGTTTACATACAAACAGGTGAAATACAGAACGGCAAAGTATCCCAGATGCAGCTTCGCTCTATATTCGGATCAGTTTGGTAGAATTTATTCGATTTGCGTTGAGCAGCTTCGGCAAATGAACGTCAATTTGCATGTTTTAGCGCGCTACTTTTTCAGCACTTTATCGCGGCTCACAATGTAAATAAAGCCGCAGTTCTTAAGAGCGGAAAATCAAATATTGAAATTGGGATTCTGTTTAGGACCTCAACAGGTTTACAACAGTATCGATTCTGGATAACGTTCTACCTGCGTGCGAGTATTTAGCCTACAGCCACATCGACCCGACGATAAATACCAGATGAAAGCGTACGAGGCTTGCACCACCTTTTCGTGGTATTTAATTTTCACCTCTTGACTTTTATGGGCTCTTTTATGTGTTTGTTGTACGGCATCAAGGTTGAGGAAATTATTTATTATTATTATTTTCTTTTTTTTTTTTTTTGACAAAATATTTGAGTTGGTGTGATTTAATACAGTACTCGTAGTCGTGGTTGAAAATGATCACATAAAACTTTTCTTATTTTAGTTTGGAAAAAAATTGAGATTTCTTACAAATTATTTCGATTTTTTTCAAGCTTTAGTGCGCGATTAATTAAAAATTCTAAAATTTTTTTAAAGTAAAATATAAGTAAGATGAACATTTAGGGATTCAATGAACCTCAACGAACTCCTTAATCCAAGCCCAGGAAAAAAATCTTCCTTCCGTAGCTCTAGCGTGAATTACTGGAACTAAGAATAGAGTAAACATGAATGTATAGCGATTATTTGCGCGAATTGAATTTGAATTCAAAACAGTTTGAATTAGGAGATTTCACTATACTTCTTACAACTTTTAAATTAACGTTATCATGACTTTCTAAGAGTAGTACAGCTTAGTCATTCCAATCTAAGTACATACCAGATAGGTGAACATTAGTTTTGTTTGCAATGATCATACAAAGGACCTAAGCAAAAACATAAATGATATACATATAAACTACTGATAAAAAATAAATGAGCAGCAGAGGTTTTTTTTGAAATTTGAAAGTGGATCAGGGCATTCAAATAGATCGTGATATTCATACAACCATTTTTGGAAGAAATTTGATAACAGCTTTGGAAGATATTTAAATTAGCAACGAATAAATATAATGCACCTGGTTTCAAGGACACAACGATTTTCAACAATTGGCCCGGTCAAAGTCGGGATTTGAACCCTATCGAAAATCGCTAGAACGATATAAATAGGAAAATTCACAAAATAAATGTTTGCAATATCCACCAACTTTGAACAGCTATTCAAAAGGCTTGGAACGAAATTCCATCAAGTTTAATTGAAAATCTAGTATCGTCTATTCCAAGAAGACTGGGGCAAATAATAAAAAAAAGGAGGAAATATAAAACCTAAGATAATATCTGTTCTTTTTTTAATTCAAAATTTTAAGAGAGCGTTTTCTTTATATTAAAATTGCCATTTTTTACCGTAATTAAACGAATTTTGAAATATTTTCTTCCGGTCGCTTTTTTTTATCAGTAGTGCACGAGTATATAGATAATGGCGACGAGGTAAGATATGTAAATAAACGAATTGAAAATTGTGGTGTGAGATCTTCAGGTAACATTCAATTTCAACTCAGCAATATGAGAAAGATTAGTTGTTAATTTGTTGTTGTATTCTACGAGCTATGACTGTAGTAAAAATTTAATATTTCGAGATCCTAATACGTTTTCACTTTAAATATTTTTTCAAACAACAATTTAGAAATATATCCTCAGTGTAATGTAATAAAGTGAAATATATGGTAAGAGCCGGGTAGTTGTCTCAGTCGGATGCATTCCTCGAATACACTATGTTAGGGATTTTGGTGGCGTTAGTGACTTACCATAATTAGAAGTGGCCCGCCAGTGACCAGTAGGCCTCAGTGCCATGTCAGCCGTCGGAGTTGGCGCACGCGTTTTGTCCGTGTGAGCAAAAATCGTCTGCAGCGCAACAAATTATATTGGTTAGTAATTTCTATTGAATATTTTTATTACTGAATATGAATTACAGAATAGCGTGAACCAAAATCACACGGCACCTAGGTCGCAATCAAGCCTTTTCAATCTTTCTCCAGACTGTTTAGCCCTAGGAAATAGCGACATTGAAAATTACATCTTTGATGGTACTTAGCTATCGTTGCTATTGCTAATATCCATTAAATGACCGCAGAACCAAAATCTGAAAAAGGAAACACCATCTAAATTTTTACATCAATCATCTCCTATACCAAAAATACCGTTGAGCAATGAGCATGTCTAAAAGGACTAAACAACCTTACGAAACTTTAAACTCCATTGGTAAAATTGTCCAGAAGAGCAATAAATAATAGAAAATAAAGAACCTAAACAAAATAACGGAAACTATAATTAGGACAGCGAAAAAAAAGATTTTAAGACAGTGAAAAACAAATCAGCTGGTAGCAAGAAAAGCATTGTGGAAAAAAGAGTGCAACCGCAAAAAAAGAAAAAGACCAAAAAATATATCGATTTTACCAGCAGTGAGACTGAGTCCCATAATACAGATTTTATTGAACTGAAAAAAGGAAGGGCTTTAAGGAAGAGAAGAATACATATTTACAGTTCTGACAGTGAAAATGAAAAAAATGTTAAAAGTCAAAAATATCTAAAGGAAAAGTCACCGAAGGACTATCAATCAAAAGGAAAAAGGACAAAAAATCGATAAGTGACACTGAAAAGATATTAAAAATGAAAAACTCTAAGTAAAAAATAGAAAATACGAATAAAAAGTTTCAGTTGATGATTATTGTACAGAAATTTCTGAGAATTACAATTTTACTAAATCGAAATCAGATTGGATTCTATGTGAGATATGTCGAATGTGGTTGCAACGCAACATTGAAAAGCATGTGTATTAGATGTGGCAAGTTGAAAACCCTGGCTTCTGGTGATTATTAATGCTAATGCCAAAGTTGATTGCCATATTGTTTTATCTTTAGTTTTTTTTTTAATTACTTACCTAACTTAAAATTTGGATGCTATTGTTGTTGTATTTTTATAGTTTAAAACATTGAAACTTAATACGATTTCATAATGTTGATTAATAATTTGATTGGTACTTAATAAAGGATCTAAGTAAATAATAAAGACTGATTACTTAAATTTATTGACCTACATTTGTTTCTATTTAAAAAAAATCATAGCGAGGCGTTTATCCACGCATGAGGCAAGTATCTCTTGAAGCAATCATAACGGTAGGCTACTATCCGCTACAGTAGGCAACTATCCGTTTTTTGAGAGGTCAAATAAAACAGGATTTACTCAAAACCAATATTAATTATGCTTACAAAAATAGACTACTATAAAAGTTCAAAGACCTACGTTTTGATATACATGTTGCATTATTCTTAGTAAGAATATATTTTTTAATCATAGAGCTTATTTAAAAGCGGTGAAACTATTCGGCTTTGTCCCTCCATATAATGGCATAAGGTCTCCAAGAAACGAAGATTGTGAGCTACGTAAAGGCCTTTTTTCCACCTTTAGCTTTCACAAAATCTGAGAAATCTATGTAAATTTACGTAACTTTCAATGCAGAGTAATGTCATTGAATTTAGTTTCGTTTCGTAAGATTTCCTTCTAATAGCTCTCTACACTTTTAAGTTCCTACTCCTAGAATACCATCATGCAAATATCATTTGAGTTCGTTGACAGAAGCGGTAGTCTGAGTATCAAGAGAGAGTGAATTCCATAAAGATGAGATTTGGACAAGGTGAAATCCCTCATAAGTCAATGTATCAAAACGCTTTTTCCGTACACTCATTCATGTTGGCAGATCTATGCAGGTACAAAAATGAACTACAAACAATCATTAAAAGCAAATTCCACCTTATGTGTGCATTGGTAGCCCCAAAGTATGGCTACCTAAATTAGACTACCAATATCAGACGAAGTCAAGTCTTCGCAAGCCGCCATAAATTTTACCCAAAATATTATTACCATGATCACTACCACTTCCCATGACAGTTGAACTTCACTCCCAGATTAGATACCGGGTCAACAAAAGGTAGCATGACGATATTGCGCATAACTGCTGTTCGAACCAAATCGATTCGAATATACAACTTCTAAAAAGAAAATATTCTGAAAACAAGGCATTAAAGTTTTTAGTAAAAACGAATCCAATTTGATTGCACTTAATCGAAAAACAAGTGCACGACCCGACAGGGCCATTTATGTATTTGTCATCTACATAGCCAAAACCCTCGAGAATACTTCCCAAGCCATGAAACAGAAATCTAAATGTGTGCGTTCGGAGTCTGTTCTCTAAAATGTTCTGTATTGATACTTATGGAAAAGTGCCAAACATTGACTTTATATATGCTATAGAGCCTAAACTACTATCCATACAGGAAAATAGTCTTCTAGTAATTTAAAGCTTGGTTCCTTACCTTCCCAAAGGCTACACTTTCTATATACCTTACTTAACAAAATAATAAAATAGTTTTGATTACAAAGTAACCTTACATCTCAGTTGAGCGAAAATTGCATGTGTGTATGTGCAGCCGGAGTCCGAATCTGTAGGCAGCTACATTTTGTTTGAGGAATCGTAGTGATTTGGTTAAGATAATTTTGTTTAAATAATTTTGTTAGGAAAGGTATGCAAATTTCATTACGGTTCGGAAGATAAGAAAGCAAGCTTAAGATTAACAGAGCGTCATTTTTCTGTATGAATAGCAGTTTAGGGCGGAGGAGTTATTCAAATCAAACTTTTGTCACTTTTACATAAGACCACTGCAAATATTTTAGAATGTAAGGACTACGTTGGTACTAGCATGTGGTAGGGAGGGAGTCTATTTCATGGCTTGTGAAGTATTCTCGAAGGTTTTGACATAGCATGTTGCACAAATGCAATACAGATGTATAGCCTCATCGAGCAGATCGGGTTGGGCAAAGCCAAAACCCTCGAGAACACTTCACAAGCCATGAAACAGACTCCCTCCCTACCACATGGGAGGCCCAACGTAGTCCTTACATTCTAAAATATATGCAGTGTTCTTACGTAAAAGTGACAAAAGTTTGATTTGAATAGCTCCTCCGCCCTAAACATACAGAAAAATGGCGTTCTGTTAATCTTAAGCTTGCTTTCTTATCTTCCGAACCATAATAAAATTTTCATACCTTTCCTAACAAAATTATTTAAAAAAAATTATCTTAATCAAATGACTACGATTCCTCAAACAAAAATTCTCAGCTGAGTAATCATTGTAATGTCGCTGTGCCATCATGGCATGCCGTGGGCTGACGATATCCAATGTAGCTGCCTACAGATTCGGACTACGGCTGCATATACACACATTCAATTATCACTCAGCTGAGAGGTATTGAGCGTAAAATGGTAAGGTTACTTTGTAATCAAAATTATTTTATTATTTTGTTAGGTAAGGTATATAGGAAGTGTAGCCTTTGGGAAGGTAAGGAACCAAGCTTTAAATTAATACAAGACTATTTTCCTTTATGGATAGTAGTTTAGGCTCTATGGCATATATAAAGCCAATCTTTAGCACTTTTCCATAAGTATCAATATAGAAAATTTTAGAAAACGGACTTAGCACACATACATATAGAGTTCTGTTTCATGGCTTGGGAAGTATTCTCGAGTGTTTTGGGTTGGGTCATTGTCATGTGCTTGGGTCGTTGGATTCATGTTTGAGGGCAATTCCTGAAAGGGGAACATATTAAGCATCAGAATGCCATGCTAAGGTTGAGTTCACTACTTCATTTAACGAACTTAACGAATATTTCGGCCACAGACAGGAAATATATTTATATTAGATATAAGCTATGTATAATAATTAGGCAAGCATTAGCAACAATGATAGACATCATCGAATCATTTAATATCATTATTAACATAATCTAGGCACATTATACTTGAGGAATCATTAATTATAGAAATTATTATTATTAGATACATTAATTAATAGCTAACTTTTTTCCTTAGAAATATATATATATAGACACATGTCAATTATAAAGTTATATAGAATTATATCGAATATATCCTTATAAAACACAATTAAATGTTGATTGAAAAATTAATTAATAGCAAGTGTTAAGGAATAATGCAGAAAATGGAAGGAAACTAGGTGGAAGGAGAAGCACAGGATCAAGTCGAGGTAGGAATCGAACCCACGACCCCAGGGATGGTAGCCAGCGCGCTTACCAACTGAGCTACCGAAGCCGCATATTAGGTTACCAACTATTAGGCTTCGCCAACTCTTTTGAAATGTCTCTTTACAAACACGTAGACCTGAGTTTAACCTTTCCTTAGTTTTTAAAGATCTCATATATGGAGCCAAACAGATTGACTTGACATGTTTTTGAAAAGGATTTGATTAGAAAAATGTTTATATATGCTTATGAGTATGAC